>CAJQUW010013077.1:0-98753 GCA_907163375.1 Prostheceraeus crozeri
TATAATCAGACATATATGCAACTTGCAATGTCGATTGACTTAACATGCATTCCAATGTATGTTATGTTCCAATGAATGATTTCCAATTGTTTTCCAAAAGTTTTGGAAATAAATATTTGTTGACATATTGACTTATTGACATTGCTCCAGCTTGAAATCAGATTCTTGTCGATTCTTGCAAGTGTATTTCAGCAATGAAAAGTTGAATTCGATGACTACTACAATGGATCCTATACAATAACCGATGGAATATAAGTCTATTTTATCAGAAAAAAATGCCATCATGTCACACAGAAATCCCTTGAAGAACAACATAGCAAACTAGTTGCTTTTTTGCCCAAGCTACGTTCCCCGGCGAGTGCCATCATGTTCATGCAATTTTCATTCTAGGACATTTTATGGTACTTTTTGTGAAGGTAATTTTAATTAAATTTAATGATTTAAATGATTTAATGATTCTAGTGATTTAAATTTAAACCAGAGAGAGGTTCGTCGTCTCGCTGTGATCGCTCACGTGCTCCAAGGTGCGGAAAAGGCTGAACACGAATTTGGCATCCCTTTGTAGAAGTGTCTAAAATTTAAAACTACTCTTGTCATTACATGCTATCATTTTGCAGCATGTTTTTAGGGAAATCAGCTGCTCGTCAATATTTAGATAAGCCTCAGGGATGCATTCTCAGGCATTTGTTGCCGAACTATTCGAGTGTCTCGGATGGCTATAAAGTGGTCCATTTTCCTACTGATTTTCCGAGTCTTTTTGTTGAAGCGCAAACACCGCAAAAGCATTTTCAGTCTGAGCTAGTTAATCAGTATAATGTGAAAGAGTTATAACGTGCGTGGCACCAAAATTGATAGTAGATTCATCTAATGTATTTCTTAATCGATATCTATGATTGCTGCTATGACGCCTATTACCAAGGAGATCTAGACATCTACATTAACACCGGAACGAATCATGTCAGTGGACAATGCTTGAAGGCCTGTTACATTATGTGAGGCATTATTTCATAATACTGCAAAGCTGTCTACTTGCATAAATGGCACACAGGAAAGAAAGTTCCAAATAGATCCATGTACATTATGATTATTATTTTGCTTCTTATGATTGCAAAATACAAATTTGCAAGAACGTGTGTTCTTCACCGTAAAGTTAGCCTTACATATGGTATAAACTTGACCAACCAGTGATCTGATCCAGATCAATTTTATCTTCAGAGCGTAACAAGTCCATCGTGTTCATGTTTTTCTGACTAAGGTGTGTAGGTAGTTCAAGTAGCTTCAAATACCTGGCCATTTTTGATCATTTGAATTTTCCAGTGTAATCGACAGATTCTAGCACTGCCTGACACTATCCTCCGTCCTAAGTTCTTCACCCATTGAATTTCTTGTTTAAGATTATTCGACAGTTTGAACATCGGAATATTTGAATAAAACTACATAAAATTTACAGTTTGTCATCGCTACATTTATTCACCATGACAACGTCAAAAGAACACGAGGTGTGAATGTATGAACTCGCAAGAATTATCAACTTCTATTGAAATTTCTCTGTCCAATATGTTGTGGCAGTTCTTTAACTCTTGTCCGCTGAAATGATCACATTTCCTCCTATACTAGTATAGATATCTAGATCTCCTTGTCTATTACACCAGCAAAGACTAATTCTCACGAAATCTCTCGCTCTTACTTTCAATAGATTCTCATAGGCACTATGGAAAACGCAGTAGTACCACGGGGATTGTAGTGCTAAAAAGCATAGAAACAGATTGTTTATCTGGTAGTCATCTATAAGTTGACAAGAATGGAAATTGACACAAGGTTGCGGCACATCCGGGGGAACTAAGATGGACCATGGATCATCAATAAAAAGCTTAGAATTACACATGTGACTGACTCTAACCCAATGATGTAGCCGTTGACAAGTGTATCTAAGTGAAAATGCGTGCGATTTATGTGCCACTATTGTGTATTGCATGAAACTTTACTTCCATTCTAGAGGTTTTATTATTGTCAAAATTTCTATGGTTAAAAAGGAATTCTAAGCACATATTGACGAAAGTAAAAACAATGACTGCAATAGCAATCTAATCCTTGATTGTTTCTATTTCCAGTGTGCCTTGAATTGAATAGTATTGTTTAAGCAGCATAATAGATGAGTTTTAGATAATTGAGATGTAAGGCCGAGCTGCTGAATTTGAAAGTTTTGATTTCGCTGCAAAAAGGTCTTCAATTTCTCTAAGGTTTAAAAGCTTCTCAGAAATCATTACTTGATATGATGCCTGTAGAAAAGAATCTAATGTGTACTACGTAAAGTGTACTTGTACTAATACATGTAAAAACTTGTAGGAAACTAAATCAACAAGCATTTATATCAGAACTTTCGAAGTCAGCAGTTTGACTTTGCATTTCAATTATTTAAAAGTGCCTAGAATGGTAGAAATTTGAGAAATTGAATTGAAATGTTTTTGAATTACCAATAGCCGACTTGTAATTTTAGCGTTCTGTCAAGCGGTGTAAACTGTTGTTAACTTTTATATGGGACGCTGAACTACTTTCCGAATTGCTGAATTGAACTAATAGAAAGTACTCCCGAGCTTTACTGTGCTTAGTTATAAGAATCCGTGATCTTACATTGAATGAAAGATTGCGCAACTTCAATGGGTCGTTTCATGTGCAATCTGTAAGTGGGTTCTACTCCACTATTCTTTTACAGCCTGTGCGATTCATCTGAATACCAGTTTATTTCTCAGATGATTCATTTTTCTTGGACTTGAGAAAAGCATTTGTAGTTTTTGTTGTATTCGCTGCTGATTTCTATGCGACCAAATTCTTTGTACACATTTTAGTGCTCAATATTTTGACAGTTTTGTTTTTATCGTTGTGCATATATCACGATTTTTTCTTCACGTTTTGCTCATTAACGTGCAAGCAAACAATATATACATTATATCTAAAGTGTCGTTCTCATTTGGGCATCTAATTGCAAGTAGCCTACGTAGAATGTGCTTCGCAAGCCAAGGATGCTTAAAGGTGATATTGATCTAGTAATACTTTGAACACAATGAGTTGTCATCAGAGGAAGATATTTGCAAATATTAATCGTTCCGACTTGTAGAACTGTGACTTGACTTAACGGCTACAAATTTGCATCAATTTCCATCTCCACGCGTGTGAAGTATAGTGTCAGAGATCTAATAGCCTTAAAGGAATAATTTTGAAAATTAAAGTTCATTTAATTAATGCTGAAGCAAGCGCTCAAGTGAAGGAGTGAGCATATCCTAGATAAAACTGTCAACAAGAAATTAGGACACTCGTGATATGGAAAAGAACAATTTGAGTTGCATATTCATTCCTCAGGGTATTTATGAAGCAGGACTCCCTGAAGTCACGACAAAGGCTCACCATGTGATCACTTCTCTGCAGAAAATGCGTGTGATCGGCTACTCAGCTAAACTTTAATGCTATGAGGAAAAATGGATGCAAAGAAAAAGTCTTAATTTGGCTTTTATTTCAATTTTTAAAAACGTCAACTGAAATCAATGCTCAAGGGATCCCCGAAGGTTTCAAAAATTGCAACACAAAGCCCACAACATATTTGATAGTGATTTCAGTTTTTTCCAACTCGGTCATCGTGTTACTGTTAATGATAATTTGACCAAGAAGTGACCTACATGTAGGTACTTTTCTAACTGCTTTTCAAAAGACTGTCATTCTTAAACTATGCGTCTTTTATGCAAATGAAAGGAGTTCAAAAATGAGAATACACCCAAAAAACGCATGTTACAATTTCTTGGTTATTGAATAAATATTTGCCGAGCAAACTTATTTCAAAAATAGCACTTTGAATTTTTCCGAGGAAAAATATTCTAAAATTAGATGTTTTGTGCATTTGTGAAAAAGTGAGCATTGAAAAAGGTGACTTTATTGCTGTACTGATGGAATTTACTGTATTCCTGACCTAAATTTGTAATATTTAACGAATACATAGTATATTGAATCCATGACATTTATTTGAAGATCGGTAGAAAAATACCTACATGTAGGTAATTTTCTATGTATTGGTATCTAGTCAAGATATATTTCTTACTAGCCGTAGTCAGCTTGCTTTTCAATATAAGAACATCGATGATATATCAATAATGAAGCAATTTCTTTACCTAAAGCTAATTCATACTTCGCTATAATCGAGCTTTGAATATCTTTCCTGCTTCTTTTCGTACAAAAATTAAATTTGCTTCGCATTTTTTTTCTGAAGATGGCTCACTGAGATGACTTTTATCTAAAAAATAACATTCTGCGATACAACTTTGCATTTAGGATAGCTGGATTTGCATGTACCTATATTTCTCATCTGAGTTCCAAAGGGTCAAAGGTTAGTAAGAATTGTACCTACATGTAGGTAGTTTTCTTATTATGGTGCTACTTGAGAAGAATACCGAATTCTCTTTATATTTGTTTGGAAATTTGTTTTTATATGAGCATAATGCGACTACGGCTATTAAAATAATTGCTTTCTCACTTCAAACTATATTAAGCATAATGAATTTAACAAAAAAGACAAATATTCTATCTTACAAGACTTTTTTTTCTTTAATCATCACATAAATATAAGTTTTCAAGAAACATACTTCCGAAATTCTTTACATGAGTTTACAGTTCGACATTATCAGGTGGTCTGAATCAATCACTGCTTCACATATATACATTTGTGGACAGGAATGGCGCTATGGGAAAATGGCCTACATGTAGGTACATTTCACATTTCCGTCGCATCTCAAAATTAAGACACACGCGTCCTTGAAGGTTAGGAAACAAAATGTCAGCGTTGTTCTGTGACTCATATCAATGTTAGAATCTGACCTGGCTGTCCCAAGCGATCCCGCGAGGTTGTATTCTATTCTAAAGTAGCCTCTACCCTAAGGACACAATCGGAATTTCATTGGCTGCCAAAGTTGTCGTGATTCGCTTCTGTCGATCATGGTAATGTTGGCATCATAGCATAGTATTCGTGAGCTCATGAGTGTCCTCATATGCGTCGAATCTTATCCACAATGAGTGAGAAGCGCAGCAAAGAAATTCTGGTGAAAGGTGATAGGGTTTCTATTACAAAAACATACTTCGACGGACCAGAAGATTTAGTTCCTTACTCAAGCTACCTTCCTGATGGGTATCAGAAAATATGTGGTACGCAGTTGAATTTTATTACTGGAATACTAGGAAAGCACGCATTCAATGGGATATAGATGGAAAATACTCAAACGCCCCCTTAGAAGACTTCACAAAAGAAAGCAATGATGTGCCCAAGCAGGTAAGTGACCGTTTATGCTGTCTACTCTATATACTACACAAGCTTGTGATATACTAGTTAGCGCTCCATCTACATGCTATACGCCGTACTTACGAGCATGTATACTTTGTATGTGCATCCGTATGCAACTAACTGATCTATTGTACGAGTATTGCAAGTGGCTTAAGCTGACTATCGATCTGCTACTCTATATAATTTCTGTCTTTCGTTATTAATAAGGATGAACGCGATATGTCCATTCGCCTGGTGGCAGCAAAGTCAGAGGACCTGATGCACAATTATTAATATTGAAATGTTTATGAGATTTCATCCCCATTCCATCAATTCTGTACGTGCTTGCCTATTTGCCTATCACGCAAACTAATTAGTTATACATGTATTAATTAAGAAGCAGTAGTATTGAGGCTACGGGCAATTTCTCTCTCTACATGCCTTGTTAATTTTTATTTCTTGATTGATTGTGATCATACACTTTCATATAAACGAGTCGCAGGCCTACAATGCGGCATATAAATATGATTAAATCATAATAAAAATGCATGCATACAGCATGTTTCATACATTGTATAGACTACTGGTTCTATTCTAATAATGTTTATATAACAGCATCATTTGTCGACTCGGTCAAGTAGGACTGCTGCAAATATTTCTATACGTTTATAGGCCTATTTAAATTTGCAGATCCTCCAACGTCATCTTCCGTTGATGATGAGGCTCAAAGTGCAGGAAGTGACATTGATTTGGACGAGGATACGAAAAGTGTAAGCTGTAAAGATTTAGGAATTTAGTCTAAACATATGAACCCAACTTCATTCTTTTTTAGGATTATCAAGAACCTCCGTGCAAGAAGAGAAGGATAGCGAAGGTCAATAGTAGCAGTCTCCTCCGGAAGAGTAACCTAAACAGTCTGAAGACAAGGCTTAGGAGGAAAGGGTTGCAGTTAAGTTCTTCTGACGATAGTGAGGACAGTGAGGCCGACGTTTCTTCAAGCTCTAAAGAATCGGAAAGTGAAAATGCAGAGGAAGTTGAGCAAGATAAGGAATTGACTAGAGGAGGATGGACAATCGATACTAGAGAACGAGGACGAAATCGATCTTACGGACCACGACTGAATATGGATTCCCTTTCGGACTTCGCTGAACCAGACTTCTTTCTTCACTTTCTTCCTCAAGTCTACATGAGAGAAGTGATGATACCATCCACTAATCGTCACGCCGGACAATCAGAAACACTTTTCGAGAATTGACATTCTCAGAGCTGCTCCATTTCTTCGGACTTCTCTACTCAATGGAGTCTTATCAGCTGCCAGAAAGAGGAATGTACTGGAGAGAAGATGATAACTACCCCATCTGTGCTCCGACTACACGTGATTGCTGGACCCTACACGTTCAGAAAGGAATGCCGCAGAAAAGACGCTTCCATCATAAGAAGATTTGATTGAAATTAGATTGAATGTGACTTGTTTATGTAGTTTCAGTATGCTACATGAATAAGCATCGTGTCTGTTAGAGATATTCTGGTTCTTACTTGTGAATCAATGATAATGCCGTTTTGTTAGCAGCCTATGTCTTTTCAGTTAATTTTTGTATAGGCCTAGCCTAACTGAACATAGTTGATAAAATAATCTTTGCCTTAAGTTATGAATGAATAAGCATAAGGAATCATAAAATTTATTGTTATCTTTTAAATCTAGCTTTTTTAATAAGCGCTTTTCAGTAAAATTTTGGCTTCCCAATCCATAGTTGCATTTTGAATGATTGTACAGCAATAGCCATGCATTATATTATATATCAATTTGTCCAAAAATCCTTGAGAACAAAAGTACCTACATGTAGGTCATTTTCTAAAATTTGAACTATTTCGTTCAATTTGGATATTGGGCTTCATGATAAGAATATTTGATATAAGTGCTATGTAAATGATATCAGCTTGTTAAAATAAGTGAGAAACGTACCTTAGAAAAGATTATTTTGATAAAGAAGCTAAGAGAAACGATGATTTGTTTAAATAGGTTATCACTCCATCTCATATTTCAGTTCTATGTCTATAGCTTAAGATGAAATAAATGAATCTATACTCTAATGGTTGCTCTGCATTTGTCCTCATCAAAATTACAGCACTAAATATTTTCAGGATTATCAGCCTATAGGCTAAAAATGTTAAAGAGTTAAAATGGCCTACATGTAGGTACATTTCAGTCGAAGTCTTCCAGATGCTCCATAAAGTTGTAACTTGCATTCCAGACCAATTGAATGGTACAGTAGTATTGTCCATTCTTTGTGTTATTGCGCAACGCGAAAAATTCCACCTCACCGGTATTTTAAATGATGGTTTTACTCTCAAACATATTTAGTCCTCATAAAACTCATCAGTTATTTTCCATGAACTGCTAGTAATCGCCTCTTGGGAACCATGTAAGGTAAATAATATGTCGCAATATTAATCTGGAAGGCTTTGTGAAAAAGATGGTGTGATTTTTGCAAATCTCAGCGCTGTAGTTTGTGATAAAACGCTATTGAGAAAACAGTTGGTTTTGTGAAAGTTTTGACAAATTCCCACTTTTTTGTTTCGAATTGACTTCATCTATTTACAAATGAGATGAAGCTATGAAAATTTCAAACATATTTTCTGAATTGTTTGATCGTTATCTTTTCAGTGGTATAAGTTGTTACACACTCGAGCAATTCTATCAACACGAAAATTGTTGAAGAGTGAGATCAATAGAAAAGTACCTACATGTAGGCATTTATACCTACATGTAGGTACTTGGTCAAATTATCATTAACTATGGGGTCCATAAATAGCAGAAGGACTTGAATTTTATTGTAAAAAAACTCAAGTATCTGTTGGAAATTGATAAGATGGCTTGGAATAGATCGTTCGCATGAAAACGTCAAATGTTGGATGTTTGTTTGATTGCAAGTCAAGCCATGAACAACTCTATTTGCTGAAAAGATTTTTGAAAGTGCATCTTAATAATGCTCTATAAATATGTAGGCCTATAGGCTAGTGTGCAAGAATTTCAGCTATTGAATGAGCAGGAAAATACAGCAACTGCACATCTACATAAACAAGGAATATTGTGAGGAATGATAGACTATGATGTTGAAGAGGAACAGGCGGTAATTCAATTTTCCTGGCATTGTGCAAAAAGCAAGCGGGTCATTCTTTCTTTTTGTTTGCCTTCGAGAAGTTTTGTACAAATTAAAATTGACTGAGATAAAAACCACGGCGCTTCGTGTCACAGACACATCAAAAAGTGGAACCGTGCAGTCATCAATACAACGCATTAAATAGCAATGAGACCGATATGTATTAACCCTTTCGATCCTAATGACGACACGTTGTCGCACTAGGTGACACTGATTCACGCGTAATTGCGGAGCATCCCAAACATCTGTGGTTAAGGGCAGTTTATACTTCTACGCGTGGACATACGCGCTGCACTAGTCAGCAATCATGTGATCCGATGCTGTCAAAATATGGGGAATGTTTATGAATACTCGCAGGCGAGCTTTTATAGTTTACGCGTCGTAGTCTACGATTGTTTCTGTCTGCCCTGAGCATGAAATTGAGGTCCTATCACATTGTTTAACCTCTGATACATACAGACACATGAGACGCGAAGTCTACATAACAATTAAGACTGCCGACATATGTTGTAGTAATGTCACGCATAACCACGAATATTTAGGATCATGTGCAATTACGCGTTGCACCTAATTGAGCGTGGCATACCACCTACATGCAGTGTGTCACGTCATCTGCGATATCACGACAGCTAGGGTGTCGTCATTATTACTGCCTTTTACTTAGCCTTGAGTTATTCGGGTAGATTGAAGCGTGTTAATTATTGCTTTTAGCGTTATGCGACCAAAACGATAGTTTAACGGCTATCGGGGCCGAGATTTGGTTTTAGTTAGACGGGTGAACGTTTAACATAATAAGTAAGTGTGTTTAGTTGCTATTTCAAATGTTTCCAATAATGATCTAGGGGAATATCATTGATTTCAACTCTGAAGTCTGGTTTATGATTTTTTAACGATGTCATTGGCATAAAAATTGCAACCTGTGTCATCGGCATTTGCTGAAAAGGACAGAATAATCACGGTGAAATTTTGTGACAAAAAGGATGTCTACGTGTGATAGTGCTTCTCTGTGCAAAAGGAGCTCTGCTGAGGGGGCAATATTCGATCAGAAATCCAGATACCAACTGTTGTTGAGAATTACATGGGCGGGACTACGCAGTGATTCATCATGCGCTCGAAAATCACATGCACGGCACAACAAGATCGGTTTCAATTGTATTCTTCGCCTCCTTTTCAATGCATGGACTGTACATAGAAAAGAGAAAGATAAAAGCATGATCTTTCTAACTGATTTGCAATCCACGCCAAGGGGACCAAGACAAAAGAGACGCCAACGTACGAATACCCATGTCCAAGAAGGTATCCCCTCTACAGACGGTAAGAGAAATCCAATGAACCTCTGTCATGTGTGTTTTAGTAACGGAACAAGGCGTGACTCAAGATGCTGTTAATGACTCAAGATGTAATTGGAATTGTTTTTGCTCGGTTTTGTGGACTCAGAGTAATATTCGACATATTTATCATTATATTTTGTATTATTTATATTGTTATTTGTTATGTATTTGTAGTTAAATGGTTACTACTTCTTATAAGTTGTACTTAAAAAATACCTAAAAGTTAATAGTTGAACTTTTATCGTCAAATGGGATTTTTCCGCAGCATGTGCAGCAACCAACATTCCATCATAAGCGAGCGTCGTTGGATCCGGCACCCGCGTGCGGGTTTCCCACCGGATCTCGGATAAGGAGATTTACACCATCGTGACCCAATGCAATCTCTGAAACACGATTAATGCTTTGAATTGCCACAGAACGTCCTAAACTGAAGTCACAAACATATGGAAAATCGAATGCATCATCACGAGTGTACTCGAGATAATCGCGAAGGGGTTGTTGTGGAGAACGTGTCACGGCAGTTATTCAAATTATACAATACGTTTTCTCTAAAATACTTTGTGTATTTAAGCAATAATAGAAAAATTAATTAATTGATAGAATTAATAAGACTGCAAATTTTCGTAAATCCAAGCGAATGGTATTCCGATGTAGCTCTCCTTGTACATGTAGGTACGTCCTTTTATCCTGACATTGAGGTTGTAAGTGAATTCAAGATACTTGGAGTGATTTGGAATGACAACCCACTACAAAAAGATACGTCGGTCCGACGTCGAAAACGAACTCGTTCCGAGGAACAGAATGACCGCATGGCCGATGGTCGGTACGACGTCGGAAACCGAAGCATCATTATAAAAAAGACACCCTAGGCCTCCTATCTGCTATTTCACAAGTAGGATGTCTATGAAATTACATGAAAACGTCAATTGATCAGGAATTAAGTGTTATATATTTTCCTTTCCCTTTCTGAAGCTTGTTTGAGTAATCAATATCATCACAATCATATCCGCACGTCTTCATGTCTTCAATGTCTTGCTACAATTAACTCAATCAAAAAAGCCATTTTTATCATAATTTCTGCTTAAATTCAAAGAAATGAGGTCAGAATTAGCATGTCAAGGGTCAAAAAAATTTCCCAACCTTTTTCCGACTACCATACCTCGTTCCGACGTCTTTCCGACGAATCTTTTTGTAGTGGGAAGCTTAAATGGAATTCGCATATTGACTACATTGAGAACCTCCTCGCAGCGGTTATATACAATACGTCTTTTGAAACCTTTGTCATCGCGAGCCAAATTAGTGAATTGTCCCTACTCATATGTGTTGCTTCCTTGTTAGCATGGCTACCAAAATAACTAGAAATAGACCTTGAAAAGCTTCATCAACGAAGTCATGTCACTATTTGTGGGGAGCATTGCAAATGTGACGATTTTCATCATTAAGAAAATATCGTTCAATTGATTATCTCAGAAAATGTGAAGATTTCGAAGCACATCCTCTTCACGGCTTTGTGACGTCTCGCATGCACCGTATAGTGGCCATTTATGTTTACCTGTACCTGAAGTTAGCTCAGCGCGCAGACTGCGTTCTTTTTCCCTTATGTCTCGCTTATGATTAACTATTACGTGTATTCGAATTTTTGATTCAAATGCTGCTGTGGCCTATATCTTTAAGTGCTACCTTTTTTCTCTTTCTCTGTGTCAATAATTCGAGTGTCCTAAATATCATTGGTACAAGTTTGTATACGCTTACTTATTTACTCACTTATCACACAACAGGGGTCAAGTTGAGATCTATTGATGAATATTTTGAGTTTATTTTGCAGGCATTTGAAGGCAGCAATTGTGGCATAAGATTGCCAATGAGATAAAATGCAGCACCTTATAGAAGTTTCTCTCGATGCAAGCAGGCGCAGCCTATTTCTTGTGTCTTCGACAAAGCAGCGTCGTTAAATATTCCGTAATTCTCACAGATATGTTTTTATTTGCAAAAATTTGTCGGGTTTCACCTCGCTACCGTCGCAATGATTCAAGATAAAACATGTTTGAAGACTAACTGTCTTGTGCTTCAGATGCTCGAGATGCACTCGATTAATCGCATTCCTTTTCGGATGTAAGTATTTTTTCCATTCGCGTGAAAACATCGCTCGACTGTCGAAGTCTTGTAAACAGTTGCATTTGTATCAATTTCACTCAACATTTCTACTTACAACTCTCAAGACTGAATGAGGCTTTCGTCGTTGAGCAGTCAAGGCATAAGAATGTAAGGAGTAAAAATGTTTAACACAGACAGTATTGGATACTCGTTCAGCTGAAGCTTAACTAGCAAAAAAAGGTTTTATCTGAAGTACACATTATCAGAATTGTATTTCCTAAATAATTGAATTTATTGAGGTATACAAAATTCAAACTACAGATCACTTTTTAAAGCACTTGACAACTTATTTAAAACGGAATGAAATAATCTTGGAATGGATGATGGTCTTGCGGAATGAAATTAACTTATCCTAAACAGTAGGAGATATCTTCACATGAACTAATGAAGTAGCTTTGGTCTAACTGAGTCACCTTGACCGTTCAGAGATGGCGAAAGTTTGTTCACCTTTGTCAAGAGTGTCGGATGTTCTTGTCGGCGTGTTGTTGCTATTTATGTCTGCCAATAGACGATGACTGTTGCTTGTATTACTCCACTCTCAGAAATAAATGACGCGATGTGAAGCCGATATAACTTCACATAAGTCAAATGTATAGGCTATTATATATATATTGAAACAAGTACCACGTGCCTGCGTTAAAGCAGTGCCTTCCTGGTTAATTCACGCTCTCAACAGATGGTCCGATGGCCTTGTGATTGGAGGGTATACTTGCACGTCCTCTAGCTCAAACGTCGCTCGTTCAAACCTACCCACGACTGATGAGGTATATGTAAACTCAGAGGGGGCTTTGGAGATGACGATGTCATTAGGGATTTTATGTTTTGACTCCTGAATATTGGTGTAATCAAAGTATCTAATAATGTAATATTGTCAGAGATATTTAAAGCAACTAACAATATTGATGATACATCCAAAATGCAATTGACCAGGTGACGCAAAGTAAGTATATAAGAGAAGTATGCAATCAAAGCATGATTTGTGGGGACATCTATGATATTACTTTTTCGCCAGCTCTTATAAGCAACTTTATTTGATATCTCAATTGATTATAGAAGAGTATTGAAATATTGAATGAAGTTGACTGAATAGCTATGTCAAAACTATGGAACTAAGATTAAGATCATAGCTATACACAGTTGTAGATCTGATAGAATCTAGAACTGACACAGAAATCAGTCGAATTTCGCATTACTGGAAAGAAGGCAGGTCATATTGATACATAAATGTTTTCGATACTTTAATCATGATGAAGTGTTGAACAATACGATTTATTGTTTTTGACTGACAAGAAACATTAAATTACCTTTTTTCTGAGATAATGAATTCATACGATCGCACCTTCATTATAGCGATTGTCGATGAAACTAAACTGAAAAGAAAATAGCATGTTAAGGAATACGTAAGGTTTGAGAAGTTCAAAAGCATGGCACTGGGTCCCCTGAAAATCATTCAGTATTATCCACTCATTGGTGGGGGTGTCACCGGGTTCCAACCGGCTCATTGTTGCCGAGTTTTGCTTCACATTAATCAAACTGATGTGATGAACAGAACTGGACGACACAAATTCAATAAAACTTAATGATGACATCACGAAATAAAAACAGATATAATGTCACTTCAATAAGAAAGATTTTAAATTGGAAAACATAACAAGGATATGAAGTATTTTAGTTTAAGAAAGACTCGTAATGTGGTATACATGTCAGTATAAATAAGTAATTGAACAAATGTGAATTGAACAAATGCAATTGCAAATGCAAATGCAATTTGCGCAATGCATTAAAGGTAAACACTTCGGGTGCAATGTTAGTATCAATTGGCAATTTCAACGAATTCAACCTTCTGAGCACAAAAGTTGACGCCTTAAAAGGAAGAATGATAATATTTCTGTTCTTGTTCTTATCGTTGTCAGTATGTGAGAGTTGTCAGTACGGTATTTCTGAGTAGTTGATAAATGATATGATTCACAGACTTTATATTTATGCAATAAAGGCTATTCATATAGAAAATAGAGACGCTTCGCTAAATACCATCATTCTCGCAAAAAGTGCCAATATTCACCACTTCAAAAAAATGCTTTTCAAAAAGGTCATAAATATGACTATTTATTTATTTGAACGAAAAAGATTAATGTGACATTTATGTCGAAGACTTCAAGCGCACAACCATCAGCGTGTCTAACAATATCGAATAAAGAGTAAGCACGCATATAAGCAAGTACAGAGAGGAGAGAGAGAGAGTCACTGATGAGAGTAAGCGTCGAACAGCAGTTGCTTCGTCAGGTTTCTCTTGAAGATGACAAGTGATGATGCCGATTTCACTTCTGCTGGGAGACTGTTCCAGACACGAGCCGCCGCTATCGGGAAGGCACGGGCTCCAGTGGTCTTCAGACGCGATGTCGGGACAATTAGGGTGTTCTTGCTAGCGAATCGGAGATTTTTGCGTGAAGGAAACGGAGGACACCGGCTTTAGAAAGGTGGACAGGTAGGCAGGGGCTTCTCTTCGCAGACATTAGAACGTGAGAGCACCTAGTCGATAAGTAATCCTCTGCCGCATAGGTAGCCTGGATTAGGACTATCAGGTATTGTCCAAATTCAACGATTTATTGTGAAAGTTTGAAAATGGGCTAAAGCTAAATCAAAATTCCCAAGAGCTGAGGTCCCCAAGAGAGTAGTAAGAACCAAAATTCCCAAGAGCGCATATTGGTCGGGTTTAGTGATGAAAATTTTCCGTGGAAAATTATGGAAAAAATTGGAAAATTTTGGAAAATTTTGGAAAATTATGGAAAATTTTGAAACTTTTGATTTTTTTTGATGGGCCCCATTATTTGAGCGCTTCCACTGCCGAGGCAGCTGCGTACCAATAAATTGGGTCTAAAACTCTTGATTTCATCATTATTTCGATTGAAGCGATCGTAAGCAATACGATTTCCGTCCGCTGATTTTTGAACATTCCTTTGCCACCAGTGGCTTGTACTAAATAGATAGCATTTTTAATTATCACACAGACACCGTTTGGGATAACGTGAATCTTGCTTTACAATAGGGGTATAATTTCATGCAATGTGAAAGATCTGGAGCAAAAATAGCGTACTTCATTTTGGAGTTTGCTGGTTGTTAGCTTGAAAGTTAAGCTTTATTATGCAGCGTTGATCATAGTGACGCAAATTATATGTGTTGATGAACATGTGATGAAGTACGAGTATAAGCACAGTCCACGCAGCATTCACGAGCGACCGTATTGGAAGATATAAAGAATGTGAACTCGTGTGATATTTGGAAACCAAAGATATCTGTGATGAGTAAAAGAATATCTATGATAGCTTCAAACTTCTGGCGCATTGTCCGATATCTTCGTTGAGCTGCAGGATACACATATCCTCCATTTCTAGTTCAGATGGGTATTGATAGTTCCAAATCGATTTCAGATCTACCCAAATGAATTTCAGATATGATCCAAATGAATTGGAGATCTCCAGTTGAATTAAAGATATTTTCAAAGTTGAGCTTGGGACATGCATTCGGAATGATGTCGGAAATTCATTTGGAAAGATCTGAAATAGACATGGAGAAGGTACAGTTGGTAGCCTACCAAAAGTTAACATACATGGATGATAGAGAAGTTTTCGGACTTTGAATATTACATAGTCTTTTCAAACGACTATAATAAGTCTCCAAAACAAAGGAGAGAACGTCAATCACCGAAAAATAATTTTCAAAATTTTCCATTGGAACATTTTCCAGAAAATTTTGAAAAAAATTGGAAAATTTTCCATTTGCATCACTAGTCGGGTTGAATTTAAAGGGGCCTTAAAAAAATGTGATTTGAAGGTCGAATCGCAACCCGTATGAGACATCGATTTGGCAACATTTCTAACACTGAGGACGGGGAAGGGGTCAGGAAGTTTCAATATTTTGACAGAAATGACAACATTGCGATTTCATGCTAAAAACATTAGAAAACTTTAGTGACGACGAGTTTGCGATTTCATTGTTGATTGTCAACATTTGGCGTCAGTTATTATGGCAACTTGTCTTCCATTTGTAATTGTGTTCACTAAGAGACATGAAGAGATAAAATGCGTTGAAGAATGACTTCGAATTGAAAATCGCAAAAGTGACGCAGACGATCTTCAGTTAGATCTTGAATTGTTTGAAAAATCCAGCTGTGGTAAAACATTTGCAAAATAAAGACAGTAATAATACTCGCATCGATGGCACATGCATTAGAATTGATTCATCTGTGCGAAAGTTCAGATGCTTTCATGCGCCTCATATAGCATGTCTATTCAGGTTTGCCCTAGATTGCTACATATAGTCCGGGAGCTAGCGTGAAGTTGTGCAGGGAACGAAGTAGTACATAAAACTTTCACATAGCATAGTACACCTCTAACCTTCTGCAAAACTTCGCGTCTGCCGGATCAGATCATTTGCTTTTCAGAAATAGAGAGGATAACACAATCCTATGTATTTCCAGTGGTAAAATTGTGACATTTAAGGTGTTGACTCCATTTTTTCGAATTTTTGCTCACAAAAGTTACACAAATTGGTATTTTGTTGAACTGGTTATTATAGAAATCATCTACAGATCATGATCTTTCAAATGAGTTATCATTCAGTGACAGAGGATGAAGTAAAGTGTACAAACAGACACTTTTCGTTAAAGTATATCAACAATTTTCCTGAAATTTCTATGTTAAAATTTGCAGTTACACCAAGGAAAAGTGTCTGTTTGTACACTTTACTTCATCCTCTGTCACTGAATGATAACTCATTTGAAAGATCATGATCTGTAGATGATTTCTATAATAACCAGTTCAACAAAATACCAATTTGTGTAACTTTTATGAGCAAAAATTCGAAAAAATGGAGTCAACACCTTAAATGTCACAATTTTACCACTGGAAATACATAGGATTGTGTTATCCTCTCTATTTCTGAAAAGCAAATGATCTGATCCGGCAGACGCGAAGTTTTGCAGAAGGTTAGAGGTGTACTATGCTATGTGAAAGTTTTATGTTCTACCTCGTTCCCTGCACAACTTCGCGCTAGCTCCCGGACTAATAGGAAGAGTCTTTCATGCCCCATATTTTCACCTCACAATATTTTAATGGTGTAATACTTCCATCAGTCAGAACATTTTAAAGCGAAATTCTGCTGTCAGAATGTGGATTTCCCCATGAACTTAAGCTCTTGTATTAACTGATAAAGGATATGCAGACTTCTCATTTCAAATGAGTTTATTATTAGGTGCATACTTTGGTGGATTGATCGCAAAATTCTATTCATAGCATGTGATAGCTGTGAAGGAGATTGCGAGTAGTTTGTGGCTTTTAAGAGAGGGAGATACCTATTGGATCACGAGTTTCCAAAAGCAGCGAATGAAGGTGGAGGATTTGTGTGGACTGCCCTCTCGAGTTGAAAACCAATGACATCTGGCGTTCCTCAGGGCAGCATTATTGGCCTTTCTTTATTTTGTAGAGCCCTCGACAGTCTTTCACCTCAGCGTGCTGCCATGTTCAAGACCTTTGACGACGTCACTGTCCTCCGTTACGTCTTCCATGCTATTGGCGATTCCCTGCAGACAGAACATCATGAAATCGGGCTCCTACTCAAGCTTGCAAATTGTGCTGTGATAGTTCTCATTGCCAAGAAAGTCCTTCATCCATGAACACTGAACATCTTCCTTCTCGGCTTGGCTCCATGCCACGGCAAACGTTAGAATTTCCACTCCGAAAGCGTCATCACAAAGATTTCGAAACGCCTCGTTTCATGCGCATCTCTGCATGCCCAAAACGATGTCATCCTAAAAGTCGACAACCCAATCATGCGACCTATGTAGTACTTTATCCACTCCTGTTGGTCCAAGGGGGAATTCTTCTTTTGGGGTTTCGGAATATTTGTCTGTCTCATCAGTCAATAAGAAATTATAATTCCTTGCATAGATGTGCAATGCAAATGGGCCTCAACATTTCATGATGTGTTCATGAACACTCCAAAAGCCAACGCTCCAATGTGCATTATCTTTATTTTCGAGTCGATAGAAAAACTTCTAAACTTCTAAGCCGGGCTGAAATTAATACATGCTCATCAATTGAATTAACTGCATCAATTCATGTGACGATGCGTATATTGACATATAGGTAATTCTTAAGCACTAAGATGACGAAAATTTCTGCATGTCATAGTGGAAGCCATAGATAGCAGACTATGGATTATATAAAGACCGGAAACTATCCTATCTCTCAATGTATAAGAAGTGGAAACAACACTTCACTCCTCAACGAAGATATCGGACAATTGTTAAACATTGTAAGATAGGGAAATATCTATGTTGATTAGTCCTCATCATAGATATCAAATGTTTCCAATTTTCAGTCGAGTTTTCAGTCTTTACATAATCCATAGTCTTTGATAGATAGATTCTAAAAGACGAAAAGTATGATGAAGATTGAGAAAGCTGGCGACCGCATGAATTTGTCAGTTATCTCACTCGGGTCAAGAGAAATATTCCCGAATCAGTAGCTCAAATGAACAACACTTTTGCAAAGCCAGTCTGATCTTTACGGCGAAAAGTGATGCCCGCAGATCAGATAATGTGAATGACTCAGAAATTCTAGCTTTCCTTGCTGAGATAGAAAATTTGACTTTTGACCATGATTTCATCAAATAGACTAGGTCTTCAGTGTTCTTCTCTTTGCTATTTAAATGAGCTTGAACTTCACAAGAACGAAAAGCCAAATTAAATAGGATTAGTGATTAAAGGAATTAGCACAAATTTAATGCGATAGAACATTCAAAGAGGCTATACATTTTCAATAATGTGGCTAGTATTTGTTGCTATTTTTGCCTTATTCGCCAACAAAATCAGCTTAATCAATAATCCAACATTATGCAAACAATCGTCTAATCAATAGCTTGCTATTTTCATTGACTGTTTAAACGACATTCATCAAGTGTGAAAACGATATATTTTGTGATCCGGGACCGGGCTTGATATTTGGAGTGAATATGAGCCCGAAAACCGAGCTCTGCTACCAAAAAATCATTGAAAATCCATCACCTATAACATGGACGTGCTCCATTGACATGAGCACAACCATCCAGCATGACAACAAAGCAACCACTTGAAAACAATCGTACATTCATCTATTCCTCGCAAACAGACAAAACAATAAAATCATTAACGCACTTCCGCACAGCACAAGCGCATAGCTCTGCACCAGAAAATCAAGAAGTCTACGTAAAATCACCACTTCGGTTCCTTCTTGTCCCTTGCAAGTCACAACCACGTAGGCATAACACAAATCTCTCACATCAACACAAATCCTCAACCCATGGCACAATAGCATAGAGTAGGTATATTAGGTAGAGCGGTAACTCCGCATTTACAAAATCCCAATGTGTATACACTTTCGATTTTATTAAATGAACTCAAGGGAGATACAGGTAGTATTGTCACCAAATGTGAGATATGCAATGCAGTTTTTCAGAAATTACAACGGAATTGAGTGATAATGATTGCAATACAGAAGGAATGATGGTATTTCGCAGATTCTCATGACAGCCTTGGAGGTTTACTGTTTGTTAAATTAGCCATTCGATACTACCTATACTACCTTCATGCTCAACCTCCACGAAGAGTATTTTCTTAATCGTGATCATATCACAGGCAACCTCCCACTGGCACAGCAAACTCACATAATCAAAGACAATGATTTCATTCAACTTTGAAAGATGTAAATGGTTCCACATCACTATTCAGATTCAAGAAATTAAACATGAACTTAGTGAATCATAAAATCATGCCGATGAAAATTGAATTAAAAACTTGAAATTTCAGCCAAGAAAGCACGAATAATATTGCGACTTTTTCATGAAGACTTTCATTATAATGCAATTCATGAAATTCCCTCGATAATCAGCTTAATTTCCGCTTAGTTAGAATGCTTATTATCAAATATTCATTCCTTTTGATATCCAACTTGTTTCATACTAGGCTTACTTATAGAGAGTCATCTCGGTAGTATGCAATGGCATATGGAAAATTGGCATATTTTGACTTTTTTAAAACTGCTCAAATAATTTTTTGGACCACGGGAACGTAATCTCCGCAAAAACTGAATCTTTTGATACAAAAATTTTCACTGTATACAGATTTTTTTTGAGTCGACATATATCCCTACTTTATGCACAATGGTGTTGGTTTTGTCCCCTTCAAGAGTGAGTAACTAATCTGTCGCCAAGAGCCTGATCACTTGCACCTCTCTCCCCCCCAACAGTTCCCCCAGCCTCCTCGCAGAAACAGTTTTGTAAGTCTGCTTTCTAAAGTGACATTTAACTTGTCACAACCTATGTATTTCCAAACAAAACGATTTTTGGTAATATGACGAAAGGATTTTGTTAATATTTTCTGTGCTAACATTTCTAAAACCCTTGCATTTTCTGCGCACATGTATCCTAAAAGCTCGTAATAGCTATTGTGATATGGATTAGGAAACGAATATAAAAAGATCAATGACAATGATTTGCTTGATGTCGCCATCCATTTACCAAATCCATTAGATATTTACTTCGGCAATAAGGAATATGGCTTGACATTGATAACAGAGCTGCTTCCATTTTATTTCCTTTTTCACGTCTTTGGCACTTATTCTGAATCTTGGAGAAAAACAGTTTTAGACAGGAAGAAATAATCACAAGATTGCAACGAATTCACGACCATCAGGTTGAGGAGCGTAGCCTAATAATAATTTCAAGCGACTTCCATAATTTTTTCCTGTCCTTTTCGCGCAAAATGCTATGTACACTGTAAACCGTAGACTGACAATTATCCTACAAAATTACTGACAAAATCAACCGACGATTGTCACCTCCAATATCCTGCGATATCCGACGAATTTGTAGGTTCTCCACCGACATCGAAACAGATTCTTTGTATCCAAATTAACTAAACAAGAACTGTTGAATATTGATTGATTTTTTCGATTTGTGATTGGTTGACTTTTGGGCAGTCTTCATTATTGTGTGGCAAAACCATGATTTATTTTGACATAATTTAATTGATTACCTACATTGTTGATAACATTTGAGCTATACCGGTAATTCATTGCTATTCATTTTGTCGCTTTTTGTCAAGTATTGTAGGTGTTTAGTGGCAATCATCCTACAAGAACTAACAATGACCGAAAAAATAGATTTTGTAGGATAAATGTCTGTCAATTGTCAGTCAACGGCTTACAGTGTAAATAATAATCAGAGACATACATTTTACGTGTACATTGCTTTTACATTTAAAAAGTATAGAATTTTTCATGAAGCTGTGTTTATTGTCAGCCTTCAAAAGTATGAATCTACTTTTAATCTTGAAATGTATGTTCTTGCTTGGACTCTAGGTAGATGCTACAGCTGTTGAACGGAAACCTACCTACTAATGACGCATTTGTTGCAGATGACTCGATTTCTTTGACCTGATTCGTAGATGTGGAGACTTCCAATTCCCTCAGGTTGATGTCAATATCCATGCGGCCTCAAGAGGCATAGCAGTGCCTCTCAAACTTTCTATCTAATAGCCCACTATCTTCTCAGGGCCTACGAATTACCCATTATGGACTACTTACTCACAAAACAATATTTTTCACTATTAGGCCTAAAACAACAAACTAAGGCAAAGATGCCATTTTCGAAGAAATGCAATCGAGCAGCTTAAACAATAGGATAATAATTCCAAAGCTAGAATAAGTAGCAATAGTAGGCCTACCATATCACTAGCCAACATGAACTCACCAAAAATGGCGAACTGAGGTCTATCAGCGGGAAAGTGGACCATCTATCAGCAAATGAGCCCACACAATTAGGCAGAAGCAAGTCAAATGTCATTTATTTGCCCTGTTTTTGCATTCATCTTTGAATAAAGTTAGGGAGTAAATTGCTGTTGAGCGGTAATTAATTTAATTTAATTCAATTGTGATGAGCGGGAAGACAACAGACCGATTCTAGAGAGGTAACTCAACAGTGCGCAATCGTACTTATTTAAAGAAATCTTCTGTTATTTAAAAGACTTCCCAATTTTACCGATTTTATCCGAATTTTCCGATTATTTTCCCGAGTTTGAGAAACCTTGGTAGTGTCCAGTCCAGAGATCCACATGTTGATGACTTTTACAAACTTTAGGCTTACGAGTTGCAAATATAGCTAATCCGAAGTTCTCTTAATATATTAAGTATCAACAATTCACTAATTTTGCAACGGATGATGCTCGTGTCAATAATCTACAGGCTTGCGTCATGGAGAAAACTCGTTGATGCATGCAAAAATGACCAGCAGTATCCAATCATCAAATATGTGACATTTTACGAATTATTTTCGCGTCTCTACAACCTTGTCATTTCTGTCTATCAGTCCAATAAATTAATTGGGTTTGATTACATCAATGTCCCTTGACATGACAAGGTGTGTTTTTATGCTCACATAAAACGGAAATGACTGTTTATTACCTTCGAAAATGGCGATAAATGATTGATTTGATGACCATGAACTCGATTTGTGCAATGTTCATCTGCCATCTTATTTCTATACATAAATATATTTATTTATCAACATGTTCTGACAAAAGCAGCCGCGTGGAAATATATCATTGCTGAAATCCAATGGCAGTCCGCCCACGAGTTATAGAAGCTGACATCCCAAGGTGCACCGTGTTCTTCATCTTGTGACTTACCGTCTGCCCTGGTGATCAGTGCAATCGCCTCTGTTATCATGCTATGTCAAAGATTTATCAAATCTCAACAGATGTAACCACCACGAGACATGTTTCGTCCTCTAGCTCCAACGTCGCTGGTTCAAACCTACCCACGACTGATGAGGCCCAACAGGCCGAAACATGTCTCGTGGTGGTTACATCTGTTGAGATTTGATAAATTCATCAATTGCCAGGTTACTTGTCTAAAAATGTCAAAGATATTCATTTTATTGAATTTTTGTTGTAATTGAAAATTTCATTTTGTCGATTGCATAAAAAAATTAGATCTGAATAGATTTTGGCCAGCCATTTAAAATATAAATATTTTGGAAAGAGTCCAATTTTTTACATCTTAAAATATTGAATTATTGATACCGATATTTTTCAGCTGCCACCAGCAGACAAATCACTGAATATCTATAATGATTTTCATTTTAATTGAATCAGGGATGCGGAGTCCTATCATTTGATAGAACTCCGACTACAGCAAAAATGATAGGACTCCGGGACTCCGACTCCGCATCCCTGCATTGAATACTTGCTTACCATCCATCTAAATTTGCTATCGGTACTATGTAACCAGACGCTACCTGCCTCATAGCTCTCTTATCGTCTCTCTCTTGCACTTCTACATCTGTCTCAATCTTCTATTTCCTCTCCAACAGTTGAATCAGTGTAAACTTCAAATTTTGCTTGTATCGATATTCCTTCAATAGTTGCCTGAAGAAAACTGTTGTTGGCAGCTGAAATATATTGCTATCGATGATTCAATATTTTAAGATTAAAAATTAGTATCGTCGATCCTATTAAATTGCCATCGTATTCGTTCATAATGAAGATCTCCTGAGAGTCATCTTCTGATTTTATTATCAACTCACTTTTCTTGTTTGTTTACGAAAGATGAAACGTTTCCTCCACCTACATTGGTACAATGCAAAAGTTGAAAAGCTCTTGGCGTTCCTAAACACAACTCATACGTCTCCTTATTGTTATCATTGATAGTATCAGCAAACAATGTTTGAATGTCATTCTGAGGGTCATTGAGAGAAAACTCACATATTCCAAAAAGCACCAAAAATGATTTTATCATTAGCACACTGAGAGCGATTGCAATGAAAACGAACAAAGTATGATGAAGGCTAGCAAGGTATATAAAAATGTGAAACAAAGATAAAATACCGATAAAATCAAAGTCTCAAATGCAAGCGCAGAGTTCTTTTCATTCTTATGTACAAGATGAGGGCGCAGATGCAAGTCAATAGGTGCTGATTTTCAAGATTTTAGGAAAACAATAATAACACATTCAATTGGAGCCACAGCATTAAATATTTTGTTTATCTGCTTCGGTTTGCTAGAAGTGTGATTGATTCGAAATTGACGGCACATCGCGGAACTTACTAAGTGGGCAAAAAAGGAATCCCTAATACCTTACAGAGATAGGAAAAAAGTTCTGCGTCGCTTGCGGATTACTGTGAGTTCCAGCAAAGTGCTTCGATTGCCAAAATTCCTTCAGATTCGAAGAATTCAGATCATTGAGCACAAGTTTTCTCCATAATGTTGACCCTTCCGATCATTATTCAAAAAAGTGGCAGGCGCACCAAAATTAGTTCACCTGATGATTTCACCATCCTCTTCTCAGCATTCCTTACTGCATAGTGCAAACGCTGAATCGAATGTTAGCCTGACAGTGATGTTTGTTTTGGTGTGTGGGAAGTGATATCACAGGGTCACAGCACGTATACCTCTCTCACTGGATCTGGTGTCCTCTGTTGATAGCTTATTGTTTGCCATTTCCAATAGCAAGCGATACACGAATTATCCATTCGAGATTGAGCAAGCTGTCTAATTCTGTGATGTACCATTTCTATATTGAGGTTAGATAAAATCTTTCCGTTCTAGGAAAACGAAGACGCGCGCAGATGAATCTAGTTCTGTGGGTTGACCCATTACCAAGCTTTGATATTTTGACACTGTGATTGGTTGATAAATTGAGAAAGCGTTCATGGGGCGGGAGTTTCAGCTGGTCTATTATAGCAATCACTACAAGAATACATGTCAAAATTCGTGCTAATACAAAGTGTGCGTCCACGACTTGTCAGAGAAGAGCGCATGTTCACAAGAAAGAATGTACGTCGCAATCTTTGGGCCACAACTCATCATCGGGACAACGATAAGTCTCGATATAAAAGAAAAGAAGATTACAATGAGAAAATCGTTTAATACGTTTTGTGCTGCCAGGGCACATGAGCGTGTTGAATGCACAACTGTTGCAGGACACGAATTATCGTGCAAAGCAATTCAGAAAGTTTCTCAAAACATAGTTTCTGATGTCCGCGGGTGGTATTATAGAACAATTTATCTTCTAAACAATCTGTGATGCAGGAATTAGTGAAACTCAATATTTCTACGTTCATGTGCACTTCTCCTCATAAAAATATTGCATGCAACAAAAATTTCATCTCATGTCGTGCTGCTATAACTCCGGCAGATCCCCAAGACATTCCGAAGTCAATGATGCACTTTGCCGAGCTCTTATATCTGCAGGAATCCCGTCAGTTCTCGAGCCTGTCCGCCTGAGTCGAAGTGATGGTAAGAGGCCTGATGGGATGACTACAGTCCCACTGCAATGCGGTAAGCCGGCAGCTTGAGATTTCACTTGTGTTGACACGTTTGCGGCAACTCATGTAGTTAACTCGTCATTAGAGAATGGTTCCGTAGCTACTTCCGCAGAAACATCAAAGCGGCGCAAATACGCAGAATTAAATGGTCAATAGCAATTCGAACCAGTGGCCATACACTAGGTGACATGCCACGCTTTATTCACGCGTAATTAAGGAACACCCCAAACATTCGTGGTTAAAGACATTCTATTTTTCTACCCGCGTACATACGCGCTGCACTGAGAGTCAGAAATCACTTGATCTGTTGCTGTTAAAACTATGGGAAATGTTTATGAATACGCGCGGGGTGAGCGTTTATAGTTTGCGCGTCGTCTACGGTTGTCTGCGTTGCCGCTTGAACCACGGATGAACCGCTAAGCATGTTCTGTCTTCCCTGAGCATGAAATTGAGGTCCTATCACATTGTTTAGCCTCTGATACATGCAGACACATGAGACGCAAAGTCTATATAACAGGACTGCCGACAGATGTTGCAGTAATGTCACGCATAGCTACGGATGTTTAATAATTATAAATGTGATGTAATTATATAATGTAATTTAATGAAAGCTAAGAAGGAAATTTTTAAAATGTAGTGTGAAGTACTTTATTTAAATAGGGAGTTGTGTCGATGTTGAGAGATGTAAGCCAGGCCTGCTGATGATTCCTGATATTGGATGAAATGACAGCTATTCAGGTCTGTTCCTATTTCTCAACTAAGGATGCAACTCAATAAATAATTATTCTATTTAGATGTAGTGAATGTCTTGGTTTGAAAGTGAAAATACACTTTTCCCAATGTCGAAACTTTGCTTGTATTTTGAAATATTTCTGATATTCTGATATGATACTGAAATAGTTTTAACAGACTGGAAGGTCATAATAAAGTATCTTTATTCAAATGTAAATTTGAAAAATTGAGAATATCATTTAGTTGTTATGGATGTCGGAATTAAGCTTTGTGATGGTATATTTGCACATTTACAGTTATTGAATATGAGTAGAACCAATTTTATCGTTTTATTGCTTCTTCACCTAAAAAATCTTGGTAAAAGTCGTTATTTGTTTAAGTTGCCTATTTGTGTTTATTGTCAAGGAGATCATTAGGCAACGTATTTTCTTGAATTCAACAGATGTTTTTTATTGTACAGCCAAGAAGGTGAACGTTTTCACGGTTGTAATCGTTTGTATTCATTTGTGTGTTGATTTTACATCTGATTTCTGTACATAGTGAACCACGAATACGATATGAATTACAATCAGTATAGCTCGTTTTGATTTTTGGCTGTAAAAGAACGGATAAGCCGTTATAGTGAAAACGTAACCTTCTGCGAGCAAAAGCGAAAACCTTCATTTGTTAAACGAGTATGTATGTGTGTCTGATAACAGAATCTCACCGTAGTGATTCGTTGAAGTGGTTTTCAAGCCGCGCAAGTGTTGTGTAATCGATATAAAGCATGTCAGTTGTGTCTTTGTGTTAAATGACTCAAGTGTTCACATATTCTTCACGTCGTGAGATTCTTCAGTAAGCGTGTCATTTTTCTTTGCGATTTACTTACAAGCTGATTACGTGTTTGTATACATTTTGTGAATTTTTCTGCCGTCAACTCCCTGTTTTATCACGTAAGCTTATTGTCATAATATATCATTCGGCATGTCTGAGTCTTCGGGTAATAGTCATGTAGGCCTTGAGGAGCCCAGGCGTAGCACAAGGGATAGAATATTGACTGATAAGGGTAAAGCGTATGAAAATGAATTCACGGATAAGTTGGGTTAAAGATTTGACAAAGTGTATGCTAACTTTAAGAGATTGGCAAGGTCGGCACGGTCAAGGCTTAGAGAACCGTTGCGTAAGGAGGAAGAAGTAGATCTAGCGCGTCAACTTGATGAGTCATTCGTACAGATAGTGAAAGTATACGAGCAATTGAAGTCTTGTAACACTCCACCTGATAAAGATATTGTGCGCAAAGTTGATTCGTCTGCTCAAATTGTGAAAGATGTGAAAGACATAATTTTCAAGTTGAGTTCGCAAGAGACTTTCAACCCTGAGTACGCCGAATTTAATATTGAATGTACTTTAGATAAGGAGAATTGCCCGTCTGTATTTGGGTCGAACGTGTCAAATGTCACAAGAGGGTCACGTTTTGGTCAAGAGGGTTCCTTTATCTCAAAGCAGTCCAGCCAGTGTTCGAAGCATACTGAGGTAGCAGCAGAATTAGCAGCTAGTAAGGCTAAACTATCGATGTTGCAAGAAATGCATGCCCAACGCCAACGTTTGAAGGAAGCTCAAGACAGGCTTGAACTTGCCGAGGCCATGGGAGAAATTAGCATAGCAGAAGCCAAACTTAAGGTCTACGAAGATGAAAATAGGCCTATAGATAAATTGGAAGTTGATATGAAGCCTACCTACAGTATGACCTACCGCGATCAACTGCCAGCAAAACAAGTTACTGTCAAACCTGAGTTTGAGTTAGGCCTACCGCTACCGGAACCTGTTTTAAAGAATCCAAGACAGTTAGATAGCTCTACTGAAGTTATTGATCTACTTCAGTGTCTCAATGATGTGTAATTCATCATTAATTCATTGGTAGTAACTCAAGCATGCTAGTATATAAGAAAATAATTCTTTAATTCTAAAAGACCATCCAGGATGTTCTTTTGCTTATTGTTATTTGTGCCAAATGTTATCTGATAATTATAATGCTGAGACATCATTTTCATTAGACATTACGACATAGATTTCTTTTGAGTTGGATTCAGATAGCAAATTAAAATGAATTTTCCAGACTTCTCTATAAAATGACGTAATTTTTTCATGTAATTTATTATATAATGTATTATTACACTGTATATTATTGATGACAATGTGTTTTCAAATTTCTGCTTGTTAAAGTGTATAACATTCTTGTATACGTTTCACCATCAGACTTGTGAAAGTTCCATCTCATTCGCTTGATCAGATTTTCTGCTTTTTCAATTAGACATTTGATGTACGACATTTTTGATGGTATTGTTCTTCATCGAGTATTTGAAATTCTTTTCTCTAGACTGAATTTGAAATTCTTTTCCCCCCACTGACCGCGTCATTCTGCGCGCCTCTAGTAATCTACTTGGTTCATAAAGAACTATGTCCGAGTGTCTGTGATGTTATTATTATTATGACATTGCATATCGTCATCACAACGGCTTTACCCGTTGTTCAATCGTTTGATGATCAATCCATATTTCATGAATTCTCTTTTAGCATTTTCCTCTAACTCTGCTATCCTGTCAATGTCAGCCAAAATTAGCAAAACTTTATTTTTGCCTTTAAAGTTTCACTTTATTATCACCTTCCGAATTCTCGAATATTCGATCTCCTGAATAGGTGTGATTATTTCGTTTTTCTGATCATTTTTCTGATGTCTTGAGGGTCCTTGAAAGTGATTATTTCTTCCTCTTCAATATTGCTAATGAATCAGAAGTCGTCATTATCAGTTCGCCAGGAACTCATGAACAGAATTTGCATCACTACTTTGCACTTGAAAATAAAGTCAAATACAATCAACCTAGCGATCAATTCTAAACTCAACTATTCATTCCTCTTGCGAAAGCATCATTTTCAGAGGCTTGTAAGTGGTTGCCACGGTTTATCACATACTTATTGACCGGCGCTGTGGCCTTGTGGTAGATTGTTCGCTCTGCATCACGGAGACCTTGGTTGAAACCTTTGTCGGGTCCTTTTTCGAAGTCCTTTTCCTGGGATTGATTCGAAGTCATTGTTATTTACAGACATACATGTATTTGCGTAGCCACGGCATTAAGAAGATTTTTTCCATTATCTATTGTGCTGTTCTATTCTGCTGTTTGTGATTTACTCCTCAGTCGCGTGTCATATCATCTGATAAGTGTTCGATTATATGTATGCAATTCAGTTCACCGTAGTGCCTCAATTAGAGCTGGCCGAAACATGTCGCGCTGTCAATATGCAGATTATTTCATGAATTTTTAAAGTCGGTAAATGTAAATTACAAATAAAAAGTCGGTTCGAAATTCAACAAACTTTATATGTTTATTTAGCTCATGTTTTGTAATTGCTCCTGTGAAAATTTCATTGCTATACTCCAAATATAGCAGTCAGCAGACTAAATAATGATCCAATCTTTTGCAAATGCTTGGAATTCAATTCTCATTTTCATCGCTAGCCACAAAGCGTGAGTAATCACCCTCACGCATGAATAGACAACAGGTCACACATTTTCCAACACAGATGGATTTCTTTGCTATACGTATGTTGATCGGTGTCTGTGCATTTTCTAGAATGCTTGTCTCGGCAGACGAGAACAATGCTGTGTAATCGAAAGACAACGAATTCATTCATTTAATCTGTTTTGTGTCTCTCACTAACATGCGAACTGCTGTACTGAAAGTTTACCATAGAGGCTATCTTAGGGGTCAAGCTGAGGCCTTGATCCGAGGTGGGCAGCCAGATTCCTCTGTTGTGATCCATCCATCATCTGATTGGATTCTCATGGATGCTCCATGTCATCGTGCCAGGGCAACTCAATTGAAAGGCAGGAATACGAACCTTAGACTGGCCGGCAAGGTCTTCTGACTTGAATCCATTCGAGCATGCCTGATCTATCTTGAAGCGGCGAGTTCGTGGACGAATTTATACTGGCAATGATTTGAATCGGTTGGAATCTTTAGTGAGGCAGGAGTGGAATCAGATTGATCAACAGATGATCAGAAATTTGATCGGCAGTATGCCTAATTGCATCTGAAAAGTAATAGAACTTAGAGGAGACGAATCTGGCTACTAGGGAACGCACCCATCAGTCCCTTTAAGGACTAGGCCCTTACTGGGTCAACATATAACAAGGAAAGATATTTAATATGATATCTATTATGATTAATAGTTATATTATTATTAATATTATATTATTAATATTATAATATTAATATTATATTATATATAATTAATATTATCAATTAATATTAATAAATTAATAAATTAATATTATATATAATTTATAATTTATATGATGAACCGCTAAGCATGTTCTGTCTTCCCTGAGCATGAAATTGAGCTCCTATCACATCGTTTAGCCTCTGATACATGCAGACACATGAGACGCAAAGTCTATATAACAGGATTGACAACTATACTAACTTATATAACAGATGTTGCAGCAATATCCCGCATAGTCACAAATCTTTAGGGTCTTGTGTAATTACGCGTAATTGAGCGTTGCTTGTCACCTAGTGTATACAGTAACTGCAATAATGTTTTCATCGAATACATCGTCAGTCGTATTACAGAGGTTACAAGAGAACCAAGAGAAGCGTTATGGCTGATGAAGCGGATCGGCATTGCCATTGTCAAGGGTAACGCGTTAACGGCCTTAGTGTTAGCCTAGTCAGTGCCAATGCGACTTCCTGACTTTAACTTTTTTCCTTATCTCCTACTTTTGTTATTATTGTCTTTCCTATAAAGTGTTATTACGTTTGAGATGTTTTGTCTTACGGTTCATCATGGATTTCAGGATCTACTAATATCGTTACAGTCGATCTCAAAGGTTAGACATGCTTTCATATCGTTCTCAAACCGGCATGATTCTGAATAACTCAAACCAGAATAACAATCTTTTGCTGTGGAAATCTGTTTTTCTGGATAATGATTTCATCGGTATTTTGCAACCTTAAACTTTAAAATTAGCTGCTCATCTCACAGTTTCGATAGTTGAGGTAATGAAGTCGACATTGCGGAACTCGAATAAATTTTTATTAAAAGTATCGCACAAATTTTCGGCCGAAGCCTTCATCAGGTGCATAAATTCTGAATAAACGGCTGGCATGTCAAAAGATCGTAGAACATTAGTCATACAGAGAGTGTCGGCTCTCTCTGGCATTAGGCTTCGGCCGAAAATTTGTGCGATACTTTTAATAAAGATTTATTCGAGTTCCGCAATTTCGACTTCATTATCCACTAAACTCGATGGCTACTATCATCAATCGATAGTTGAGGTGTTGTGAGCAATTTATCCGTCAGCATCATGTTCGTAATTTTCATTTGAAATTGTAGTTACAATCATTTGCCACAAAACCTGTCTTCTGTCTGTAAAATCACTCGTTCTGAACCGATTTTCATGATTTTTTTTCAACTTGATCCTTAGGATCTCCTCTTTACGGTCATGATAAATTCAAATTAATCTAACAAAGTTTTCTTTATGAAAAATTTAGCTCAAGGCAGAAAAAATACCAAAATAGGCCTGTCTCCAGCTTAGGTACTCTATCTTATGGAAGAAATTTCGTTGTGATCTACACAAATCATACATATAAAGTTAATGTGAAATACTCCCTCTTCACCGAGATTCATACAATTGCAATCAATTAGTAGCTACTTCCAAACGACCAATCTCGGGACGAATTCTCATTAAAGTTGCGAGCTTCTGAGCGTTTCGCTCGTCTTCAGGCAGGCAGAGGTAAAAGCGAAATCAGAGGGCAGCGCCATTCAATCACATTGCTAAGAGTAAAATTCACTTCGACTACATGATATAATAGTTGACACAAAGACTTTACTCAAATGCTCTATACAAAAATTCTATGTTATGCATACTACTATCAAACTGAATAGTAGCATTAGAAGTAAGTGAGAAATAAGAGAAAGTTACGGAAGCAAGCAAATGTCGATCAAAACTGGAAGAGGAGAATCATCAAAGAAGGCCTGTACATTATGACCAATGAAACATTCAATCGTGATAAGGGATATTTGGTGGATCAAAGATGGAAGTCTATCCTACAGTGACTGCTTTATCAGTATTAAACTTTCTTGCCTCCGTAACCTTTTCTTATTTCTCACTTACTTCTAATGCTACTATTCAGTTTGATAGTAGTATGCATAACATAGAATTTTTGTATAGAGCATTTGAGTAATGTCTTTGTGTCAACTATTATATCATGTAGTCGAAGTGAATTTTACTCTTGGCAATGTGATTGAATGGCGCTGCCCTCTGATTTCACTTTTACCTCTGCCTGTCTGAAGACGAGCGAAGCGCTCGGAAGCTCGCAACTTTAATTAAAATTCGTCCCGAGATTGGTCTTTTGGAAGTACTAACTGATTGCTTTAAAGTTAAGTATCATGTGAAAGCGCATGAACCATACTTTCAACCAGACTACAATTCAAGATTGCATTTATTTGGACTTTTTCTTCAATTAGCCTTTGTCCATCATTACATTATTGATTACACATACAATCATTACACAAAACTTCGAATGCAGCAGAACTCACCAAATGGTTCACTGCTTAAACAGATAACAGCATCTCATGAAAGTGTTTCAAATTGTAGTAGAGTTTCATAACGACGATAGAAGCAGGATTCAAAGTCACAGATTGAGTAAATCACAGTCAAGTTCTACATTACATAAATAGATAAAATTTCATAACGAATCGTCGACGGAAAAAAGCATATCAAACTCAAGCGTACTGACAACAGACCAAAGATCATTCAAAGCACAGACATTGAAGACAACCCAGTATCAAAGACTAATTGAGAACAAACTTAACAGTTATGATCGAAGGGCAACCATTATGAAAATTTATGAGCCATTAGTAATCATTATGAACCTTTATTATGCGCTTCGATCAACACTGCTCACAATAGGCTTAAAAACAATACTGTCAGTTTTATGCCAGATATAGTAGGTCCCAAATTTAGAATGTACAAATTATTATCATGTCTCACAGAATTTTTGATGCGCTTTTTTACATGGAAGTGCAATTTCTGCATTTTTCCTGCTCAATGTAGCCGCAAAAATCTAGCAGATAATTTATAATTTAGTTGCATTTACAAATACCTCTTTCATTCAGCGCGTGTTGGCTATCCAAACTCAATCCAGTGCTGCAACAACAGTGTGTCATGCGACAACTGACCAAAACATATAATCTAGAATTTGCTGTGCAGTAATTTTGGGAGCGCCTATATTATAAAAGCATCAGAATTAAGAGGCTCCCCAATGTCAGGCTTCCAAAGCTTAAAACCGCTCTTGCAAAACAGAAATAAGGATAGTGTTGCTGCTCCGATCGCAGAGCACCAGCAGTGCACACATGATGCATTGATTTCGACATATGCTACAGGATTGGAACCGGTTATGAATTCTTTGACCCAAACCAACCGGTAACCGGCAAGATGAAGTCAACCCAACCGGCCGGTTGACCGTTCAAACCCAACCAGATGGTTATGACCGTCTTGTATTGATCCATACTTTGTCATTCAAACAGCTGCGACAAAGGGTTCTTGGGTTTTGCAATTTGAAGGTTCTTGGCCTCCACCTTTTGAAATTTGTTATGTCAATAAGTTTTTCAGTGTTTTTCCTAAGGGGTTATACGCTATCTACTCTATTCACTAAATCAATCCATTTGAATATTTGGTTAGCCTTAAAAGCTAAATTGATTTTGAAATTATTTGATTTTAAACATTGTATATTAAAATAAATAAATATAATACCGTAGGCTTAAAATAAACGAGTAAAGGTATCTTTTCTAAATTCAACATAGCACCTTGCAACTTTCAACTCGCATAAATTAGCATAGTTCCATCAGACATTAATGCTGAGGTGCGCAAGCATGTTAGTAGAGAAGATCACGAAACATTTGGGTATTGATGATATTTTACAAGTAATCGTCATAGAAATAGATTGTTTAACTGAAGTTGACTAGAATGGAAATTGACTCAAGGTCGCGGCACCGCCGGGGGAACTAAGTTGGGGCATGAACCACCAATGAAAAGCTTAGAATTACACATGTGACTGATTCTAACCCAATCATACAGCCGTTGACAGGTGTATCTAAATGAAAATGCGTGCGATTTATGTGCCACTATTGTGTATTGCATGAAGCTTAACCTCCGTTCTAGAGGTTTTATTGTTGTCGATTTCTATGGTAATCGTAGTGTCGATCAGTGGCGTCTCTATGGATTTCTGTTAGGTCATGCTCATCAATTTTTTCGCATCATGAGGAAAAAAGTATGTGTGACAGCTATCATACGAGGATTTTTAACCATGCAACTGATGTAGCTTAATATCATGCAACTTAAGAAACAGTTACGAATTCGATGAACAAAATTTTAATCTCATTCCATTTGCATTTGCCCTTTCCTAATTATAATTCAAACATGCAAGCCGACTACTTTTCACATCAGGTAATCCAGTGAATATGGTGTAGGGCTAGGCATAATTCTAATGATCTACATACTGTATCAGCCAAAATACGCTTAAAATAAAATTCCAGGCGTAGGCTACATGATTTGTATGTTTGAGTACATCCGATGATAATCTGATGCATGCATAGCCTATTATACTATTTGCTCCTAGACATATCTACATATACAAGCATGTAGAAGACCACGGCTAAATTTAATCACCAGATAATGTATATTAAATAATATTCAAGTTCTAGTTATTTGAAGCATGCATTTAAGATAGTAAAAACACCGTCAATCGCACAAAATCACAAGCTGTATTAACATTGGAAGATATTGAATTACTTATAAAGGAGGTCAATTCGATGGGGTTTCAATCGTGCAACTGAGACTCGAGACATCTCATGATCTCACTACACCGATAAAATCAGCAGATTGCCGTCCAATCAGCTACCGTTAGTTGGTTGAAACGAGCTATACGTATCATTTGTGCTTCCCGTCCACGGCATGAGATGGAGTATGAAAATCGTCACCCGCAGATTTTGCTATTGTTCTCCCGTCAGATGATCCGGCCAATAACAAATGAGGTATGCTCGAATTGACTTGCGTTCCCCTGATTTTTTTAGAACAAATTAGCTACTTGATAAATCTTAATTGAGTATGACCTTAATGTCACAGCAACATGATCTGACATAGTAATCAAATGTTGTCAAATGTAATCAAATGATGTTGGAAGTTTTTTTGTTGACTCAAAACTTTCCCTTTCTTGTGGTTGACATCGTTGATTTGTGTGGAGGAAAATTAGACAAAATACTTCGTCATGCTGAGCATGAAGGGCATGATCGCTAAAGCCGCCACTGGTGTCGATATTGAAAATATGCCACGGATCATCTATCGGTGACATTTTAGATAAGTTCCTGCTGATGACCTTAATTACACATGTTTTCGATCAGATAATCTGTTTTAGTTGTTCTTTCCTTTAACCTGTAGGGAACATCACATGGGTCCTTTGGAGAAATCAAATTCTTTTCACTTATCATTATCTTCTACTTCATCTTCCCCTCAATCAAAGCATAAAATTTCATTCTGCCGCAATCCTGACATATGTAAGCATCTGAGCAACCAGACCTGTAGATTTAGTCATAATATAAGCAAGTGCCACAATTACTGCACAGCCCAAGAGAAGATAGAGAAGAAATGTGCTCAGCGAATGTACATCCTGCGACGCATGAAACCGTACACGACGCCTCAGGAGTTCATCCAAATTTGCAACGTGGTGATAAGCTCCCTTTTAGAATCCGCCTCTCCAGCATTCATCGGTTTGTACAAAGGGGACTCTACTAGGCTGCAAGTTATTCAAAACCGCTGCCTCAAAATAAAGGGTTGTTCAAGCATAGGTGATTTGACTCCAAGACGAACTGCAGCTGCCTTGAAACTATTCGAACAAGCTGAGTCTGCACAAACTTCCATAAAGCTCGCATTCCCAAGGTACTTATCTAGTGGAAGAATCCCTGTGCCTTTCTGTCGAACATCTGTGCGTCGCAACTCTTTCTTCCCAAGAGTATGTATTTTAAAATCATCTACCTATTATAACTGACGTAGTTCCTTTAATTGATGCTGGCTAATTTTATGCTGTAGAAATGTAATTGACTTGTAACTTCTGATTTCCATTTGTGATTCAATTCAATATACACATTTTCACTCTCTCTCTTTCTTTCTTTCCCAACATACAGTGTGGCAGGCCAACAACTGGCCGATTTCTCGTGTAAGTTATTAATTTTTTTTCTTATTCTACTCATATTTCCACAGGATGACTACCATTTGAATATTATTGGCATTTATATTTATATTTTATTCTTATTTTTCACAGTGGTTTTACTTGCTGTATAGTGCGATTTGTTATTTAATTAATTATTGACTGTGTTCCGCCTTAGGGTAGCCCTTGCTAATTTGATTCAATAAGGCATAGGTAAATTTTGTATATAATAATATTCTTATCTGATCGATTGATCTCAATAATTGCTGCCGATTTATTGACCGACCGGTTTTCGACCGTGGCCGATCAGCGGGTCGGGTACCAACCCTGAATTGTGCTGAATAATGAAATTCTTTCATGTCAGCCTTCTTCGTGAAATCCAATCAGTTTCGATTTCATTCGTTCATATTAAGGGCACTTGACAAACTTTCACCCTCAATTTGAACTTACATAGTTTGATTAGCCTACTCACAAATTAAAAAGCTGTGCAATCAGATTTATAAATATGTCGTGAAATTCTATTCGACGACATTCTATTAATCATATTTTCTTCAAGTTCAATCTCTTGAGGAAAGTTTTGAAAAATTCAGCTTTTCAATTAGTGACCTGAATTTTATCCTCGTCGATCAACTGTTGAAAACATCAATAGTGAGGCTTTCTTGGCTAATATTTTACACTTGGCTCTTGAGAGTAACGAAACATAATTGAGAATGTGACAACAGTCATTGATAATTTGCTGAGCAGAGTGTCCTCATAGCATGAAATCGTGCTCTTCAAAACACATCAATCTTAAACGTCATTCTCACAAGGATATTTCTGTCACATCTCAAAATCATGTCATCGTATCTAATCAAGAACATGATACGAATGGAATGGTTATCGGAGCTCAATTCTTCAAACATTTCTACCTCACCGAATGACCTAAAAAGCATGAAAAATGTCGCTGATAGTAGGGAAGCTGTTAGTCCAGCTTTTGAGTTGTTAAGAAAAATCTCGAAATGTACATAAACTAACGATGTTCTGAGGCAGCAATTTTGATGTGAAAGTCAATCAGTGAAGCTATGAAAACAAAAGGAATTCGTGAGAACTCTTGATTTTACATCACCTTCGAAGTTATTTACATTTAGCTTAGGAATATGCGGAAATACAGTCTTGTAGTTGTAAATGCCTAGGGATCTAGCTCAGGATATGTCGCTGTATTCATTCAGGAATTAATATAATTCTTTAATCTGCATTGATATTACAATTATTCTTCATTTAGATGTACATCTAAAACATCAAATGAAAATCGACATGAACAATGATGACAAAAAACTTGGTAAAGAAATAAAGCATGTCTTGCGAACACATCAGTCGCTTATTGTTGTGGAAATTCAACATTATAAATATCTCCAACTGATAGAAATAATCACTGCGTCGTAAAGCGCGACGCTAACGTAATAATGAACCGATAGCTTTAACACCACGAAGAAATTTCACGAAATTGTTCTCTCTTGGCTCATTGATTTATCGTTTATCGCTCCTGCTCACCATTGTTGAGGCCTTCCATTGCTGGTCATTTTTGTGATCATATTAGATTGCTACCAATCCTGCCAATGATCTCCAAAATGGCAGAGTTGTACTGCGTTGCTGGTAACCCAATTTTAAAAGGCAGTTTAGGCTAAATATCCTTCTATTCCGTGCTTTTAAGTGCACATATGGGCTGTTGTACCGTGCGTGCATACATAGTGGTCGCATTACACAACAAAATGTTACATGTAAATGTATACAGCAGTATTGTACGCAACTAATTTCTATAGTTTAAGGAATGATAATTTACTGTCTACAATTCATGTGAATATTGAAGAACGAAACAAATCATGGAAGTTTTTCTTTTTTTTGTGTTATGACTGACATTATCTTAATTCATCGAAAAACAACGCTATGTAGGTGCAATACAACTATCCGCATCGAATACTATGTGACCTAGCATAAGCCCGCGCAGGTGGTGACTATTTTGCGCTTATACGAGAAGATATTCATTACGAAAGTAGCATGCTTGGATAATTCGAATGTGAATGGTTTTTTTGTCCGCGGGCCACTTTAGATATCAAAAATGATGGTGGGGGCCACCCAATATGTCCCGGTGGACCACGGGTTGCCCACCACTGCCTTAAGCAAACAATTTTTAACTGAAAAAGGTGAGGTAAGGTAGCGGTTATGGGAAGATTTCACACGAGTAACATTGCTGTGTCGAACAGTCGAAGTCAGATCAAGCTGCTGACATTGCTACATATTGTCTCTAATCCAAAACTGCTCGTCCAATTTGCACAAAGTTTTGTATGGGGGTAGAAAATATACTTAGGTATGTCTGAAGTTTGGTGACGATTGATTCATTTTTACAGTTTTTAGACAAATTTGAAAACCTTGGGCAGGGGAAAAAACCCACAAGTACCGCGTTGCCTACTCATCAGTCATTATAATATCTTTGTCTGTGTCTGTGACTGAATTCATTTTCATTTCATTCTGTAGTCACCAGCCTTGTACATTTCAAGTTTGAAAATTCATTGAATCAAGATTGTAACACATGTATAATTTCAATATTTTACTATTCATGCATGTTGCCTGCTGCGGAAATAGGAATCCATTATGGAGCGAAGGCCTATTGTCTGGGAGCACACTGGTAGTTATATATTTATGAGTAGTATTGAATGAAACTTAAAGCTACGTTCATACATGAGAGAAGAACCTGAAAATTGACCTCAAATCAAACCTGAGACTGAGACCAACCCGTTCAGATTTGAGAGAGAAATCTCAGGAAAAGAGCTGCCCCTCATTTTCATGAGCCACTCCTTTACTTAACTATCGACGCTGAGACTCGCTGAGACATGACCTGAGATCTGCTGAGGCCTAGGTCTCAGACCTCTTCACACTACCGACATCAGGTCGCAGATAAATTGAAAAATGTTTCTATTTAATATTTTTGTTGCGCCAACTCTCAGGTTCCGTTCAAACTATGTGAGAGCTTGCTGAGGCTCATGATTCATTTTGTTATAAATCGTCATGAAGAATAGACGTAGGCAAACGGCTGTGGTTGCTACCCTTCTTCGTAAAAGAAAAATAACGGGAACATGTAGCTGTTTGGGTACACGACTGGATAGCGAAACGGGCTCAGTTCGGTGCTTTCCATTCCCTGGTACCCGAAATGAAGATCAAGGTTAAAAAGTGCCTCAGAAATCTCTTCCGCATGAGCGAAACAGATCTTGAACTGCTTATCTCACTTATTGGCCCAAGAATAAGTAAGATGGACACACATCTATGAGAAGCCATCCCAACAAAATAAAGATAGGCCCTAACACTTCGACACCTCGCTCCGGTGAGTACTATGCACTCTGACTTAATAAAAGCACATTTATAAAGGTTCTATAGACTGTCTGTTATCGACATGCACTTGATGTAGCTAGGTACTCGTGTTTTTACTAACCTATGATATTGTTTATAAATTATGATAACTTAACATTAACTTCTTTAACTTAACGAGGCAACTTACGATAAGGTAACTTATTTTACAACCCTTACTTAGGGCAATTTTGTAGATATTTGGTGAATGGCGCACGTGTAGAATTGTAGAATTCTGAGTAGAGATTATGTAGACAGTCCTGTTATTACGTTGATATTATCATCGATGGGCCTATTGCACAAAACTTCATTAGCTAATATTATTAGCTAATAATTCCGGCACAGTTGCAGGAAACATTTATCAACTAATGAAATTCATTAGTTCACGAGATTTTCATTAGCTCATAATTTCTATCAACGAGCTGTTGCACAAACGACGAATAATATTCATGAGCTAATAACAAAGCGGTCGATTCACTGATAGAGTTTATTAACCTTCGGAGATTGATAGGATCTATTATTTCACAATTTGATGCAATTACAAATGGATTTTGAAAGCGACAATGACAGTGACAGTGAAATTTATTTTGAAGCCGGGATTAACCGCGAACGTATATATAAAGACAGAACGAATTTTGATGTTATCGATGAGGAGCACAAGGAAAAATTTAGGCTGAATGAAGAGATGGTACAGTAAATTGAAGCACGTATTGGAAACGAATTGCGACACACGACCAAAAGAAGACATGCTCTGTCTCCAAGACAACAGATCCTTTTATGTCTAAGGTTTCTCAGTGGAAATGCATTTTACCATATAACTGGCGATGCCCATGGTGTGCACAAAAGTTCTGTTTGCCGCGCAATCCACTCAGTCGTAGCCGCAATTTTCAATGGAACATTGTAAGCAGAATTCGAACATTTTCCGTCAAATGTTGCAAATGTTCAGCAGCAATTTTTTGCGATTGGAGGGAGCACCGGTTTCTTTGTTCTTATCGTATTTAGTGAGAGTTCTCGCTCGCAAATTCGGCCACACGTCATCCCGTAGATAATTGTAGGAATACGTATTCCCAACACCATCAAATCTGAAAAGAACAATGTTCATTATTGTGTACATGTAATTGAAATAAAGTGTCTCCATGAAGCTGATATAATTATCACATATCACTTACATTCTTTTTATATCTTCCCAAGCTTCCATTTTGCTTTTTTTGCCTTCCTTCGTGTCATTGAAGGAGCCAAATAAAATAGCCTTTCTGGCTTTTATCTTATGCAGAAATGCAAGCTTTTGCGTTATAGCAAAAGGCATCCTGAGCGAACGATTGTACATCAAAAGACGTCCACAGGCAGATACAGCAATGATATTCGATGAGACGGTGATTTGTTTTCATGACAATGACATACTTTTGACGTCATCTGCATGGAAGTCCCTCATGACATTTATTAGGTGATAACTCTTAATTATTATCGTTTTGTGCAACTGATTTTAGTGGAACTAGTAATCATTAGTTATTAGCTCATAAAATATTAGCTAATAACTAATGAAGTTTCGTGCAATAGGCCCGGGGCCATTACAGGCCTACATATTACAATTACCGGTATTAGCTTAGCGTAGCTCACAGAACTAACAATGAAAGGTTATGAAAGTTGGAGGCCCATCAACTGTTAGTAGTAAACTTCTCAACAAATTGCCGCGTCTCATTTCGTGTTGTCAACTGAGTTTTAGCTTTACCGAGTTAACTGAGCACCGAGTTTAACCGAAATTAAATTATTTGATCAAAAAACTAAGTCACGTAACTTTAGTTAGTTTTTCATAAAACTCGGTAGGCCCTATACTGAGTTTTACTGGAACCGAGTTTTGTAGAAATCTAACTGGTCTTCGGAAACCCGGTTAACTCGGTTACATTTGCCCAACGATTCATGCTGCATCGTAAGAGTCAATCATTCTAAATGAGAGGGAATGCATTTCTTGGAAATTAAAATAGACACTATGATTTACTTCTAAACTTCATTTTTGCTCTCAGACTGTTGAGGTTTTGCTTTTTGAAATGTCTTTGAATATTCTTTCATGAAAACGCAATTGAAGATAGTACCAAAGTTCGATATTTTATTTTTATTTGTATGACATTATACATGATATTTCAATTATTGTTGTCTTCAGTTTTTGGTCACGTGTATTACGGAAAAAATGATAAGTATTTCTTACTTTGGAAAATTACTGCAACCCTATTGCAAATATAGTCGTGAGTTGCAAGGAAATTATAGTAGAAAATGGTTGTTGTGATTTCGGAATGGAAAATGCGACTGAATAATATCTCAGTTTAAAATTTTAGGTACGGGTTATAGGCCTACATATGAAATCTATAGCTAGGGTTTCTCGCAACTTCATCCTTGTGTAAAATATTCGGCAGGTCTTCCTTTTTTGGAACTTTTTAGACCTAATGAATGCTAATTGACCTCCTAAATAGACATTTTGTCTATAAGCCTGTAGGTAGTCGTAAGATATTCCATGTAAACAGTTTATCAATTTGATTACGTAGGGTGTTTAATTCATTGTTAGTTTTACATAATGAATAATTTTGATAATTTTTCTTAACTGATTTCCTTTGAACTTAAATCCCAAATTATGTTTGAAGGCCCATTCATCTACATGTATATTGGTAATTTTCGTCAACTTATTTCAGCACAAGCATGAAATACTCGTGAGCTTACTGGTGTCTAAAATAGAAAATATTCGCTTCCTTGCAACTATACTTTTGAATAAAGGTCATTTGTTTGACCTTCGAGTGCAAAATCTTAGCAGCATATCAGGAATGCTTTAAAGGAAGCTCATTTTCAGCGCACTAACGAATGCTGCATAAGTATTTTCGACAAAAGTCTCCAACGGGGCTACTTTTAATATAGTGCAGTAATTTTATGGTGAAATCTATCATTCTCTTCCCCCCCTTTGTCATAACAATAAATGCATCTCCTTCTCACTCTCAAATGAAATAGCGTCGCCGCATGTTTGTGTCATTTTATAATTACCAGACAGAATTTTATCGTCTACTGCTGTCCTCGTTTTCACCATAATTACATGTAGAAATGAGAATCTTAGATTTACGTCCTGATTATAGAGCTTTCTATGATCACTGACTGAATGCCGGCTAACATTCCACATAGAAATTTGACATTCTCGGAAGGAGGCGCCGTCATCGATAGGACCATCATTGTCATTCTTCTGGATTCATGCGTATCTCTCGCTGTCGTACATTTCATCAATGTGAGTGACTGGCCGGATGGAAGATCAGTCTGGAGGTACGAGAAGACGTCAAATTAAGTCTTCGAACTTTTTCTAGCAATTGTTTGAAATCAGCACATTGGATGGTTTCTGATATCAAGCGATTGATTGCTATTTTACATGATCCCCCAATTATTTCCATGCATTGCAGACGATTTGCAATGAATCAACAAGCAGCCGTCTGAACCGATGATCAAACCAGGGATGTAATTAGAATACGATCAACTCATGCGCAGTTGTATGGTATTCCAGCAACCGCAATCGAATACAGGGTGTCTGGAGAACGTCAGGTTCGACTTTTAAAGTCTGAGTAAAGAGCGAGCCAATCGAAATAAGAATCGGTATTGAGGAATAAGACCTACCTCGCTCCTGTATCTATATTATTTATTCTATGATATTTAAATTGAATTTGTAATAGTCGTGAATCTTCACAAAAACACTGATAAGGCACCTAATCATTGTCAACTCTGGAAGCCACCATCGTTTAGAACATAGACTAAGCATAGTAGGTGAAAATGAAAATACCGATGAAAATTGAGTAAAAAAATACTTGAAATTTTAGCCAAGAAAGCACAATAAGATCTCGAATTTCATGAAGACTTCCATTATAATGCGGTTCATGAAGTTCTTGAACATCAGCTTGATTTCCGCTTAGTTAAGATGCTCATTAGCAAATACTCATTCCTTGTGATATCCAACATGTTTCATACTGCTTATAAAGTGACTTCATGTCGGTAGTATGTAAACGCAGGAATAATTTGCAAAAATTTAAGCTTTTAAAAACTGCTCAAATAAATTTTTGGACCACGGGAACGCTATATCCGCAACAAAACGGAATCTTTTGATATAAGAATTTTCACTGTATACAGATACTTTTTTGAGTCGACACTCTACCTACTTATACCTACTCTGTGGTTTAGGCATCGTCGGCATGACAACGCATGTCAACCACTTGAAAATTGTCTTCAATGTCCATTGCGTTTTAGTCCGGGAGCTAGCGTGAAGTTGTGCAGGGAACGAGGTAGTACATAAAACTTTCACATAGCATAGTACACCTCTAACCTACTGCAAAACTTCGCGTCTGCCGGATCAGATCATTTGCTTTTCAGAAATAGAGAGGATAACACAATCCTATGTATTTCCAGTGGTAAAATTGTGACATTTAAGGTGTTGACTCCATTTTTTCGAATTTTTGCTCATAAAAGTTACACAAATTTGGTATTTTGTTGAACTGGTTATTATAGAAATCATCTACAGATCATGATCTTTCAAATGAGTTATCATTCAGTGACAGAGGATGAAGTAAAGTGTACAAACAGACACTTTTCGTTAAAGTATATCAACAATTTTTCCTGAAATTTCTATGTTAAAATTTGCAGTTACACCAACGAAAAGTGTCTGTTTGTACACTTTACTTCATCCTCTGTCACTGAATGATAACTCATTTGAAAGATCATGATCTGTAGATGATTTCTATAATAACCAGTTCAACAAAATACCAATTTGTGTAACTTTTGTGAGCAAAAATTCGAAAAAATGGAGTCAACACCTTAAATGTCACAATTTTACCACTGGAAATACATAGGATTGTGTTATCCTCTCTATTTCTGAAAAGCAAATGATCTGATCCGGCAGACGCGAAGTTTTGCAGTAGGTTAGAGGTGTACTATGCTATGTGAAAGTTTTATGTACTACCTCGTTCCCTGCACAACTTCACGCTAGCTCCCGGACTATTTTAGCCATGTATCGGATTTCTAGGCTTTCCTATTTATGTCAGTTCTTATACACTCGGAACAGGTAAATATTTCTTATAGTTGATGCTTTCATAGATTTAATCTATTTACAAATCCTTCAGTTGATCTTTTCTAATTGCAGCGCTGTAATTCTTCTTTGATTTGTGTTTCGCTGAAGCTGAGTCGTCGATCATATATTCTATGGATTGGAAATTTAAGGAGAAATTGAGACAGGATTATCCAGCGAAAATACACAACCGTCACAAACTGGCTTTTCTCGAAGAATTTGAGGCAATTATCGAATATTGTGAGAATTTGAAGTGACGATAAAACTCTGTACTGCATTCCAATCAATAAAAATTGTAATCACTGATTGGTCATTTGTCCCAACGGTAATAATCAAAGCAGGAAATAAACATCAGATGTCAAAATGTTGATAAAGGAAGCAGATTGACATTCTTGATGTTAAAGCAGGCTTGCAGTGGGAGCGGTGTTTCCCTTTGAGAATTCCCATGGGAATAGTAATTCCAGTCATAGGAATTCCCACAAAAATATGAGAAGCTCCCGGATAACTAAACAATATTTTCGCAGCTCTGTTGCACTCTCTCATAGATAATATGTATCACAATAATCTTACTTTTCATTTAGTAAGAAAATTAAGGCATGAAATGATTGCATTGAAATGATGTGGGTAAAGATCCCACGTTCGCGGGTCGGTGCATTTAAAGCCCACATCTGCGGTGGGGTGTGGGTAAGGATGTACGGGTCGATGCGGTGAAGTTCCCACTTCCACTGTCTATTCGTGACTGATAATAGTTCACTGTCTTTGGCTTCTGATAACGACGAAAGGAAATATTTAGAACACTTGAAAATCGAATATCTGCTATTGCAAGTAGCATATTATAAGCATGCAAGTTGGCAAGCTAGATAATCTGCGAATTGCATTCCAGGTGTTTTATTTCAACAGTTCGTGAGGCCACCGACATATTTGGTAGGTTATTCAATTGAGAACAAAGGTGGGCGCATTCAAGACTCTTCCTGTGCTCATCAGAGAGCTATGCCATCTCCGTATCGAATTTCCCGAACGAATCGCGTCATGTCACTCTTTGCTAAGTTCTTTGCGAAACCTCCGCTGCACCGAAACAACGCTTTGCATTCAGTCGAACCACACTGCGCATTTCGCACGATCTTTCATTGTGAAAGCCATGATTTGGAATGTCAACGTCTTTCTGAGTTTTGAATAGCCAAAATGAAATCTGACAAAGCTATCGCAAAATTAAGCCAACTCGTTTACATCTCTTTCGCACACTCTCCTTGTGATCATTAATGTCTAAATTAATTTGTAGATTTCTATGGTCAATATTGTAAAATATTTGATTGCTTGATGCACTTAACAGATAAATTAGCACAGAAATAAAAACAGCAATTACAGATGAACAGTGTGTGTCATTTTCATTTCAATATGTTCAATAATAGCGAAGTTATAATAGAATCGGCGGTTTTATGTGGGCCAACTTGTATACAACCCAAAAGGCCGAAATATAATGTAGATATATTAGGTAGAGTGGCAACTCCGCATTTATTAAATCCCCAATGTGCATACACTTTCGATTTTGTTAAATGAACTCAATGGAGGTACAGGTCGTATTGTCACCAAATGTGAGATATGCAAAGTTTTTCAATTCTTTAGAAATTGCCACGGAATTGAATGATCATGATTGTAATGCAGAAGAAATGATGGTATTTTGCAGATTCTCAGTGTCATGACCACAGAATTAGATTCATTTGCGCGCGCTTCGGTTTCCTAGAAAGGAAGAATTGTATGTGACCTTAATATCGAAATGGCACATCACAGAGTTAGACAACTTGCTCCTTCTCGAATGGATATGTTCGTGCATCGTTTGCTATTTTGGAAATGGCAAACAATAAGCTGTCAGCAGAGGACACCAGAGCCAGTAATAGATGCGTCCGTGCTGCGATGTTTCGCACACACCAAAACACACATCGCCTGGCTAACAATCGATTCAGTGAATGCACTATGCAGTGAGCAATGCCGAGGAGAGGAAATGAAATCATCAGGTGAACTAATTTTCGTACGCCTGCTACTTTTTTTAATAATGATCGGAAGGGTCAACATTATGGAGAAAACTTGTGCGCAATGATCTGAATTCTTCAAATCTGAAGGAATTTTGGCAATCGAAGCACTTTGTTGGAACTCACATTAATCCGCAAGCGACGCACGACTTTTTTCCTATCTCTGTAAGGTATTAGGAATTCCTTTTTGCCCACCTAATAGGTTCCTCAATGTGCCGTCCATTTCGAATCAATCACACTTCTAGCATACCGAAGCAGATAAACAAAATATTTAATTTTGTGGTCATGACAGCCTTGGAGATCTAATGTTTGTTAAATTACCAATTCGATGGGTTCCTATTACTCTCATGCTGAACCTCAAGAGCATTGTCTTATGCGTGATCATGACAGGCAACCTGCCGCTGGCAGAGCAAACTCACATAATCAAAGACACTGATTTCATTTAACTTTGAAAGATGTAAATGGTTCCACATCACTATTGAGATTCAAGAAATTAAACATGAATTTAGTGAATCATAAAATCATACCGATGAAAATTGAATTAAAAACTTGAAATTTCAGCCAAGAAAGCACGAATAATATTGCGACTTATTCATGAAGACTTTCATTATAATGCAATTCATGAAATTCCCTCGATAATCAGCTTAATTTCCGCTTAGTTAGAATGCTTATTATCAAATATTCATTCCTTTTGATATCCAACTTGTTTCATACTACTTATATAGGAGAGTCATCTCGGTAGTATGTAAATTGACATATTTTGACTTTTTTAAAACTGCTCAAATAATTTTTTGGACCAGGGGAACGTGATCTCTGCAAAAACTGAATCTTTGATATAAAAATTTTCACTGTCTACAGATACTTTTTGAGTCGACACTCTGCCTATATAACCTCTACCTACTCTATGGGCCGAAATAAGAAAAGATAAAAAAACACATGATGATTTTTAGTCTTTGAGCATTTAAGAACGCCTGTTTTTCAGACTATACCCACGAGCATCTGACTGACTTCGAAATTTGCTATCGATCATATTCACACAACAGAATATTCACACAGCAGCTCATGAGAAATAAAGTTACAGGAAAATGAATCTGATAGCTTGGAGATGAAGAAATCTCTGTTAACTGGTTTTTCTCAAAATGACATAATCTGCCTGGAATATGGAAAATATTCCTTTCGATGCTAATTTCTAACTTGTAATTCATTGGAAGTAGTTCTGAGTGTCAATTAAATACCAACGTCGTCAAAAATTACCATCTTAGATGATTGACAGCTGCTGATGGATCGTCGAGTAAAGGAAACGGCGCCATGGATTGGAACGTGGATGAAAATGTTCGCCTCTCTTTAATGCTGGTGGATGAGGGCGCCATTTTGATGTTCCAACCTGCAATCTCTGCCTTATTCAGCGCTCGGTATTTTATGATCGTCTCAACTGGCAGAGAAACCATTAAAATTCGTCTCCTGCTACCAACGAGAGGGAAAATATTATCATTCCTGCTCCTGTTTTGCATTAACTTTCTTTCATTTATTACTTTAATATATTTTTAGTACTAAGGATGTGCCTTTCAAACTTTTTGCTTCATCTCTAGTCGCAGATGAAAAAAGAGAAAGATAAACGATAAAACGTCATCTGCAAATTGGTGATTCCTCCGTACTTATGACGGCAAGCAGTCCTTTGGGAGGCCGTGTCCTGATTAGTTCGCTGGCAGAACATAAATGACGTTTCATAGAAATAGGACGAACAAAGTTCACGAAGATAAAAGTCAGTTCTGCAAGAGGGAGTGTCTTGCAATTCTGCTTTCATTCACGCAATGATAGGATGTTAAGGCGACCAGGATCCAAACACAGCAGTGTTACGTCTCTTCTGACCGTCCCCTGCTCTCTTCTTCACGGCGGAAATTGTAATGTAGTTTAGATCGATTTCCGGAAGAAAGACAGCTGCAATTTTTGAAAGTTGACTCTTTGTTTCTGTGATATTCAATTTCCCCCACTTTTATCATTAAAATTTGCTTAAAAAGATTCAAACTGAAGATACAATTTTGAGATATCGAGGCTTGTGGTTTCTAGGAAACTTCATTCAGTTTGTACTTACATTTATAATTAAAAGAAATACCGCTGTTGAAACGTACCTATACAGTCCGTTTCATAAATAGCTAGAAATTGTTTGAAACAGCAACAGTTTATAGCAAACAGCAAGTTTTTAACTATAATTGAATGAATTTGTTTCCCATATCATATTAAATATCTTTCCTTGTTATATGTTGACCCAGAAAGGGCCTAGTCCTTAAAGGGACTGATGGGTGCGTTCCCTAGTAGCCAGATTCGTCTCCTCTAAGTTCTATTACTTTTCAGATGCAATTAGGCATACTGCCGATCAAATTTCTGATCATCTGTTGATCAATCTGATTCCACTCCTGCCTCACTAAACATTCCAACCGATTCAAATCATTGCCAGGATAAATTCGTCGACGAATTCACCGTTTCAAGATAGACCAGGCATGCTCGAATGGATTCAAGTCAGGAGACCTTGCCGGCCAGTCTAAGGTTCGTATTCCTGCCTGTCTTTTATACAATTGAGTTGCCCTGGCACGATGACATGGAGCATCCATGAGAATCCAATCAGATGATGGATCACAACAGAGGAATCTGGCTGCCCACCTCGGATCAAGGCCTCAGCTTGACCCCTAAAATAGCCTCTATGGTAAACTTTCAGTACAGCAGTTCGCATGTTAGTGAGAGACACAAAACAAATGAAATAAATGAATTCGATGTCTTTCGATTACACAGCATTGTTCTCGTCTGCCTATGCATGCATTGTTCTCATCTGCGTAGGCCTCATGCACGGGTGAGAGTGATGAGTCACGCTTCTGGTTAGCGATGAAAATGAGAATTGAATTCCAAGCAAATTGCAAAGATTGAATCATTATTTAGTCTGCTGACTGCTATATTTGGAGTATAGCAATGACATTTTCACAGGAGCAATTACAAAACATGAGCTTTATAAACATATAAAGTTTGTTGAATTTTGAACCGACTTTTTATTTGTAATTCACATTTACCGACTTTAAAAATTCATGAAATAATCTGCATATTGACAGCGCGACATGTTTCGGCCAGCTCTAATTGAGGCACTACGGTGAACTGAATTGCATACATATAATCGAACACATATCAGATGATATGACACGCGACTGAGGAGTAAATCACAAACAGCAGAATAGAACAGCACAATAGATAATGGAAAAAAATCTGCTTAATGCCATGGCTACGCAAATACATGTATGTCTGTAAATAACAATGACTTCGAATCAATCCCAAGAAAAGGACTTCCAAAAATGACCCGACAAAGGTTTGAACCAAGGTCTCCGTGATGCAGAGCGAACACTCTACCACAAGGCCACAGCGCCGGTCAATAAGTATATGATAAACCGTGGCAACCACTTACAAGCCTCTGAAAATGATGCTTTCGCAAGAGGAATGAATAGTTGAATTTAGAATTGATCGCTAGGTTGATTGTATTTAACTTTATTTTCAAGTGCAAAGTAGTGATGCAAATTCTGTTCACGAGTTCCTGGTGAACTGATAATGACGACTTCTGATACATGGAGGATGAACTTAATTCATTAGCAATATTGAAGAGGAAGAAATAACCACTTTCAAGGACCCTCAAGACATCAGAAAAATGATCAGAAAAACGAAATAATCACACCTATTCAGGAGATCGAATATTCGAGAATTCGGTGAAACTTTAGAGGCGAAAATAGAGTTTTGCTAATTTTGGCTGACACTGACAGGATAGGAGAGTGAGAAAAATGCTAAAAGAGAATTCATGAAATATGGATTGATCATCAAACGATTGAACAACGGGTAAAGCCGTTGTGATGACGATATGTAATGTCATAATAATAATAACATCACAGACACTCGGACATAGTTCTTCATGAACCAAGTAGATTACTAGAGGCGCGCAGAATGACGCGGTCAGTGGGGGGAAACTGAAGCTGTTACAGATAGCGGCATAGATTTTGAAATTTGCACAGTGTCACGCACATGTTCGGTGTACTCATCAGTTCTTATAGTCCACGCAATGTACAGCAAATTACACTGTGACCCGCCACAAATTGCAATAGTTTTAAGAGTTGGTATATCTTGTAGAGAAAACATCCCTTATCAACATATCAAAAATCTAGGAAAATCTAGCTGGTGGAACACCTTGAACCTTCCACCTAAAGTCATGAGTCTTTTCGAAATACAAATAGGCTACACGCTTACTCCAATGAAATCGCAGACATAGATCTGCGACATCTGCAACAGCCAATCAAAATGAAGCGCTGTAACTTTGTCTCACGAACTGCATTTATCTTCCGTATTGCTCTCACCAATATCAGCTATGTTTTCTTATATGTCCTTTCCAAGCGGTTAGATTTCTCAATCACTATATCAACAATATCGATTTCATTAATTCCTGTTGCATATGGCCCTATCTTCAGATGAAATTCATTAAGCTTACGGCATTAATTTTTTTATCACACTTGCTAGGAATTTTTGAATTTCAAACAGGACAAATTTGATCTCATGCATAGCACACTTTTTCTACCTTTTAGATAATAAGCAAAGACAAAGGGCATAAATTGATTCTTCAATAAATAAATGGAATTAATGTACTCAATTTATACACTGTAGGCTAGTTGTCAAATTACAAAATATTTTAGTTAATTTTGACATACATTCTGTCTGTAAATCAGTCTATATATAGTTTTCTCTTATTCATTCAAACCATTAAAATCATTTACATACATGGTCTTTCTATGCAGCCTAGATGCGAATGTGCAAGAGCGGAAGTAGAGTTTTCACTGTAAATATAGCCTATAGCTGCTTAAAAAATTACTTGAATTTTACCAGTTTTATAACTTCTATAGGCCAACAATGAACAATTTATCGTATCTAAATCTGTAATGATGTTACTTTCATCCTCTAGGCCCATTCATTCACTTTACGGTTTCACTAAATAAACTGTTTATGGGCAGATTTACGAAAGTCAAATACAAATAACCTGTCGAATATCCAAAACTTTTCGCTTTCGGTTGAGCGGTTATTTCATGTGTTTATTTTATAGTTACCGTTAAAAATGAACGTGATCGCGTTCATTTTTGAAAAATTCTGCGTTCATGGCCGCGATCATGATCGCGGTACTTTTTTTGCGAATGACCGTGACCGTTATCACGGTCAAAGAAATCGATGATGCAGGTTTTTTGCAGATTTCTACAAGTAAAACCACGAATCTGCGAGTTTTATCATGAACAGACGATTACTTTCTGCAACTTCTGTCTTGTGAAAGCACATAGCTGTTCAAGTCATTAAGGGTCGAAAACGCGCTTGCACACCCTTGTCTTGTAGATAACTCTCCTAGGTACCTGCAGGGTGCAAATTGATAAAGATTTGTATAAGTAAGGACACAAATTTTCATTTTTTCCATCAACAAGAGAAGCATTTTTTCAAACACTCATATGAATATGCATAGAAATTCAAGCATCTCTATCAAAACACGTTTCCGCACACTTATCATCTAATACACATTGTGAAGTGCCTGCAGATGTAAATTGATGCAAATTTGTCCATGGCAAGGGAAAAATCTGGATGTGTTTATATCACTAAAACTTTCTCTTCAGCAACTACTCTCTCATGAAAACGTATAGAATTTGAAGTCATAATCCTGCTAGAGTGCTTCAGCTTTCTGTTGCAGAAGCCGCAATTTGATTCAAAGACGACCATTCTGTGCTATTGTATGCGTTTTCGTCTTAAAGTAATTATTTGATGGATGTTTTGGTGATAGAAATACATTGAGATTTTTCCCTTGCCATAGGCAAATTTGCATCAATTTGCATCTGCAGGTACTTTAGAATGTGTGTTAGATGATCAGTGTGTGGAAACGTATTTTTCATAGAGATGATGGCATTTCTATGCATGTTCACATGTGATTGTAAAAAAAGCTTCGCCCATAGATGGAAAAATGAAAATTTGTGTCCTAACTTATACCAATCTTTATCAATTTGTACCCTACAGGTACCTAGGACAGCCATCTACAAGACAAGGGTGCATTAGCGCGTTTTCGACCTAGCGGCTTGAACAGCTATGTGCTTTCACAAGACGGTAGTCGCAGAAAGTAATCGTTTATTGATGATAAAACTCGCAGATTCGTGGCTTAACGTGTAGAAATCTGTATCCGTCTGCATCTGCAGATAGTTAAAAGTATTGTTGATATAGTGATTGAGAAATCTAACCGCTTGGAAAGTACATAATTCAGAAAACATAGCTGATATTGGTGAGAGCCATGCGGAAGGCAAATTGACAAAGCTACAGCGCTTCATTTTGATTGGCTGTTGCAGATGTCGCAGATCTATGTCTGTGATTTCATTGGAGTAAGCGTGTAGCCTATTTGTATTTCGAAAAGACTTGTGACTTCAAGTGGAAGGTTCAAGGTGTTCCACTAACTAAAGTTTCCGAGATTTTTGATATGTTGATAAGGGATGTTTTCTCTACAAGATAAACCCACTCTTGAAACTATTGCCATTTGTGGCGGGTCACAGTGTAATTCGCTGTACATTGCGTGGACTATAAGAACGCATGAACGAATGAAAGCTGAGAACTCCAGATAAGTTATACAAAGTCTGGAAAGTTGGTTCAATAAATGTACCGGGCACGCAACTATGTGGCATTAGTGAGTTAGGAATTCTGAAATCTTTGGTGAAATTGGAAAATCGTGAACGCCGACGTTGATACTTGTACTAGTTTTTTATGCATCGCTAGCAGACTGTCGTATTCTGTCTTTGATGAAACATAGCTCATCATTGGCTGATCAGCTTCATCATGATGGAAACACTTGAAGGATAGAATGGACATCAGATCACCAGATCGCAATCCTATCGAACATGTGTAATGGGATCTGATTTAAAGGATCCAAAAATTTAAAAGTATCCAAAAGAGGCGCCGTTAAGTGTTTGAAGGACTTATAATCCATCGTAGTCGAAGAGTGGGACCATTCCTTAGAGCGCAAATGATATCCTGATAATATTACATGTAAATATTTGTGACTCGGGTAATCAGAGAAGTCCTCAATTCATCAGGTTGTGTCCCTCGTTACTAGCAATTTATAATCTTATTGAAATTTGAAAATGTCACTGTTTATCATCATGTTGATTAATTTTGTTGACGTAGGTCTATGTAATCTTAGAATCATTTATTGTGGCATGGGAAGAGGCTTTGACAAGTATATATTTGACTATTTTTAAAGGTGACACATTTTTGGCATCAGTGTATGTATTGAGCAATCGAATGCAAATATCCTTTTGCACCTGATGCGTTTGAAAATCGGTCAATAAACCGTAAAACTTGGAAATGGTTGAGAAAACAACATCATCATTTTTAATATTATTCAAGCCCTGTTAAGCGTTGAGCACTCTGTGAGCTATCGCATTTTTTCTCAGAAAACGGATCTACAGAAAAGCATTTCAAATACTCAATGAAGAACATACCAATACCATAAAAAATGTCGTACATCAAATGTCTAATTGAAAAAGCAGAACATCTGATCAAGCGAATGAGATGGAACTTTCACAAGTCTGATGGTGAAACGTACAAAAATATTACACACTTTAACAAACAGGAATTTGAAAACACATTGTCATCAATAATATACAGTGTGCATATATAATAATTCATTATATAATACATAACATGAAAAATTTACATCATCTTATAGAGAAGTCTGGAAAATTCATTCAAATTTGCTATCTGAATCCAACTCAAAAGAAATCTGTGTAGTAATGTCTAATGAAAATGATGCCTCAGCATTATAATTACAAGATAACATTTGGCACAAATAACAATAAAAGCAAAATAACATCCTGGATGCTATTGTAGAATTGCAGAATTATTTTCTTATATACTAGCATGCTTGAGTTACTACCAATGAATTAATGAGTAGTGCATATGAATTACACATCATTCAAGCACTGAAGCTTAATTCCGACAGCCATAACAACTAAATGATATTCTCAATTTTTCAAATTTACATTTGAATAAAGATACTTTATTATGACCTCCCAGTCTGTTAAAACTATTTCAGTATCATAGCAGAATATCATAAATATTTCAAAATACAAACAAAATTTCGACATTGGGGAAAGTGTATTATTCACTTTCAAACCAAGACATTCACTACATCTAAATAGAATAATTATTTATTGAGTTGCATCCTGTGTTAAGAAATAGGAACAGACCTGAATAGCTGCCATTTCATCCAATATCAGGAATCATCAGTAGGCCTGGCTTACATCTCTCAACATCGACACAACTCCCTATTTGAATAAAGTACTTCACACTACATTTTAAAAATTTCCTTCTTAGCTTTCATTAAATTACATTATTAATTATTTTATTTATCTTGTGTAAGATAATTATTTGAATAGTTTTATTATTCATTACTAATTATTTTTTTAGAAAAAATTCCTATAATAAATTTTTCCTATTTTCAGAATTAGCACTAACTTAGGTGATTTGACAGTAGTGTGTTTAAAGTAATATTTAATGAGTGCCCGTCGTAATTCACCATATCGTTTTGTTCCTGACAGAACCATCAAATCCGACATAGTGGCTGGATTCTTGGTGAGGAGGTCGGGGATGTACATTCATATTCATTTTCGCATACTTGTCGAATGATAATAGCTATACTCCAAGCAATAGACTGTAATTTTTTGACTTTTAGCTTCTACACATTTCTATGGGTTAATCCAAATTTTATCAAATTTGACATGGGAGCATCAAAAAATTAAGTGTTGAAGTGTACTTCTGAAAAATTGAGGTTGATTGAGCAAAATCAATCAATTGATCGATATCGATTAATTATCAATCAGTCGTAATAGTTGTAGGTCGATTCTAGCAAGTTCAGTACCCATACTGTAGTTTCACATGCATTTTGTTTCCTTTTTTTCTTTTCTTCAAAGTTCATTACAAATTTATTCATTACAGTTACATTTTGTACAGTAGGCTTAATCTTAGTTTATTTTATGTAGTTGTAACTGAGATTCCTAGAGGATGATGATTTTCATTTAAATCTGAATCTCAGGATCTCCTGCAACGAGTTTTTTATTTTGCTTTTTTGATGTCAGATGGTGATACCGAGTCAGAATATATAATATTTGGATGGGCACTAAAAGTCGATTAAAAGTTGATTCAGCACTAGGTGACATGCCACGCTCAATTACGCGTATTTCACGCGTAAACTACGCGCAATTGCACATGACCCTAAATATCCGTGGCTATGCGGGATATTGCTGCAACATATGTCGGCAGTCCTGTTATATAGACTGCATGTGTCTGCATGCATCAGAGGCTTAACAATGTGATAGCACCTCAATTTCATGCTCAGGGAAGACAGAACATGCTTAGCGCTAGCGGTTCACCCGTGGTTCAAGCGGCAACGCGGACAACCTTAGAGGACGAGTAAACTGTAAACGCTCGCCCGTACGTATTCATAAGCATTCTCCATGTTTTGACAGCATCAGATCACGTGATTGCTGAATAATACAGCGTGTATGCACGCGCGTAGAAGTATAAGCTACTCTTAACCACCGAGTTTGGGGTGCTGCGTAATTACGCGTGAATTACGCGTGTCAATGTCACCTAGTGAGCCCCATCGGGAAGGGATTTGTTGCTTTATTTCCTTTGTTAAGTCAACATATTGTCAGCATAACAAAATTTCATTTCTGTAGATATGTAGAGAAATTTGGTGACCTCATTATCTAACGGTGCACTAAAGTTAGCTATTGTTTAGCAATTTAGTAGCTAGGTTTTCTTAGATAGAGCACACCACAAGATTAGAAATGACATGATTGAGCGAAGCTAGACCAATTGCAGCTCATTTCGTCATGCACTAATTGTGAGATATAAAGCTGAGATATCGTACGCCTTCTGTTCAGAGCTATTATAGCCACGATAACAGACAAGAGTGATAAAAAAGCAGAAAAAGAACGTCTTGGGATATGGAGGAGTAAATAATAACATTGAAACGTGTAGAAAATGAGACTTCTTTAAACACAAGCACAATAAAAGCGGATGAATTTATAATAGTCACTTAGAATAATTAAATATTGAGTTCCATCCTCAGTTGAAAAATGGGAACATACTTGAATAGCTGCCATTTCATCCAATATCAGGAATCATCAGCAGGTCTAATTCATATCTCTCTACGTCGACACAACTCCCTATCTAAAGCTGCAGCCATGCCCGGGTAAATTTGAGATTTGCAATTAGCAAGTTAGTGAAATTTCAATGGGCATTCATTAAGTATCACTTTAAGCACAATACTGGCAGATCGCTTTGTGGACTGAGGATGCAACTCAATATTTTATTATTCTATTTACATTGTGTTTACAAAAAGCAGCATTTATCAATTATTTCAGACGCACTAACTTAGGTGATTTGCCAGTAGTAAGTTTAAAGTGATATTTAATGAATATCCGTCGAAATTTCACTAACTTGCTAATTGCAAATCTCACTATTTTAAATTAATATTCGTCGAAACTACCGGAAAACTTTGACAAGACTTTCTGTCAATAAAACTACGAAAAAATCACACATGGGTCTAATTCAACATAACTCCTCCGACCACGTATAGCAAAAATGTGTAAAATGATATCATTTTTGCGTGAAAATATTTTGAGACAATAAATGAAGGTGAGAAATTTTTTGCATGAAATCAGTCATATCTAGGTTCCCCTGACACATGGAGTCTTTATCAAGTTAATAAATGTATAAATTAGGGACTTGTACTAGTTAGAAAATTGATGAAATTTGAAGATGAGAATCATCAAAGAGCACAGTTAAACTTCAGCTTGACATTCATTTGGTCTGCAGATTCAAGGAGTAATAATCAAGGAGGAAATAAATCACCGTTAATTGACAGATAATTCGAATGATATTGCGACACTGTCTACCATAACAATGGATTGCGTAGGACAGAACGTAAATCAGGAATAATAGCTGTCAGATCATTTCAATGGAAACAATGGATTGCACGAGATCAAATCCGGGACCGATGGAAAGATGGAGAGTGGAATGAAGATTTTTTACAGCCGCCAATGGTCGTCAAGTCGCTCAAGTCTTTTGATGAGCAGTCAGATCCCCTTTTGGGAAGTAAGTCTTTGCCGTTGTATAAAGAACAAAGCAGCACTGTTTGTTGGACTCACCATAAGGCTAGGTCAAACTTTCGATTAGATTTGACAAATCGGTTTCAACAATCTCGTTTCGATAAAGCCTTTTTGTTAAATCGCAGCAATATGAAAGCAGATTACTGTAAACGTTTGTTTGACCTCATGTAAATTTAGATTAATTAAAACGGCTTTAATATAACGTCCTTTTTGTTAAACAAAACCATTTTAAACGGTTTCATGTAAATCCAAAGTTTGACCTCGACTGTTCCAATAGCATAATCGGCTTTGTTAGGGCGATCTTCTGATCACTTTGGTTTTATCAAAATTAACCCTAAACTGCATGAGATAAGAAATAACAAAAATATTGATAAAATTCAAACGTCATTGAATCATTGCACACTTACTAATGCACAAACAAAATTTGCTTTTTCGAAAATATGTGTGCATACCATAGATATCAGTTTGTTGCATTATCGCAACACTATGCAAAACCGCACTCTGTTGCATTTTCGCAACAAAGTTAAATATGCATTTTTTGGATGAAGTAATGTTATATTTTTAATGTTTGATGAAAGGGTTTTCTTATAAATTCAATATGAAAGGTGGATTGTCTTAATTCGGATTTGAATTTTCAAATTTACGGTATGTTGCGTTTTTGCAATTAACCTAGTTTTACAGCTGTGAAGATGTTGCGATGAAAATTTGTGGTCTGATATATTTACAATTATATGTAAATATATACATGTATAGAACACATAATGAAATATTTGTGATTCTCTTAAATTTCAAATCTGAACTTGAAATACAACCTAGCCTATCTGCAAGTATATTTGAACGATAAATAGAGATAATGTATGATTGTTTATCATAATCGTGGTGTACACTTTTATTGGTTTACATGCCAACTCTTTTTCCCCAATATGAAATTTTGCAAAACACAAAGCCAGAAGTTACAAAACATTTTGCTTATTAAAAATTACAAGAACTCATAATTTCAAGCATGATTACAAAATTGAATAACATATCTGATAGCGGATTATTTCGTGTGGAATTCAACGAAACAGTTTCTGTTTTTTCCGATGCACAAATTCACTTCACATTTCCGGCACATGGTGTTCACGATTCCTAAACATCCGGACATCTTACAACGACCCCTGTTATCCTGCATGAAAGGCAAATGATCTCGACCATCAAGACGTAATTCAACACCTGGCATTTTGCATGTGGGGCCTTTGTGACGTTTTTGTTCTATTAGATTTTGGAGGATGAACGTCGCTTTTGTGGTATCAGAGGAGATCGACTTGATTTGGATTTCTGTACGAGTTCTTGAGCGATGGCCGCCTTAAAATCCCATAAGGTCAGCCACTGCTTTTTCGGCATTGAGATGTCTTGGCAATCTCTTCTACTGTATATAGTAGCCAACTATTCACTTATTACTTTTATCCGAAATCTGGCTAAGTAATTGTCTATTGAATCAACAAACCCCATGTGCTTGTTGTATGTCTGAACACAACAAGGGGCCTCTACCTGAATCTTTTTTTTGCTTAGACGATCAAAGCGTTCCACATCTGATTTGGGCTCTGACCCGACAAACGTAGAAGCCAAAGTGACACTTCGATTATCTAACCATTTGACTGCTGTCACTTCTATTCCATCAACAACAGTACATTTAGAGACCGACATGCCGCGTCCACCTTGCAGTTTCATCGACCTATCATCAGGAAACAGAAGACCCTTCTCTCTACGAATCTGAAGTGTGCTAAGCGACAATATCCCTCGTTTGGCAAGAAACACAAGCAAATCGATAGAGGAAAACGAGTTGTCAAAAAATACTTTATAATTCTTGTGATCCTCTAGTACCTCGCACAAGCGTGCAACGACCTGACTGGATTTCAATAAATTCTGCATATGTGGTAACGACCGAATTTCCTCCCGCTTCCCAGCGTAAAACTCTAGATTTGAAACAATACCTCCTTCACCACACATCATGAACATTTTATAACCCCATTTTTTGGGTTTTTGCGGATTGTACTGACGAAGGCTACTTTTTTTAGTTTTTGATGGAATTATTTGTTCATCAACAGAAAAACACGCTCCTCTGGGTATTTTGATGGCTACCTTGCGGAAATGGTTAACAAGATATTCAAACTTGAAAATTTTTGAATTGTGTTCCTGAGTGCTGTCAGCAAAGCTTACGTATCGTTTTAGTTCTTCATAGCGATTTACAGTTATATTATCAGCTACCTGACTCAGCCTGGAATTATTTTTCCAGCAGCGTCTAACGTTCGTAACCCCAAACAAAGACATGTAGTAGGTCACAGCTATAAACAATATCAAATCATTCTCACCAATAAAAAAAATTGAATTTGGATTAATTTGCCGAGCCTTGAGATTTGTCAATCCAATAACAGTCTCCAGAAACTCATCTTTTAGGTAGTCAGTAATATACTGCAAAGTTGATCGAATTTGATTTGCAGTCTCTCTCACCATTTTCCATTCGTTATCACTAAATAGTGGTGTTCTCGTGGACCATCTGTATTCTGTTCTACCTCAATATCACTACTTCCGTCCTGCTCGTCCATACTTTCATCGATTTCATCATTGTCGTTATCATCACTATCCGAGTAATCACTATTTGAAGATACGTCACTCACGTCGCCGTAGAATCTTATGTTTTGTTGGCGTTGAGACTTACGAGGTGAAAATAAGTACGTTGTGGTTGGGGTATCACCTGAGTTTGGTGCAGAAGAAGTATCATCTGTGTTTTCAGAATCACTGATGAGTGCGACATTGATTTGAGTCGATGACGATGGTTGATCTGCATTGGAAACAACATCGTATTCTTCTAAGCTGTTGTCACAATTATTAGGCCTACTTTCAGTCGTAGCTTGAATAACAAAATCCGTTTCTGCATCCGAAATTTCAGGTAAATCTCCTGTCGTTGACATTGTTGCGATCTCCTGAATAGAAATCGACTCGGCGGCTTTTCTTCTGACATGATGACGAGGATAAGTTTTGTTCCGTTCTGCTCCGAATCCTTGGAATGTAACGTGATAAGATCGTAGATTCACTTTCAGTATATTTGCTGGCCACCAAGCACCACCCCAATACACTACACACGAATCACCGATCTCCACCGGCATTGCTAAGTTCTCTGGTAGGAAGAAGTCAATGCACATAATAATATAGTTCTTATTTGTTCGCGTATTTTGCCGACGCATGTCACGTGATTAAAAAATGGTAAACGAGGAGTTTACGCATAGATAGCTGCTTATGACGATGTTGGAAATATCTCGTCCAAAGCACTAGACCTAGACTAGCGATAAATGAGTCATTAGACTGTAACTTACTTTCAATGTGAAAGCTTTAATGAGGCACAAAAAATTCAAATTACGGTTTGTTGCGAAAATGCAACATAGTGCGATTTTGCATACTGTTGCGAAAGTGCAACAAACCTAAATTTGATCATAATCAAGTACAACTAAAGTTTCATTATTCAGCGCCGTGTGGATTTTGTTTGTAGATATTTTGATAAGATAACCTGTAATTTTCAGCTTCCGACATGCTTGCTGTAGGTATCTGCATGAAAATATATGAAATGAATAAAAACTCGAAAAAATATTTAATTGAAATTTCACATTTACAAGAATTGTGGTAAATCAAAGCAAACGACGGACCTGTAAAGAGGCCCAAATTATTTGAATCATCACAATTCAGAAGATCGCAGGTCATAGAAATGTAAATTCGGAGGATATATGTGTAAATCTAGTACCTGAATGCTATGTTGCGAAAATGCAACACTATGAACTTTAGGGTTAAGAACTTCATCAAATCGATGCGGATTTGTTAAACGATCGCAAGTGAATTTGACAACTTCACGTCATGCAAAGCGATGTGAGATTCGTTAAACCACTAGGTGGTCAAATAGCGTGAATCGAAGAGAGAAGTCAGAACCACAATTAAACATGTCTGCGAACTTTAGCTGTAGTAGAAATTGATTGATCACATTTCCACTGCAAAGTCTGTTCGCAATATTCGATAAATCCGATCTTGATATCGAATGTTGTTCAATCGAAATCTTTGGACAATATTAAATCCTATCTTTGACCTCAAAAAGTTTTACCTTTGATTAAACCGTTTACATGTACCAGACAGTTTCATCGACTCATAATACACTAGGTGACATGCCACGCTCAATTACGCGCAATTCACGCGTAAACTACGCGCAATTACACATGACCTTAAACATCCGTGGCTATGCGTGACATTGCTGCAACATCTGTCGGCAGTCCTGTTATATAGACTTTGCGTCTCATGTGTCTGCATGTATCAGTGGCTTAACAATGTGATAGGACCTCAATTTTATGCTCAGGGAAGACAGAACATGCTTAGCGGTTCATCCGTGGTTCAAACGGCAACGCAGACAACCGTAGACGACGCGCAAACTGCAACGTTCGCCCGCGCGTATTCATAAACTTTCACCATGTTTTAACAGCATCAGATCACGTGATTTCTGACTCTTAGTACAGCGCGTATGCACGCGGGTAGAAGAATAGATGTTTGGGGTGCTCCGTAAATACGCGTGAATTACCCGTAGGATGTCACCTGGTGTACCATGATCGAGTGTCGAAATTGTGGTTAAAACGAGATCAAATGCTTGCGATGGTTTAATACCTAAAACCGTTTTATTCAGATAAAACGGAGTTGTTAAATCTAATCGAAAGTTTGACCTGGCCTATAGTAGGGTGAAAGTCTGAATGGGTTTGAAGCGGACTAAATGTTCGACCCTGAATTCCAACCAGTTTCCACTTCGATCTCTTCTGATTTCAAAACAGAGTGGTCGTTGAATGTACGTCCGTATTTCATAGCGATGGGTGTCCTATTAATCTTCATAATCTATTCAACACCAAACATTCATGAAAATTTTCATAAACCGATTTTAAAAAAGAATAAAAGGACAATTATTTCCTCCGTTAAGAAGCTCTGATTAAACGAGCTCTTTCAAAGAGAAATCCAAAGTAATATTCGTTCGTATTCCGGCAACCTCGGATTTAGTTTAAATTTCATTTTCAGCTTTTCTCTTTGCCTACAAGGCCATTCGAGTAGATACTTCATTAGCTAACGTCAAACAGCATCTGATGTTATCATTCCTTTGTAAAAATAAAATACCGGCTTCCTTCTAACGAACGAAGAAATAATTTAGAAATTCTGAATTCCATTTCGAAGCGGAATCTGATTTGATTTGGAGAAGACTTCTGCCACTTTAAAGCTGAATTCAAAAATATCACGAGCAAGATTCTGATAAATAGCTAATTTACGGACATTCACAGAAGAAAAGCGGACACAGTTAAGCTATATCGAAGATGCTTTTGGAGAACGTCTATTAGGTATAAAACAAAATGTATCTTACTATCTAGTGGTTTTATTTGGGAGAAGGCGCAACTTTGACCTTCACGACAATGACAACCAACAACCTCCTGTCAGCTGCTGTCAACTATGCCAGACACGTGGCCAAAGTGTGCTGTATACAGGATGCACCACATTCCTAGTCATCCACAGAATTAGATTGTTCAAGCGCATCACTTTGCAAGAAGTGCAAACTGATTCAAAACAATGGCACATGCAGGAACTTACTAAGTGGGCAAAAAGAAATTTTTAATACAGTCCGTTTCATAAAAAGTGGATCATCCTAATATTTGACTAAATAAAACATAAGTATGATAGAGAAAGCATTTTCATGTTATTTCATGTCCCTAATATATTTAAATGTCCTTATATAATCTGATAAGCTATGATACAGTAACGGTTCTTAAGAAGCTAATATTTTGTGGTCCTACCCTTATTGTCAATGACATTAACAATTCGTCTAGGCATTGATTCGATGATATCGTTGATTTTTGACTGATCTAAATTTCTCCACTCTCTTTTTAACAGTGACGTAAGTTGTGATACGCCATCTGTAGGTAGCAGTGAACGACGAACGTTACGTTTTAGAATACTCCATACATTTTCTATGGGATTCAGATCAGGAGAACGAGCTGGCCAAGATAATGTCCTAAGCCCTAATTGAGACTTGCATAAGTTGACTCTACTACTCCTGTGACACGTAGCATTATCATCCATAAATAACCAAGTCGATGGATCACCAAGTTGATCTGTCATTTGGCCAATATTCATTCGTAAAACATTCACATGGCGTTCAGAATTCATGGTTCCTTGCTGTATGTGAAGTTCAGAGCGGCCATTGGTCCAAATGCCAGCCCAAATCAGTAGAGTCGCACCACCTTGTACCCGGGGACGATGTAAATGTCTCGGAATTTCCTGATCAGATTTTATCCATATTCTCAATCGACCATCACTATCCTTCAGACGGACTGATGCCTCATCATACCAGACAACCCGATCCCATTGATTTCACCAGTGACAATGACTCATTGCCCATCTGAGACGTCTTTTTGTATGTTGATCTGATAATTCGATCTGAGAGGGCCTCTTACAGCTCTTGAAATTCGACTCAATAAGTCTTCTACGAATAGTGGACTTAGAAATAGACGAGTCTAGTGCAGCCATCTCAGTTAACGAGAGACTTGGATCAACTTTAACAAATCTCAAAATTCATTTAGTCGCTTGCTTGTAGCTCGCAAAGAAAATCCTAGTTCTAGCAAGGCTGACACTTTGCCTTTTGTGAATGCGATCTCGTTATTGTTCATTTGTGGTTTGTATTGTTTTCAACCGTAAGAGATAGATTTCTAGCTGAAAGCAATCAGGAGTGCTGCCAACACCACCGCAACGAAGTCAGGAAGCTATGTAACATGAAGTCCAGTTAATCACATGTAGCAGTTACATTATTGCTGATGAATAATGGTGCTATACTGGCTCTGACTGACCGATTTTCTTTATTTTTGTTTTGCTTGATAGCTTTTGGCTTGTAGAACAACATATTACATAACAAAGGAAACAAATGTAATTTTGTAAGAGTGAGGTATGATTTTGTGTAACATTGCTAAATGAAGATCAAATTATCTACTACTTTTTTTATCTATAACAGGAAAACAACTCAATATTCATGCTTGAAATTTTCAACAATGATATTAGTAAGCACAACTGACATATCTTCCAAATTTCAGAGAAATTCGTTCAAGTTTGGCGGAGTTAGACAAAGGTGAAGTTAGGGCGATGTTTAGGGGTGATCCATTTTTTATGAAACAATCTGTACATTGCAGTGATAGGAAAAATAGTCGTGCGCCGCTTGCGGATTGCTGTGAATTCCTTCAAAATGTTCCGATCGACACGATTCCTTCAGATTCGAAGAATTCAGATCATTGCGTAAAAGTTTTCTCGATAATTTTGGGCCCTCCGATCATTATTAATAAAGTTATCAGGCGCACGAAAAAGCGTTCACAGACTTCTCTGTAGAACTTGACATCGTCTGTGTCCATAGTTCTTTGTTGTGTGACCCGGTTGATAGCAGTCACTGAAACTTCGCACAATTTGGCGTGTTTAATGGTGAACTGGCTGCTCATTGTTCGATTGCTATGGTATTATGTCAGCAGATTGTTTATTATATATATTTCATTATCATTAAGTGTTCCAATGTTTCCTTTCTAGTCAATCCACAGAATTAGACAGGTCGTCTCTTCTTCTGTTTGACTAGAAGGGAAACATTGGAACATGTAGCGTAAATGAAATGCTGACTAAATACCATAGCAATCGAGAAATGAGCAGCCAGTTCAACATTAAACACGCCAAATTGTGCAAAGTTTCAGTGACTGTTATCAACCGGATCACACAGCAAAGAGACACAGACGATGTCAAGTTCCACAGAGAATAGTCCGGCAACCAGAACGAGTTTCTGCAGGGAAAGAGGCCGAAAGTGAGACTTTCAGAGAGTGATGCACACCCTATGCCTACTACGAATCTGCACGTCTGCCGAGTTCTAGTGAGTTCCTCTTCTTGTCAGACAAGATCAAAGAAAAACACATGTAAATCCAATGGGACGCAGATTGCAGTTTTTGACTAAAATGAAATTTTGTTTGTTTTCTCTGATTAAAAGAAAAGTACTAAGCCCAGAGTCATAATTTTTGGCATGGAGTGTCTTCAGGTCATTTCCTATGATGTACATGTGCTTTTATCGTGCATTTAATCAGCTATGTACGTGAGAATGAGGTTGAATGTGGATAAAGTAGCTCAAAATGTTTGTGTTTGCCGACATTAAGAGGCTCGCCAAATTGAAATGCGTTTAGCTATATAGACAGGGGTGCATGAAAATGAAAGGAAATGACCTGAAGACATTCCATGCCACAAATTATGACTCTGGGCTTAGTACTTTTCGTTTAATCAGAGAAAACATACAAAATTTCATTTTAGTCAAAAACTGCAATCTGTGTCTCATTGGATGCATGTGTTTTTCTTGGAAGATGGCAAGAAGAGGAACTCACTAGAACTCGGCACTGTTATTCTGTGAAAGTCTCACTGTCGGCCTCGTTCCCTGCAGAAACTCGTGCTGGCTGCCGGACTATAAGGTGTGAACGTCTTTTCATGCGCCTGCTAACTTTTTTGAAAATGATTGGGAATCTAATTCTGTGAGTCAAACAGAAGAAGAGACGACCTGTCTAATTCTGTGGAGTCACCCCCTGTTTTCTCATTTTAATTGGAAATTATAGGTCTGACAGTTGGCAGAACTGCCGTAATAAAAGACGCATTATGAGTGAACTCGTGCTGCGGTGACTAATTTATTTCCATATGAAATGCGCTTTCATATTCGATTATGAAAAGAGCTTTCATACTACTGTAGTTACCGTCATTGCTCTTTGGATCAATGTGTTAATGACACGCTGATATTGCATATCTTTCAATGTTAAATGCAGTCTGTGAACAGGAAAAACTCGGAAAGATTTCTGAAATGTGTTAGCAAACTGTATGTGCAGAGTGAATAGGATTATAGAATGAGCAGTACAAAGACGGTCTACAACAACATGAAAAGCGTTCTGACTTCTCGCTCGATCAGCATTGCAACAAGACTTCGGCTCTTGAAGTGCTACGTGTGGTCGGTTCTCCTATATGGCTGTGAGTGCTGGACAATCGGTCAAACGATGCAGGATAGCCTGGAGGCGACGGAAATGTGGTTCCTGCATACGCTGGACGAAGAAGGTGCAGAACGACAGTGCTGCAGCGGGCTGGAACAGCGAGACGGTTGATGCGGACCATCGTCACAAGGCAGGTTCGATTTCTCGGCCACGTGCTCCGTAAGAAGCAACTGGAACATCTGATGCTCACCGGGAAGGTGGAGGGGCGAAGAGCTCGTGGTCGACAGCGTATGACCTATCTTGGATGGTTGTCACGGACAGAACGGCGCTCCACATCATTCGGAAGTGTGTGAAGAGACAAAAACATTTGATTACTGATTGACTGAGTACAACATGTGCATTTTTAGTAGGAAATATTTGTGATATTATGAAATCAAAATCATAAGAAGTTTGCGAATTCTACAACAATTCTACGCGCGACTGTAGCGGAATAGGAAGGGCAATCAATCATTATTTAAACAGTGCAAATATTTCACCGGTTTGGTTGCTTCAACTGCATCGCTAAAAAATCGAAGTTATGTTTATTCTATAAAAAAGTTTCTCCCATTCGTTTTCACCGCCGATCCTCATGAAACTGACAAGGTGGAATCTTGCGCACATCTTACTTTGAATAAATAAGGCTTAAAACAGATTTAAGACAGATTTTCAGTCACTTGCTGTTTACGGAATGGAATGTATACTTGTAATTAGTGAGAGATCATTCAAAAAAACAGTCTGAAGTCTTTCACACTGCAGCAATATAAATAAAGAAAACAACCGGGTAATCCTTGACTAGTCTCCTGCCTCTTCTGTTTGAAGCGTGGTTCCCTGTGGGCCACTCTTGATGTACAGAGAGATGAAAATCCTGATCAAATAGCCAAGTAGTGGCAAAAGGGACAAGAATTTTCAATGATCTATTCGAGAGAGTTGAATAACCAGTTTGGACGCTGCAACAAAAACTTCAACTCAAATGAGCTCGTAAAGTATTTTCGCTGCTTGGCACTCTTGAATCTGGATTCAGTGTTCTTTCTCATTATCTGAATTATCCTTTCCTTCCAATTTATTAAGCGCAAAGGGACTGACGATCCAATTGTATGATTCGTCTCGACTACTCGGGGAAAATAGCCGTCAAAGGGATAGAGTAAGTCTTAGGTACAGTATCAACTCAGTATCAATTAAATCCCCACTTTCGATTTCACCCAGTGCCAAATGTGAGATAGGCAAATTTTCCGACTGATTGATCATGAGAGCATGCTCTAAAATCACTGAGGATTTGTGAGACAATGTCTACTAAGTTGGTTTCTATGGAAATGCTCCAGGAAGTGCATTATTGCTCAGCCTTATCAATAAGAGTATTTTCTCAAGCGCAACCATGTCACAGCCTATCTGTCACTGAAGAGCAAAATAAAATAATCAAGGAAGAAAATCAAAATTACTTCTAAAAGATGTAAATGGGTCAACATTACAATTCATAATCAAGAAATCAAACCTACTTTTAGTGAATATTAAAATCATGCCGATGAAAAATGAATTAAAAACTTGAAATTTCAGCCAAGAAGCACTCAAAAGCCAAAAGATCTTAACATAGAGTAAATATATTAGGTAGAACAGCAACTCCGCATTCATTAAATCCCCAATGTGTAAACAGTTTCGATTTTATTAAATGAACTCGAGGGAGATGCAGGTGGTATTGTCACCAAATGTGAGACATGCAAATTTTTGCAGTTTTGAAGAAATTGAACGGAATTGAATGATCATGATTGTAATGCAGAAGGAATGATAGCATAATACAGATCCTTTGTGTTATGAGAGCCTTGGACAGGTAATGTCTGATAAATTGGCAATTCAATAGGTTGCTCTCATGCTCAACCTCAAGTCTTTAGCGTGATCATATTACAGCCAACCTGCCACTGGCAGAGCAAAATAACATAATCAACGACCATGATTTCAATTAACTTTAAAAGATGTACATCACTATTCAGATTTAAGAAATGAAACAGTGAATCATGAAATCATGCCGATTAAATTGAATTAAGAACTTGAAATTTCAGTCAAGAAAGCAAATTAATATCTCGACTTTTTCATGAAGACTTCTGTTATAATGCTGTTCATGAAATTCCCTTGACAATCAGCTTTTGATATCCTTTGATCCTTTTTGATATCCAAAGTTTGCTTTTTAAAACTGCTAAAATAATCTTCTGAACCGCAGGAACATAATATACGCAAAGAATTTAATCTTTTGACATAAAAATTTTGAAATCATGAAAAAATAAGAACCTTTGGATGAGAACTTCAGCATGTTTACGACGAGGCCTTTCGAACCTTTCGAGGCCGTTCTGTTTCATGTCGTATGCTGTTGTGAGAGACCTTGATGCACATGATCTGACACAGTGTTGGATTACAGTTTGATCTGCAGCACGGAGACGCTAGACATGAGCGCAGGACGGAATGATGACAATTACATGACTTCAATACTGTAAGATAGAAGTCAAATATAGAACAATAGAAAGGAAGGAAACTAACACCATGACGAACGTAAATCCATTACTGACTCCTTTTGGACAGAGAGATCAGGACAAAAACATTCAATACTAATTACTTCATAAATGCGTAACAGAAAAATTATGTACAGTAAAAACAACACTGAAACACGAGTCCACCTTCAAAAAATCAGCAATTGTATCAGGAATTGACGCGTGACTGCGCTAGACGGCTTCACTTTAGATCTGGGAGGCAACTTATTTTCCTTACAAAACCAAAGGCACCTGTTCCTCCATCCTGTCCTGCAGACATCTGCAGTTCTGTCAATGTACTTGCTTCCATAAGCACACGAAAAAGCAAAGATACCGTCAACAGAAACACTCAAGAAACAGACAGTTCGTCTTTAGGAGAGGAATCAGGAACAGACACAGTCCCAAAGATAGCACGAGGTTTGACAGCAGGAAAACACGTAAACACTTTTTAAACACTTCACAAAATCCGCAGTCTGGTCACCAATACATGGCAACTTCAAAATGACATATCTCTTTTCAGGACCAAGCTGAGCCGTGGTGTTAGTTTCTTCCTTTTCATTGTTCTATATTTGACTGCTATCTACAGTATTGAAGTGATGTAATTGTTATCATTCCGTCCTGTGATCTTGTCTTCCATCTCTGCACTGTAGATCGAGCAGCATTGTGTCAGATCGTGTGCATCAATGGTCTCTCACAACCGCATACGACATGAAAGAGAACGGTTCAAAAGGTCTTGTTGTAAACATGCTGAAGTTGTCACTTCTATACAAAATATAGATAAAAACTGTATGCTGACGCTGTACCTGCTATATTAGACCTACTTATTCATGAATGTTACCAGCATCGTCAGGATTGCCTCGTCTGTCGTCTGCCCTTCCTTGCCGGCCAACCGCTGCTTCGGTAGAGCGTTCTTCTCCATGTTGAAGAAGATGCTGTGCAAAGACAGAAGACCTTTTTTAATATTACATGTAGTAAATTACACTACGGTTTTGTACAACAGGCTGCAAATGAGTATAATTTTGAAAGAAGCTTGAAATTAATTGTTTCAGTTGCAGCAAATTTAACTTTTTCCTGAAAAAAGGAAACATAATTTTTGCTATATTTCAAAATTTTCAATCTTACGAAATTACAATTTAAGATTTCAAAGTCATATTTTGGTCACACTTTTGGTCACTGCTTGGTCACACAGTTTTTTAGGTCATATTTGGTTATATTTAAAGCTTGCTAAGGTCATAAAAAATTGACCTACTTATAGCCAGTGGCAACCAGTTACGAAAAAATATTTTGATTGATAGTCTTTGTGATGGAAAGATATAATTCATTCGTCTTCCAAGATTGATTCTTGCACCCCTCGAACCACAGCTCGCACTCATTCGAAGTACGAGCACCCAAATCGGGAAGCGTTGCTATTAAACAGTACTCAAGCCATTCATGTTTTTCATAGTCAAGATCTCTCACATAGTTGTCAACAGCAGAAATCTTTGAAGGATTTGAAAGGGAAAAGATGTTTACTATGACATTGGTACCCTAACTCAGGCTAATTCAGTGAACGGAAATCTTTTTTGTGTTCATTTATTGTTCATTGTTTGACATTCTGCAGATTCGCTTGTAACTTTCGGTTTAGTCACATGCATGTCACATGACTTGAAAAAATTGTAATTGAATTGAAACCACAGAGTAAGTATATTAGGTAGAGTGGTAACTCCGCATTCATTAAATCCCCAATGTGTATACACTTTCGATTTTATTGAATGAAATTTTTGCAGCTTTGAAGAAATTACAACGGAATTGACTGATCATGATAGCAATGCAGAAGAAATGATGGTTTTTACAGATTCTCCATGTCATGGCAGCCTTGGTGAAGTAATGTTTCTTAAATTAGCAACTCGATGACCTGCTATTGCTTTCATGCTGAACCTCAAGAGAATCCTCTCAAGCGTGAACATATCAGAGGCAACCTGCCACTGGCAGAGCGAAATCACATAATCAAAGACAATGATTTTAATTAACTTTGAAAGATGTAAATGGGTCGACATCACTATTCAGATTCATGAAGTGAGACAAAAATTTAGTGAATCATAAAAGCATGCCGGTGAAAATTGAATTAAAAACTTGAAATTTCAGCCAAGAAAGCACGAATAATATCGCGACTTTTCATGAAGACTTCCATTATAATACGGATCATGAAATTCCCTTACAATCAGCTCAGTTTCCGCTTAGTTGGGATGCTTATTAGCAAATATTTATTCCTTTTGATATCCAACTTGTTTCATACTACTTATATAGGGACGTCATCTCGGTAGTACATAAATTGACAAAATTTTGACTGTTTTCAAAACTGCTCAGATATTTTTTTGGACCACCGAAACATCTCCGCAAGAAACTGAATCTTTTCATATAAAAATTTTCACTGTATACACATACTTTTTTGAGACGACACTCTACCTATATATCTCTACTCTATGATTGAAACTGAGTTTCACTCTTCAGTTGCAATTGTTAAATAAGTGATTCTTCACACTATATTTCATAAGTAGTGCCATTAAATGGAACCCCACCTAATTGACATAGACTTATTGGACAGGTTAAATTTTCATATTTTTCACTCTTCAGTGGATTTAATTTCTATCAGATTCCTTTCTAGGAAGTCCCAACTTTTCTACAACTTTTGTTTTCACTTTTCTTTACGTGTTTCACATTCTATGACTCTTCCTGACTCGGAATTTGGTGATCACTGCACAGCTAAGACAGAATCAACGTTTCCTTTTCTAAGCCACCTTTACTCTTTCTATTGCTTGTTTTTTGTTTTTTTATGTCTTCACAATGGTCTGAATATTAACTGAATACTTAGCTCGCTTTCTTTACGACTTCTTCATTGCCTTCAATGCTGAGTGAAATAATTCTGCTTCGAAATTTTCCGAATAACCGGAAACCGGATCCTTTTATCATGGACTGCATATTGTTTCCCTAGCAGTAAATAAAGTGCTGCTATCACTCTTAAATAGTTCTCGGGTCAAAAACATTGTGCTTGACTTTCATAGAATATTTGGAGTAATCGCATAGATTACTAATTTTGAAAATGGTGCTTCTTTCGTATATAATTCATGTAAAATTCTTATAGCTTATAGAAATCCAATAAATCTTCATAGGGCATAAATTGGCTTTTAATAAATTCCATTCAATTCATAAACATGATTTTTCATCACCACAAAAACCAATGCGGAATGCTTCTAAGAACACTATTGATAAACTGCTTAATGACTGCTGTTATTTAACTTAAGCTTCTAAATAGATAATGATTATTTTTTCTTTTTCGTTACAACCACTCGTCGGAGTGTTTTAAGAAAACGTATATTCATATAATTGATTTATAACATGATTTCTTTGCAATTCTTCTATAGCAAAATACTTAATCAGCACGCTAAATATTTGCCATTTTATCCTTATACACAACGTATAGGGTTCGACAAAAAAAGTGCGTTTTTTGTAATCAATATCTATTTATCCAGACAATCATGTTTGATTTTTGTTGCTGAGTAACCATTTTGAGACAGCGTTCGGATGAAGAAGTAGACATCACACTGTTGAAACTCCATGACTATCAGGAAAGAAAATTGGATGATTGATTAAGAGCATATCTTATGTCTATGTTCGGAGATAGTCGGAAAGCACTCTAGAGACATGACAATCGGGAATCAAATAATGTTTATATCTATGATTCCAACATTAAAGCGTATACAGTGCAGAGAATAATGCCATAGACATTGTCTTTGAATAAAACTTTCATGAACTTTTAAATGAACACAATCAAACACCATTAAATCTAAAAAATCAAAGGCTGTAGAAAAAACGTAATTTTTTGTCGAACCCTAGAAGCTTAGTAATGCCAGAATCATTTTACAGCTGTTCGATGTCTTGAGCTTTCCAAAAAATGTCAGATAGATATTGATGAAAATGCCATAAATGTGTAGAGCCTCTTTTCAAAGAGAATGCCTGCTTTTTTTAATGTACCGTGGAATACTGCTGCATTTATTTAAATGGTGTTCATGATCATCATTGAAAAGTAATCTTCTGGAATAGAAATTTGGAGCATGCTACTTTTTTCCAAAGGGTTATACACCATTTTGTCTTTCTGGTTGTTGGCAGAGCTGGTCAGAAATCACAGGCTTGTCCTTTCTTCTCGATCAAATTTTGGTCATATTAGAAAACCAAGCGGCTATTACATTGAAAATATAATTTCAAGCATTGAACTTCAATGCTAAAATGAATAAAACATTTGAATCCTACACTGTAAACCGTTGACTGACAATTGACAGACATTTATCCTACAAAATCTATTTTGTCGGTCATTGTTAGTTCTTGTAGGATGATTGCCACTGAACGCCTACAATATCTGACAAAAAGCGAAAAAATGAATAGCAATGAATTGTAGCTTAAATTTTATCAAAAATGTAGGTAATTAATCGAATTATGTCAAAATAAATCATGGTTTTGCCACACAATAATACAGATTGCCCAAAAGTCAATCAATCAATATTCAACAGTTGTTGTTTAGTTAATTTGCATACAAAGCATCTGTTTCGATGTCGGTGGAGAACCTACAAATACGTCAGATATCGCAGGATATTGGAGGTGACAATCGTCGGTTGATTTTGTCAGTAATTTTGTAGGATAATTGTCGGTCTACGGTTTACAGTGTAGTTTGGTAGTCACGATTCTCAAAATGCAACAAGACAGAACTGCACTTTTTTCACTACTCAATCAAATCATTCAGATGACCAGGATATACAATCTAAGGCTACTACGAATATGGTAATCAGATCAAACCCTTCGTAAAAATGAGATATTCTTTGCTTTCAGTGATGAAGTAAGAAAGTAACAAGTCCAGAGCCTCAATTCTTGGGATAGTAGATGTCGTTAATGTATCACATTTCAACTTCATCAGCAGATATTCAAACCAGCTTTAAATTTAGTGTCCTTTAAATTACTGTGTGCTCTGATAGGCGGAACAGCTGACCATGCGGCATTAGTCCAATTCTCACAACAGTAGAAGAAATACCACATTTCAGTTGCAAATGTATGTACTGACGTCGGACTTTTGTGGGTCTACGGCGTAAATCAGCAATGTCTCTTAATGAATACAGACAATGTCTCATTTCGACAACAGAAGCTTACTAGGATTCACTTAGTTGACTCACGAATACTACAAGGATGTATATTTTTCTTGTTATGATGATATCGGGAGCGGTTGATGACACCTCATGAATAGGCCATAAAATAATTAGATATTCAGTTGCATACTCAGGTCAAACGTGAGAGACAAATGGAAGCAGACCATGAATAGCAGCCATTTCATCCAATATCAGGAATCGTCAACAGGCCTAGTTGGATTTAATGAATGCCCGTCAGGAATTTAACTTGCTACCTTGCAAGTTGCAAATCTCAAGAATAGATAAGCCACTTTATCATAGACTGACGTGTGTTAAAGAGCCAAAACAATATTCATTGTCAACACTTCTGACGATAATTTGCTGAGCAAATGTTGTCTATTTAGTGAGATGCAGACCATACTCGATAGACGACAGTAATCTTGCAAACCCAAATTTCTTTGATACTAAAGAAGACATTATAAATAAAATGCACAATATTCTAAACGAATCCGCGAATCCGGGACAAAATTACCGCCGATCGGAAGACCTCGAACAGATTGTATTCGAAGAATTTGTTTTCTTGAAAAATAGCCAATGCAGCACAGAACATTGAATCATGTCAAGCTTGAGATTTCTGCGAGTCCAAATTGTGAGTCATTGGAACCACCTCACAGGCATTTTCACTGGGAATTCGGAAATGGACGGTGAAATGCTCGTACCTCATTGGTATTACATAGCAAATTAGTCGGCCTTAATTATGAAATTAAAGTCGTCTAATTTGGAATTGGGGATACATATACATATATGTATAATTCAAAAAAGGAAATAGGATAAAGTAAATTGATATAAAAGAAATGAAAACCAGGAAATGTCGGTGTTACCGGTTTCGGTGTATTTTTATGAACTTATGACACCTCGTCAGACACCGTCACATGAAATAAATGAACTGCAACTATTCTTGATCCCCATTGAGAGGAGTTTTGAATTTAGAAATAAAATATCTTTCTTTGATTTCCTTCTCGCATCTGGTTGCGTTATTTGAAAACTGATAGAAAGGCGCAGCTTAAAATCTAATATCATGGTCCTTAGCACCAGTAGCTATGTGTTTGCTGACATAGAGGATAGCTAAGCTAGGATTATTGATATGCTGGCGATGGACGGTAAGTCTATTACGGATGATATCTCCAGTTTGACCGATGTAGAAGTCTGAGCAGCCCTTGCATTTGAAAACATATAGCACATTACTGGAATAACAGTTAAAATTCCTTTTCAGTTCGAAATCCAAAGTTTAATAGCAATCCTCGTGCCTATAATCAAGTGGTCGCAACATTTGCACCTCGCATCTCCACACCGAGTTATACCAGTTACAACAAAATTATCTTTTTTCTGAGAATAGTTAGTGATGATTTATTCTGTCTAAAAGAGGGAATAACCCGATAGTTTTGGAAAGGTTCGATTAAGAACAAACTGCTGGTCACCGCGCAGATGTTTATATGTATAGTGTATAAACGACTTTAGACAGAGAAAAATGACAGGTGATATACGGGCGGACAAACCTCCTTTTTCAGTAACAATGTTTTCAATGCGCATGTCCATTAATATTTTATACTGTCGAAATTCTGCGAATCCACCGTTTGACAATTTCCATATTTAGAAGGGAAGTTAAAAATTACTTAAAAGTAGGAAGAGGGAAGATAATCGGAGAGAGACACATGCCATCTGTAAATACATCTTTGCACTTTCCAGTCGAAAAATAGTTGGAATTGAATGTTTTTAAATCATTTAAAAGCATGAAATGAATCCGATTTTTCAGCACATTCATGAGAACAGAGTCTTCGTAGAGTTGACTTCCTTTTTGAAAGAATCGGTTGACATTTATTGCTTTTGCTGTGTGACATATGAAAAAGAATAAATCCTAAACGTGTCATTTCCTTTGAACAATTTTATTGCTTTCATGTTGATTTCACATCTGTAACCGTCTCAATTAACAGACAGCATCGGATATCACAGTTGCGGTGACTGTTATAGCGTGGGAAGGCTCCTACAAACTGTGGCATTTCCAGAAGATCAAAAAGCAGCAATCAATCTAATTTCGCTTCTGTCAGGAGCAGGTAAAAGGTCTGACGATGCAAAAATCAGTAATGTTTTTCTGTGACCTTAGAACTGATCAATTTCTCTGTCCTTCATGTGTTTTATGAAGTGATTTTATTGTAAGATGAATGCACGGGTGGTGTGGTGATCGTAGTAGTAACAATCTGTTCGATGCATGATCTCGTATTGAACCATGAACAGTTTATCTGACAGTTATAGGAAGGTCAGACACTGTTGAACAGAAGAACTGTGCGAAATAAAGGATAATGGGAGGAACATGCACCTGCAATGGAGCGCGGAAGGGACAACGAGGTTATAACCCCACCACACGTTGTCTCGGAGCCGGTAATTGATAACAACTGATATTGTTGTGTTATAGTTATACAGCTACGACATCCGTGCGACATTCCAAAACATAGCACGAGGCGAAGCCGAATGCTCTATCTTTCAATGGAGTACGGATTATCGAACGCGCTATGGTCATCTAATAGATTTAGATATCGAAATATTTCTTTGCCTGCCGATCTCATCACTTGGAGTACCAGATATCATTGTGATCCCTCTATTATGTCTATGTTAATTTCAGTAGCACATAATATCTTTAGATAGACATTTAGATATAGCATCACACCGTTTTCTATTTACGTTCTATATTACCGTTCCATATTACTTCAGATATGTTTCATCGCTCTATATCACAAAATATGGCACTTTTTCATTACCATGATCAACATAGACAAGCGTTCGATAATATAGACTGCGTATTACAAACCACATTGCAGTTTAGTATGCCAAAGTTGTCCTACACTGATCTCTTGCAATTCTCTGCAAAACTCTACTCGGAATGAACTCTATTAAACCGGTGCCTCCTCGATCCCCTTGACATATTTTGACATTCAAAACGCATAATAAATACGACTCTAATTGTTTGTGAATTCTACGTATTCCTTGTTTGATTCTACGTATTTCTGATTGGCCCATGAGAACACAAAAATATAGCTCTAATTTGAAACCACCCTTTGAAATCGAGAGTCAATTTCTTGCAATATTGATAAACATATCCTTGCTCTCCCCATTGAAAAATAGGACCTCTTCCTAGAGGGTTTTCGAGGATAAATAAAAATAATAATTATAATACGGAGGAGGGGCCTACTAACAATGATCAGCTCCAATCACTTATTGACTATTGGCAAAATGCAAATGAAGTTTTAGTTTCGCTCAGCATCCATATAATTACTGCATGAACATGAATTGTACACATGCCTTTTGAATAGACGCATGGCATTGATGCTTTTGTGATCGTTTCTTAATATTGTGCATGAAGAAAATTGCCATGAAGTTGATACACTGTGAACCGTAGACTGACAATTATCCTACAAAATTACTGACAAAATCAACCGACGATTGTCACCTCCAATATCCTGCGATATCTGACGTATTTGTAGGTTCTCCACCGACATCGAAACAGATGCTTTGTATGCAAATTAACTAAACAACAACTGTTGAATATTGATTGATTTTTTCGATTAGTGATTGCTTGACTTTTGTGCAATCTGTATTATTGTGTGGCAAAACCATGATTTATTTTGACATAATTTGATTAATATTACCTACATTTTTGATAAAATTTAAGCTATAATTCATTGCTATTTTGTCTGAATTGCCATTCATATCATTTTGTCGATTTTTGTCAGATATTGTAGGTGTTCAGTGGCAATCATCCTACAAGAGCTAACGATGACCGACAAAATAGATTTTGTAGGATAAATGTCTGTCAATTGTCAGTCAACGATTTACAGTGTACATGCATTGCTCGCATTAATGATAAACTCATTCTTTCGAATTTCAAAATTAAAGCGGCTAACCAGTTCTTGTCTTGACAAATTCAATTCAATATCTAGATCAAAGTACTCGTGAGATCTACATGTGGATGCTTACATGGAATTTGATAATTTGCTTCGACTTGTCAAATGCAAAGTACATGGTGAATGAAATAGCTATATAGAAGTATCTAAAGACATAATTATATAATGATTGCGTGTCTAGTGACTCCATAAGTTTATTTTAATTTGATTAGCAGGTCACCAGTGACCCACTGGGCTTTCGTGATAGTGAAACTCCGGAAATCTCGATAAAAGAATGATGCGTTGATGTTCTTAGAAATTGCTCATTTATAGATTCCGACTTCAGTTAGATGATACATCGTGAAAAAAATGACAAAGGATTTGCTATTTTACAATGTTTAAACCATTTGTGGCTGACTTAGTATTCCGAAAATACATATACTACTCATAAACTACTCATACATCTTCGTATATTACCATCAAAGCGGTTTGCGCATGTAACATGAAAATAATCATCTTTCCTCCAAGGTAGATTGGAAAACGAAAATATAATTTGATGCATACATTTTTGTTAGTGATTTAAATGAATATATCGAAAGTTAATTCAATGTTTTCTGAAGTTAGGTTGCCCACCAGATCACTTGATCTCATCATTATTTCGATTTGAAAGATCGCGAAAAATGGAAAACTTTGAATTTTTGTGATATAATTTGTGCGTCTATACTACCACAGCCGAGGCAGATGCACACCTATAGAATTGGTCTGAAACTCTTGGTTTCATCATTATTTCGATTGAAGCGATCGTAGCAATGCGAATCCCGTCCGCGGATTTTTGAGCATTCCTTTGCCGTCAGTGGCTTGTTCTAGTGTGCTAGCATTATTAATCACCACACAGACTTAGTTAATGGAATATGGTGAATCTTGCTTTATAATAGGGGTATATTTTCATGCAATGGGAATAATCTGGAGAAAAATGAATCATGTACTTTGTTTTGTAGTTTGCTTATAGCTTTCAAAGTCAAACTTTATTATGCAGCGTTAATTACAGTGATGCACATTTTCCATATGCTGATGAACATGTGAAGAATAATAGCACACAGTCCACGCAGCATTATACATGAACGACCATATTGAAAGATATAAAGACTCATCAGCTGATGAGATATTTGGAAACTAAGGATATCTGTGATGAGTGAAAGAATATCTATGATAACTTCTAGCTTCTGGCGAATTGTCCGATATCTTCATTGAGGACAAACTGCACATCTTCCATTTCCATTTCAGATAGTTCCAAATCGATTTCAGATTTGTCCAAATCAATTCAGACATTTCCAGATGAATTTAAGATTCTCCAATTGAATTTCAAATCTTTTCAAAGTTGAGTTTCTGACAGATATCTCAAATTCAATTAGAGAAATCTGAAATCCATCAGATGTCTGAAATATAATTGGAAAGATCTGAAATAGACATGGAAAAGATGCGGTTGGTTCCAAAAGTTAACATGCAGGGATAGGGAAGTATTCGTTCTTTGAATATTACATAGCATTTTCAAACAACTATAATAAGTCTGCAAAACAGTGAAATAAGGCAAAACCATCAATCACCGAAAAAAATTTCAAAATTTTCCATTTGCATCAACATTTTTCAGCATTCTTGACATGCCAATTCAAAATGTTTACGCACCTGGCCACTGTCTTGATCCTGTTTTACCGGAGAATCCCACGGACTCCAACTGGGTTTCATGTCCATATGATTCAATCGTTGTCAATTCAATCAACACACTTTTCCAGGTTTGGACAATCTCAGCAGAAAAGAGCTTCTATGACGTGATTTGGTGTTCTGTCTCTTGATTTTCTTATTATTCATACTACTTTCATTACTGGCTTCAGTAACATTGTTTTGTGCATCATTATTCTATACCGTGATATCTCTATAGAGCACGTATTGTGCAACATCATTTGTTTGCTACACTGTGCATCAATGCGTCATTCGTGTATGATAAAGCTTTTGACCGAAACGACGCGTACCGAATAAAGTTTCCGTGGTTCCCGAAGGTTCTTATTTGCCTTCTTAATAATTTATCTGGGTGCTTGAAGGACTCGACCTGTGTGCCATCACAATTCCAGGATGCTTTACAGTGCTTTACCATGCAAACCGCTGCGACTGAGTCAACCGCGTGCTTTTGCAGATTTGTCAAACTTGATCGTCATCAGGTGGAGAGCGAAAAAATGGTTCCCCCGAGCAAAATCCCCTTTAGTACAATGCCGTCCACACTTACATAAAGAAATCTATCGTCATAATTACAAACCAAGTATACTGCATCCTTGTACATGTAATCCTTGTACTCAAAAGTATCAAATTTGAATAAACAAAGTTCATGTAATAGAGGTGTTGATAGCACGTAGATGAAGGCGACGCAGAGAATGTTTGCATTGTCCACCATCACGCTTCACTAAGAATTGGTCAACTAAGTGTTGATATTGATTGTATGAGGCCGCTTCAGAAGCAGGATCTCCATCTGTTAAAACATGCATCAGATCTGTAAATGATGCGAAATTAAAAGTTCGCCCTAGATTTCATGCAACTTGAAGTAATCCTATATATGTAGACATGTGAAGCGCGACAAATATTGGTGCACTGTAAGCCGTAGACCGACAATTATCCTACAAAATCACTGACAAAATCAACCGACGATTGTCACCTCCAATATCCTGCGATATCCGACGAATTTGTAGGTTCTCCACCGACATCGAAACAGATGCTTTGTGTGCAAATTAACCAAACAAAAGCTGTTGAATATTGATTGATTTTATCGATTAGTGATTGCTTGACTTTTGGGCAATCTGTATTATTGTGTGGCAAAACCATGATTCATTTTGACATAATTTAATTAATTGCCTACATTTTTGATAAAATTTAAGCTATAATTCATTGCTATTCATTTTTTTGGTTTTCGTCAGATATTGTAGGTGTTCAGTGGCAATCCTCCTACAAGAATTAACAATGACTGACAAAATAGATTCTGTAGGATAAATGTCTGTCAATTGTCAGTCAACAGTTTACAGTGTAGTTGGTACGCTGTAAACCAAACTTTGCCCAAGATGTGACCGATTATGTGCCCAACACATGTGACTTTTGCCACCGACTTTTTGTGATCAAAATGTGCCTGAATCGGTCACATTCAACACGGTAGATATGTGACTTTATGTGACCAAATCGGTCACATTCAGATGTGACTGCTATGTGCCCGGCATTACATGATTCACGTTTCTCCCAATTATTGTGATAATTAAAACTCAGTACTTGCTAAGACTTTGGAGAGCAGAGCATCTGCCTATAAATTTGATTGAGTTATAGATTATGGTTTAAAAAAATGATTTCATTTCCTAGTCACTTTTAAGTAAACAACTTATGGATGGAACAGCAATTTTATGCAAAACGTCAGTTACATATCATGCTATTTTCCATCTTTAAAATGGTCTGGTGGTGCTAAATTCAGACTGTCTTAATAATGGTGTGTTGTTCAACGCCAGCCGCCATCCTGATGCTCAAAAACAAAAAGGTAAGCTGATACAATAATCACCACCTTGACTACACGCCAATGAAGCAATTCATGGCTGTGGCAACATTTATCACTGCTTTTACTAATAACAATGTTTGATCAAGTCATCTAAAATGAATTCAATTTTGTATAGACTCTTTTCTCAGGACATTGCGATTGAAGATTCTATTTGAAAATAGGACGTCATTTTGTAATTTCTCCCAATTTGTCATTCTCAATGTAATAGACACTTAGACCATTGACATGAAGTTCATCTGCTTCACGGGCTGTAACGCAGCTTCATTTGCAACATGATAATGCAACTTCCCGGCGAAATCAAGCAGATTAAACGAAAACACATGTCACATTTTTTACAAGTAATTCTCAATCACTATCGACTGGTGTTAACTAAGTCACGTGGTTACAATCTACAACGAATAACGTTGTATCTTACGTTGATGCAGACGTCTTTTGGTTTTGCCAATATATTGGCAATCAGAATCACAGAATAATTCCAGATATATTGGCAAAACCAAAAGACGTCTGCATCAACGTAAACTTGAACACTTAAGTGGCAATAGTGCCATTGCAAAACACATAGAACAATGTAACCATTGTTTTCGTAACTACAATGATTGCTTTAAAATCATTTACCGTGGAAACTCAGACTTTGAGATTAGTATTGTTGAATCTATAAAAATTTTTAGTAGAACCCATTGCTTAACCGAACATTTGGTTATAATGGTAGCTCTTATTTCTCAAAGATATTCAACTAGCATTACCTATTGCTTGATTGTTTATACGTAGTATGTAAATAACCTTTTCTTCGTTGCAGATTGTAACCACGTGACTTATTGAACACTTGTCGATTAGATCTCCACCGCCTCACAATCGCTATCCGGATTGAAACCTTTTTTAATCAAATCAAGTCCAATATGATACTATCTTCTTGCCAGTGATGGTCTTGAACAAAACACACCGAAAAGTATTCGGAAAATCATCTTGAATTTTTCTCATTAAGTACTCGCTGGATGTGTATGATTTATGGTGATTTATCATCGGTCACATGGAAGTCACATATGTGACCGATGTAACGAATCTGCGTCCGGCACATATTGGGCACAGGTTACTTTACAGTGTTCATTATATTAGCAAATCACATAGTCTTACCACCATGGAACTTCTAACAAGACGCAAAGTACTGCGTGGGCGCCAATCGTCACAAAACGGCGAGTAATTAAAACCATCATGACATGAGAATGCGCTCAGTGAAAAGTAAGGGAGTGACGTAAAGACTGACTTACCGAATTCCGATCCTCAACTCTTCGGAATTTATAATCATACGACGAACGACCAAAAGCCCGCCTACATGAAGTTCCGCCATAATCTGAAACAAAATGCTTCTTCACAAACGAAGGGAACTCCGCGCCGGCTGCATGGAGATGCAGATCTTTCCTTGAACAGGGAAGACAACATCATTTGAATATTCTCAGAGGTAATCGAGTTTCGAAGTGAATACACATTTATATACAAACCCTTTTAATCAAGTAAATCAGTGCAGGTTAGAGTTCAGTTATCATTATCTCCCAAGAATGAGAAAAAATGACAAATTTGTGAGGAACAGAAGTCTGTCAAAATGCTCCTGGTGTTTCTCCTCGCTTTAAACTGGAGGAGGAGGTTCCTGTCTATCGAAACCTAACACACTTCAATGATAATATTATCGGTAGACACACTAGGTGACATGCCACGCGTAATTCACGCGAAAATTACGGAACATCCCAAACATCCGTGGTTAAGGACATTCTACTCTTCTACCCGCGTACATACGCGCTGCACTAAGAGTCAGAAATCACTTGATCTGATGCTGTTAAAACATGGGAAATGTTTATGAATACGCGCGGGCGAGCGTTTACAGGTTGCGCGTCGTCTGCGGTTGTCTGCGTTGCCGCTTGAACCACGGATGAACCGCTAAGCATGTTCTGTCTTCCCTGAGCATGAAATTGAGGTCCTATCACGTTGTTTAGTCTCTGATACATGCAGACACATGAGACGCAAAGTCTATATAACAGGACTGCCAACTATATATAACATATATTGTAGCAATATCCCGCATAGCCACGGATGTTTAGGGTCATGTGTAATTGCGCGTGGTTCACGCGTGAATTACGCGTGATTGAGCGTGGTATGTCACCTAGTGCATCGACATCTTGGATGAATATTTTAACCGATTTCAGAATTTATAAGTAAATAATTTTGCAGATTCAAGTAGTTAATTTAGATGAATTAAAGATCCCTTAAAATAACTAAATTTATCTAGAATAATTGCATGCTTTGTTCATTTTTTGCTTCTTTACTTTTTCGTTGTCTTATTTGCAAACGAATACATTGCAATGGACGGAAAAGTTGAGAAGAGATCATCACTACAGGTGATCAGTTGTCAATTTAAATGTGATTCGGAACAATTAAAATTTCAAACTAAATAACAGCAGTGGAAATCAGACACCAACGACTGCCAATTTTGCGAACAGATCAGTTTACTTCAAATGCCATTGATTGGCTGTAAAGCTGCGTGTGTATTTTTTGATGTGAATCGTCATTCTTGCGGTTATAATACTAATTCGTCATGACGACTTTCTTGATGTGTTCCATAGTTAGTGTTTTGCCCCATCAAGATGGTCCGATAAATTGTGAACGATCTCACTAACCAGAATTTTAACACAGCAGTATCAGAAGGTGTCAGAAATAAATCCTTCGGGTGAATGCATTTTTTCATTCATTATAATTAGGGCTTGCAAAAGTCAATAAAGTCAAAATTTGTAAGTAAGGTAATTTTGGGGGAACATCCATATAATCGTTTTTAAAACTCATATTCGTCTCCTAAGCAAAGTTGAAAAGTCAAAATTTATTGTTAGATCAAAAATACAAAATATCGTCAATACAGTCAAAATACCACTTAAAACATCATCCAAGCCCTATTCCATTCCCAATATGGTCTCGTGGGATCGCATTACAGGTTTCCTAGTTTGATCGGCAAGGTTAAATAAGAGATTCCCTCTCGGCTATAAGCGGCGTCGCTGAACGTCGACGATAGAGGGGTGTTTGATTCGCGCTGGCAGTGCAACGCTGGGCCACAGTCACCTACACTGATCATTCGGGTAAGCTAGAGAAGAGCCAATAAGTCCAATCAAATGTCGCCTAGTACGGCTTCAGGTTTGTAGGGGAATGTCTACGTCAAAATTTCCAGGAAATTTCATCATTACCTTGATGACTTCGCCAGACAGTTCGAAATTCGAATACTCTATGGTTATATTAATGGAATATGTTACAAAAGTTCAAAGTTTGTATGTGATAGAATATTCAATTCATATGGTAGTTGCTACATAGAAATTCAAATGGATCTTTGAGTACCCGGTATATAGCCGGAATTTTGATACTGTTTTATTTTCGATAGCCGTGCGCAAAGCTTTAATATCGAATTTTGTTAGGTCAATTTTTTAGGTTAAAAAATTATGGCTTATTAGGTCAAAATGTTTCATTTTTGGGTCAAAATTCTGCAAGCCCTAATTATAATATCTGATGAAGTTCAGATAACACTGGACTTTTTCAGATAACATGTGCGCCACAATATCAAAACAGCAACGTTTCGTCGAAAAGAAAACAATTTAGGTGCTTTGACAAAATTACTGGAATTTAGGCAAAACTATATTTTTAGTTATTCACCTAGATTGTCGATGTCTAGTTGTGGGAAATCTAAGGTTGGTGTTGGCATGACAAGTGGAAATGATTTATTCTTGTTTTTCTCCCAAGGATTGAGCTAAGTCAGATCTACGTCAGCATCGTGTCTTATAAATTCAAAAATTTCATCTTTGATAAAATGCTGGCAGTCTACAGTAAAATTACCTTGAAATTCTATTCATTTGTCAAAATCAGTTTGCTCATTACTTTAATGAAACGCTAGGTTTTTGACTTTTATAAAACATGCGTTTCTCTGCTCCACCATATTTTCCCTAATTAAATTACAGCAGGAGTTTGGTAATTATCACGCTTCACAAAATTGGATGGATTTTATCTTCATTTTTCGAGCATAAAGTGAAAGCACTCCCTCTTTTTTATAATCGCCTATTGGTAAAAGTTAAAATATAATATCGTTACAGTGCCCTAACGTTTCGTCCTGCAAGGACTTGTTCACAGGATTGAAAAAGCCATGTACGGGGTTTGAAATTGGCTTATAAATACGAATGACCACTCGTCAGCTCCTGTTTGCGATTAATGCAAGGTTGATGAATGCTAATAAGCTTAGCTTCAGCAATACGGGTAGAAACTGGATCATTAAGACATTGCATAATAATGATGTCAAAATCATCAATAGTTAAAATCGACCAATAATGGTCTTTCTTCGCATATTCAAAGAGGGCACTCTTGCTGTCCTGATAATGCAAACTACGTTTGTGTTCCGAATATCTTGCACTTAAAGTGCGATTCGTAGAGCCAATGTAGTTTTTGCCGCAATGTTTGCAAATGAACTTATATACAACATATTTTAAGTTACATATGTTAGGTTTGCCAGTTATACCACAGAGATTACAATTACAGTTGTGTAAATTATTGCGATAGTTGAAGCATGAGCTAATTTGTCTGCCAGGTTTACTGACAAGATTAATAGGCAAATCATATTTATCAGCTAATCTGTTTAGTTTACGATTGGTACTATCGTTAATGTAATCCAATTTCAAATTGACACTATTTTGGAATTTTTTGGACACTATTTCAAAATTTGGATGGATTTTGATTTTCTGGTCAAATGTAAAATATTCTCTTAAAATCTTTCAAGATGATATTTGACTCTGCAGCCAAAAAATAATTTTGCACAAAAATTCGCTTTGAATTTATCCAAAAAAATAGCTTTCTCACTCGAGTTTTGAAACCTTGTATGCCCACAACAAAGATTACCGGTTGAATCAAGATTAATATCACAGCTTTTGGTTGTCAAGCGCTGCACTAATCATCTATGATCATATTATTCGGAAATTGTTGGCTGACGGTTACTTAGGCTGTAGCTGTAAAATAATTATCTTATCTTAAGTTACCCAATAAATTACTCGATAACTTATGGTACCTAATTCATAATCTATACATTGCCGGGAAATTTGATATTCTGAATCTGTTTTCCTCAATTTTCTTGAAGTATATTTGTTTTCTCTGAAAGTGTGCCTGTTTTTGGATGAGTTTTATTTAAAAATAGTTAAATTTGAGCTGCAATACATGAATGAACGTTATGTGCATTATTCAAAAGGATGGTGTCATCATTGCATAACTTTGAATTGGAATTTTAGAACGTTACGTATGCGTGCGATGTTAGCTAGTTCGATATGAATATAGCTACTTATATCAAAATTGCTTCTATAAGCCATTGAATTAATAAGCTATTATATTAAATTTGCTAAGCTTATTTACCAGCAAATCTACTACATGTTGATATGACATGCGAATAATCGATCTAGATGACAATTAAAATTTTGGAATACATTACCCTAACGCTTTGGCACAAATTGCCTCAATTTATCGTAAGCTACCGTCTCTCGAATGTTGCGATAATTTTACAGCAATAATGAAGTCGGCTGAGTATCAGATGAAGTCATGCGTTAGTTCGCAACCCCTAATTAACAGCTGCGCGAATATATGATGCAGAACATCTCAAGTGCTAAATTAAGACATAAATAAATCTTGTGTATTTTCTACAGGATATCAGAAGAGCCTCTTGTCTTCCATTTGGCTGATCTTTATTTATCTCACTTTCATTTTTCATTTGAAGAAGATATTTCAAGACGACTATATAAACTCATGCTTTCAGCAGAATGTTAATGCTACGGTTAGGTCTCGAATTTCTTTATCGTTGTATGCGATCAAGCATTGCTACAATAGAATGATATTTGACCCACCTGTCAAATTGATGACAGTTATAATTTAATGAGAGGACGAATATTGAGAATTATTGGACACCGATGATTCTCTTCCATCATTTGATGAATCTATTGAATGGAAAATGAGTAAAAGTCAACAATATCTGACTGAAGAATGAATAGAATAGTCAAGAATAGTTTGACCACTTACCGTTCCTTCAATTGACCTCTTGCAGCTACACTGTAAACTGCACGCAGCCAATTGATAGACAATTTATTAACAAACAAATTTCCTTCTTATCAGACAGTTTCCGTCTGATCGCACGGACTAACTTGCATTATTGCGTTTGCTGCACATCACACTACTTATAAGTACATTAATAGTAGCTGACCTTTTTTTTAAAAAATAGGCAGCATTCTTGATAATTTCCAATTGCTTGCAGATACAATAAGTAGAAGACGCAGAATGCTCTGTGTAGATGCCGAGTCATAGCGATAGCGGTTCTGGATATTTGACATCACATGATAATTTAGTTTTTGAAATGTTGTTTACGATAAGGGTACAAAAATTAAAATATAAAGCTACTATTAAGTGAACGTTCAAGAGTGAGATAAAGGATGTGGGTAGAGTTGTCTATTGAAATGTACTGGTGTTCATGTAGAGCATCGGAAACTTTATTTTCATTTTCGAAGTGAATATTGGATTCATTTACTATTGATGACGCAATAGTGAGTAACATATCAAAAACAGCCTTTTTTGCCAATGAAAATGAAAAAGTAGACACTGTTGTATGACATTTAGAATGTTTATTGCTTGTTCCCAACAGACAGTTTTGGGTGGCCATTGTCTGATGTCTGTGGCAATTGTCGGTTCTATATGACTGCCACTTGGCTGTGTGAAATTTACTATTACTATTTTTTTTGGCTGTGTGACGCCTACTATTATCCATACAGGGGAGGGATTCGAACCCCCTGTTGCATGCTTTCCGTTTAACTTAAGCCGCCTGGATTTTGCGACTCTTAATTTCAGCGTGTTTTCAAACATTTTCCCATTAATTGTTGGATCTGGCCCACTGGAAAATTATATTTGCGACCAATTTTCAAAAGTACTCTTTGGAAGCAACCGTCTGGATTTTGCCAAGTTTTGCAAGATAACTTGAGACGAAATGTGTCGATTTCCAATATGAATCCTTCATGCACGGATTGGAGGGTAGCCATCTTATCGAAGAATAACTTTCAGAATGGCCGAGTCGGCAGTGATGTCTGGCTAACTGCATGATATCTCCGACATTTTCATATAGAATGAATGAATTAGCGTATATTTGGAAAACAAATTACAATTCTGGCACCTCCAATGGAAATCGCGGAGAAATATAGCCATGCTTGGATGAAGATGGATGTTATCGAATGTGATAAGCGTCTCAGCTACACTGTTATTCATAAAGTCCCAAACGAGTACTACAAGGAGCTGGTGCGTTCGCGAGTAAGAAAATTACTTGGGTGGATTCTTTTGCGACTTCTTCGGAAGGAGAACAGACTAGATGTTCGGCAAAACTCCACTTTGAGCAAGCATGGAACTCCGCTCAATAGTTTGTTCAATTCTTCGTCGTTCCGTATGGCAAGCTGAAGATGTCGCGGGATGATTCGCGTTCGATGGTTGTCTCTTGCAGCATTACCAGCCAATTCTAAGGCCACCGCTGCTAATTACTCCATCACCGCTGCAAGATAAACTGGTGCACCAGCGCCAATTCGATTACCATAATTTCCTTTCTTCAGGAATCGGTGAACACGCCCGACAGGAAACTGAAGGCCTGCCATAGATGATCGGCTCTTCTGCTTATCGGCCGATTTTGAGACTTTACCTTTACCGCGTCCACTCATTATGTGCGATGATATTCGATGTGCTAACTACGGAAATGGCTAAGATCTAAAGAACTAAAGAAATGAGTCCCAAATTCTAGTTGTACTCAGTTATAGCTCTGGGTTCGAAAGTATAGTACTTAATTTGTACTCATTTTAGTACTCACTTTAAGTATAGATAACTGAAATTTGTTGACGTTGTCTATTGATGATAATGCCATGCCAGTTGATTGAGCGATCGAATCATAACCAAATACTTTAGATATCCACGACCAAGCACAATTGGTGAAGCCGTTTGTTTTAAAGATATCTACGGTATAATATAACCCACTCTATGGTGTGCATAGAAATATGTATTCGTTAACTCTATTGATTGCAGGGTCAGCCAGACATCTACAGATCGCGTTGACATCGTTTTCATTGCAAATAAGCTGTCAATTGTATAGGTTGCATTCAAATGTTTACTGATTATCTACGTCGAAAGATAATAATAAGACCGATGCGATTATGAATATGAATCCTAGATATCTACAGCGAATTGACCATCCCAGTTGCAATAGCCAATAGAAAACCAATTGTTCGTCGATAAAAGCAAGTGATTGATCAATAATAGTTGAATAAGCTTTTCGATTGATTATAATCATTTGATTGTGACTGCTATGAATAGTAATCACGGATGTTAACAGTTGCATCACGAAATAGACAAATCACTCCATACGAATTACCGCCACGAGTCGGAAGGTCCGGAGCACTTTGTAATTTTTCACCATCCAATAATTTTCGCTCTGATTAGTACTCATTCAATAAGTTGCATTGGACTAGCACCTCCACGTGTCGATAAATTCCATTCGACATATCTAACCCACAATATCCAAAATGCAGATCCATCTAAAAGAACTGCTGTGACAAAGAAATCCAATTGCATTTGGATCAATTAAATCATAATCATCTTGGAGAAAATGATTGAAAACAGAATACATTGAATTCCAGCAATGATCAAAGAAAGTCAACACATGTTCTTAGGAAGAGGAAATATGCAAACTTTACGGAAAGGGTTCTATGCTACGCAATAAATCAATTAAATAGTCAGATACAGTCAGCAAGTGCTAACTATCACTAGCAAGATTGAAATATCTAACTTAGAATATGCCGTCGAAACAAAGTTAATTAGATGAATGTTTGATTCAAATTGATGTCCTCATGATCATTAAGAGGAAATCAATAAAATTTCACAGATTGGTTTGCAGAACCGTTTCTTGTTTAATTCTAACCAACTTCAGCAACTTCTGCAGGAACACAGGAAACCGTCGTTTCCAGTTGTGAAGCTACCTGAGACGGAAGCCACCCGATTGACGATTTTTGTGCAGTAACTATGAGCAACTGTGTTGACTAGATGATTGGCGCCGTGGGTAGCCTTCCACACTGTAAATCTCTGGATACCAAAATCACATGCAATTTGAAACTAACATCTGATACGAGATTCTCGTATACTTTCAGAGATCTGCTATGTTTTTTATACGACATCTCACTTACTTTCGTATGTGATTGGTATGTAGCGATGGGAACTATTCTATCTGTGATTGGCTGTTTTACACTGAAATAGGAGTTGTTGATATGTTTTATATACGAGACCGGATGCTAATTCTTTCCCACTCGTATGCCTCTGGTATGCTTCTTAGCAAAGCTTTAAGTCACATAGTGAAAAAATATATGTGTTACATACTGCTGTCAAATAACCTTTTTCAGTAATACCAGTCGTGTGTATTTCTTTTTGATAGTGTGATATTTAACTAGATTAGATTTATTGCGAATTTTATGCTGCTCGAGTATGTCTTCCATTTCCCACAGTCGCTATTCATCACAACCATTGACAACGGACTCTCAGCTCGGAAGACTAAACAAAATACTTATTCAGATCTATTCATGCGCCGTCATCTGCCAGCTGTACACTGACTTAATGAATTTGACCTCGTGTGTCATCCTTCACTGATATTGATATTTCATCACATTAGTACTTCTGTGAATTTAAGTTCGCTTATTTTAGCACTTTTCCGTTTAGTATTCAGTTTCTTACTTAAACAGGACTTTATTATTCACAGTGTAAGTTGCATATCCATCTATCTTTCATTATTTAAACGCCACAGACGTCTGGCCTAATAAATACAACAAATAAAAAAATAAAGCACTTTTATTGGAAGAGCTTTCGTGCCATTTTTTGATGGATGTAACTCGCAGGGCCATATGAAAATGCGGTGACATTGTGGTGCATGGAAGATAATCACAGAATAGGCTTTATTTCGTTTGGTAAGCCTAGTTAATTTCCGGAAATTTTACCCCTTAAAGAAAAGGACGTCTTTAAACTGACTGAGATAACGTCTAACTTATCTAATAATAGATTTGATGTTTTTCTTTGTTAATAAATCAATGAATGCAAACAAAAGGGAATGTTAATGTCTAATACATCGATTTTGTTACAAATATCTTAATGAAAAATCTTTATAATTTATGTAACTACAGGTCTAAATATAGGCTCAATTTTGTCAGCATATGACGTTATGATACTCATCTATATTTCGCGATAAAGACGTCTATTGCAACTGAACTTAATTTAGTCTATATATAGATGATATGATGCAGGCATCATATCGTTGAAATTTAATAATGCAGATGTTCAAACCGAATAAGTCAAAATAGTCAAAAGGATGCTTTAACAAACAATCATAAGCATATCAGAAACACGGGAAAAGAAAAAAGAATTAACAGGTAAATTTTCAATTTGAAAGTGTAAAAATATTTTTTCTGATTTGTTTCTCAATGCCATGCAGTCGCCTCTATTCATGACAAATGTAATATGAATTATCTTAGTTGTAAAGAAAAGTTCTGAAGTTATGTATATTACTCTATGAAGCATGTATACTTTTTCTATTGAAGCTATTGAACGTAATGCAGATTTATGAGAAATTTTGTTATTAATGTTTATTCAACATACTGATAACTTATTGGAATTTTTCTACTTGAGTGAGTACCAAGATCAGTTCTTGTAGTAATATAGCAAGTAAACATGTTGTACTCTATGATGTTAAAAAGTTTTACAAATTTTGTTTTTCTTTTTGATATAATATCTATGAACTAAATAATATGCCATCAAATTTTTCTAATCTAGTTTCATTGTCAAAAACGCATGGTTCATCTAAAAACCATATATATATATATATGAAATAGTTTCTGAATCAAGTCGAATGAGATGTAAAATTATGATTAGCTTGTGTTTAACAAAATATAATATAAGTTTCATTAATTTGCTATTGTGAAATCAAAAAGTTAAAATATGTTGTAGTGAAAGATACAGTACACTAGAAAAATGCTTGTATTCAACCATGTATGCTGTCGCTTATCTAATGATAAGATGTATAGGTCGCTAATATAATGCATGCAGGATGCTTAAGTGTATAATAGAGTTCCCAACTCAACTACCTTCAAACTATACTAAGTATGTCCTACGAAAGTGGCATTGTTTGAAAATTGCATGTTTGTAACAAAAAAGATGTATGAAGGTTGTGTGTCTACAATACTTGGTGATATTACTAGTCTAGTCTACGATTAATTTCTTCTGTTATCTTAAGTACATTGTTATATTAATTCAATATATTAGGACATTGGCCTGTACAGTATATTTACCCACTGGAATTGAGTAGAATTTTAAAATAGGCGCACCGGTAAATGTATACTGATGCGCCATTACCGAGTGCTATACAGCCAGGTATGATTTATCTATAATTAGATTTAGACATGTAGGCGAGCCTTGAAGGTTATGCTTCGTATGAACTCTGGAATCGTAGTATGCCTTACATTCGTAAAGCTGACGGCGGTGAGCTGATACACAAATTTCTAAAGTATACCACGTATTAACACGGCATTCCGACCGGCGCGCTCGATGTAAAGATACTCCTAATAGACAAGAGAATTTCTTATTTCCAGCCTTTGGATCGGTTTATTGCATTTACTGGTATGTTCAATTCAATTTCAATTCAATGTATAATATATAGAAAATAGCATATATATATATAGATACATATTCACTGCATGTTTGGACACATTATTTTGGCAGGCATATCTAAGCTTGTTTGCCTGTTATACGTGATTAAACGCCTACCAATTCAAAAAGCTTGTCCATTTGGATCGCATAGCCGTAGGTGGGCATCTGCGTCAGCAAATGCTCCTACGAAAAATCGAAAGAGAAAAAAGGCACTCATCCGTTGGCAGAATTTTTATCACACGCGATCAGAAGAATGATAGACACACAAGGTAGCCTCTCCCACTCCGTCGATGATCTGCCATGTACAATTCATTTTCTATCAAGTATTCTGTTTAGTGAAATGAGAGAATTTTTTCTTTTTCTTTTCTTTTCTTTTTTTTTTTTTCTTCTTTTCTTTTTATATTTCTCCTGATGAAGATTGGTCAATCTCTGTCATCTTGTTGCCAATTGAAACCGGTAGAGACTGAATAATTATTTCAGTTTTTGATTTTTGCGACGTTTTGATCTTCTAAAAACTATCAAGTATTCTGCCCATTCATGAATTTGCCATTGTATTCCAGCATCATGTCATTACCGCCATTTGTTTTGACAATAAAGATCTATTATTATCATTATATTTTAAGAGCGCTATTTTAAAAACATTTTATCTGGTAGGCCAATCTTCGAAATCAGGTCTATACTTATCATGATAAACGGTTTCATGGTTAACTTAGTGCTTAACTAAGTTTAATTTTCAGGTTTTTTGGGGAGTAGGCCCTCTAAAATAGATATGGAGTGGCCACAGTCCCAATGTTCGCGGGAGCCACATTCCACTGCATCACTGCATCATGGTTCATGGACATCACAAGAATTAAATGAAGTAAGTCGGACTCGCGGGACTCGGCAAAAGTTTAAGTACTTTTTCGAGTCCTAGTCCGACTCTGACCAAAATCAAGTGAGTCCATTGTCCGAGTCCGACTCTGCATCCCAACTTGAAAGTATTTCTTGTCAGTAAAATTAGAACCACAAATATCGGTAATGTACAGGGTGGATACCATACATTGTCCGATTTCTATGATATGAATAATGAAATGTCTCATTCAAATTCAATGCTTATAGTCATAGAAAATAAACTGTTTATCTGAAGTTGACTAGAATGGAAATTGACTCAAGGTCGCGGCACATCCGGGGGAACTAAGTTGGGGCATGAAGAACCAATGAAAAGCTTTGATTTACGCATGTGACCGATTCTAACCCAATGATTCAGTCGTTGACAAGTGTATCTAAGAGAAAATGCGTGCGATTCTTGTGCCACTATTGTGTATTGCATGAAGCTTCACTTCCATTCTAGAGGTTTCATTGTTATCAATTTCTATGCTTTTAGTCGCATAAGATATCTATGTTTACACTTAAATTTAGAATTTCTTACGGTTCGCAATCATCCAATGATGTTTGCGGTTTCAAATTCTACTAAGTTATTCAACATTTCAAATCGCACGTACGAGTTTATAGTATACGAGTACATTTATACATAATTCTTTGATTTCAGGAAATGTATCACATAGTTCTCTTCGGTACGTCAACTGTAGAAGTTGTTTATGACGGTTTGATACAGGAAATCTTTCATGGCAAGAGAGTAAAAGTGGCATTTCCTCCGAAGTCATAGTACTCGTCAATTAGGAAGTTTCTTCGTGAGAAAGCTGCACCCTCGTCGATCTGGTCTTCCTATGTGGGCGAGACATGTTACTCGGCAGGTATGAAGAGAAATTGGAAAAGTTTTGCTTTCAGTTAACAAGTTCACATAATGGTATTTGAATCTCAGCTCGTTTGGAGGTTTCAGACGTGTGATCTTATTATCTCTTCTGTTCATTCTCCTAGAAAACCGAAGTTCGTTATACTCGCTATGAATGGAAATTTAATTCATGTTTTCAGATTTAAGTAATTTCCATAGCATACCCTGTGTTATTGTTACATCCATTACTGTACCTGTATATCCAAATTATGATATCGTCATCGAAAAAAAGAAATGACGCGTCCTATAAAATTTGTATTACCTAGGAGCGGTCATAGTGACTGCTGCGCTATTGCGCTACTTTTATACTGCTCTGCGCTAATTTTACAAAATCATTACGGAGTTTATTTTCATGAATCAAATTTTTTTAGTTATTCGCATTTTGTTATCTATCACATTAGATTTTAAGTGGGATTTTAAATTGATAATCAAATTTCATCTCAATACAGTTTCATATAAATGGAAAACGTCATTTCTCTTTGCCAGACCTAGAAAAGGTAACCTTTAACAAGTCATGGACCACGATGCTTTTCTTATTGCTGTTAACAATCCAGTTGTCTCCATGAAAGAATAGTGAGACATTTTGCTACGTTAATCCCCTTCTGCTTTTTGTTATCGCATATTTTTATTGTTATTGTATTGGCACAAGCGGCTTCTAGTATTCCCCATGGAAATGCTGATAGCTGACTATCAAGAACGCATTGAAGGTGAACAAATGGACGCCTGTACCATGAATATCAGTCCCCAAATAGTCGATACTGGTTTCTCTGCGAGACACAGTGCAGAAATATGTGCAAAGGCCAAACGCGAGGAAGATGAGAAGAGGCGTCAGGAGCTGAAGCAGAAAGAAGATTGATTGATTCACAGGACTTTTCGGCCAACAGAGACAGAGCGGAATCGCCGTGACTCATATTGATTCCAGTTGTTTTAATCAATCATAATCAAGTTGCTTTAGTTGCCCATGGACATTTACCTGACTAAAATAAAATAATCTTAAAACCTGTAATGTGCTTTTAAATAAAGCAACTCTATATGCGAGTAGGCCTACATGTATATGGTGGTCCAATTTTGCACGTAAACTTGGGCATGATAGCCAATGATTTCATGGCTCATGATGTTTATATTTTTGCAAATATTGAGTTAAGAATACTAATTCCGTTAGCGATGAAATGATCGTGATTTCACTTTCTGTACTTTTGCTCGATATCGTTCGATTTTAGGAAGCGTAAATAAACACTCTATCCGCTCTATCATATAAAAAGTTGTAAACGGAAGTACCGATCAATTTTCTAGCTGATGTTAGCGTGAATGAAAGAACCCACTTATGTTGTATGGTTTTCAGGTAACACCCCTAGTTTTAACCGTTACATAGCGAACCATACTTGATTGGACATAATTGTATGTAAGTTTCATAATATGTATTCAGTTTTTCACTACCGGGTATGCACTATTTCATTGGATCTGAGTGTAGGCTTATATGTAATTTGGTCGATTGATGATAAACTTTCATGGCAAGTTAAACAACACCTAATTATGATTCCAAAATATCAAGTGCATTCTTTGATTTCAGAAAATTACGACGACATAACTGCTAATTGCAACAAATTCGTGAAAACTGGATCTCTGTCGTCATCTGATCAAGGTGGGGAAGCGCAAGAGAACTACAGTCACCAGATATGGCTACGATGATCAAACAGAATCCGAAATTGCCACATCTGACAGTGAAGAGGAAATCGTACGGGCCAAAAGAAGGAAACTGAAGAGAAGTAACGCAATTGTCGGGAAGGAGAATTTCCCATCTGCGCCAACTACTATGTTGGGAGACTCCAATAAAAGTACGACTGATAATGCAAAAAGCTCTTATTCTCATACTGGACCTAACTGTGGAGAGGAGAATTTATCTTATGTGCAATCTTCTAGCTCAGACGACTCCAATGAAAGAACGACTGGTAATGCAAAGAGCACTTGTTGTCATACCGGACCTAATCTTGAGGTGGAGAATTTCCCTTCTGTGCCAAACACCAAAGGAGTCTCCAATGAAAGTGCAAGTGGCAATGCAAAGAAATTTTTCTTTTCAAACCGATCTAGCTTCACGAAGACGACGTCGTCTGCATGGAAAATAAAGTCAAATCCCAGTGATGTTGTCATAACGGAAGAGCACGTTCCTTCTACCTCAACTTCTGACCCTGTAGATCCCGGTGAAATTCCATTAAGTGATAACGAATCCCACTCTCTCAACGGGCTTAACTTGACCGAGACGAATACTTCACATGGGAGATGTCATTGTCATTGTGAACATCAGTTACGTTGGATGAAGGAAACTATTAGAATTGTTTTGCGGATTGAGAATTACATCCGTAACACCACCCGTTTACCGGCTATGTGTGACGAGTCCACACCCGACCCGACGAAATGAACCAATCCAATTTAGAATTTCCGATGACTAAGGACGATATATTTACATTCTTCAACCTGTCGAAAATGATCAGTCAAAGTGATTGGAAGCAGTACGAATCGTTAGCAAAGAAGCTTCTAGCAAACTCAGGAAATCGATCGAACACATGATTCTCAGGATCGCTCCATCGTCCGCTTGGACTGCCTTCTTGAAAAATGGCCAACGTGGTAAAGTGTCGGCTGTGGACCTCGGACTTCCTGAATTTCTTATCGAATGTATACATCATAAAAAGGTAAGTGTCAATAATATAATCAATAGTTTTCAACAGGGCAAATTGGTTTAGCTATACCTCCGCGCAAGCTTGATGTTGCAATAGGGTTGGGAGGGCCTCATTTGGCCACCACTTTCATTTTAGCAAGTATTGCATTGATGCGAAACGTTAAGATTTGATAATTTACTACAAATGATTGATTGCACTGGCATTTCATTGCTTTTGCATTACTCCAGTGTATTTTTTAAGGATTTGTTTACACGCTCGACCGGCACAATTAGCCGAAACCTCGATGTTGCAGTTATGCCGGATCAAGTAAAAAAAATGACGTGGACATTGGCACA
>CAJQUW010013078.1:0-67801 GCA_907163375.1 Prostheceraeus crozeri
CTTAGCAAGCTGATATTGTACATGTAAATTGGTAGTACCCTCACCTGCCAGTCCCTTAGTGGTATTTGGTCAATTCGTCCAGCAAGTATTTACTTCAACATAAAATCAAAAAATTTTTAAAATGCCAAAATTTCCATAGTATGTGAACATGATCCTACTTGCATACCGTTGATATGATGTGTTCGTTTTATCTTAGCAAGCTGATATTTTGCATGTAAGTTGATAATACCCTCACCTGGCAGTAACTTATTGGGATTTGGCCAATTCGTCCAGCAAGTATTTATTTCAACATGACATCAAAAAATTGTTAAAATGCTAAAATTTCCATAGTATGTGAACATGATCCTACTTGCATACCGTTGATATGATGTGTTCGTTTTATCTTAGCAAGCTGATATTTTGCATGTAAGTTGATAATACCCTCACCTGGCAGTAACTTATTTGGATTTGGCCAATTCGTCCAGCAAGTATTTATTTCAACATGACATTTATCAAAAAATTGTTAAAATGCCAAAATTTCCATAGTATGCGAACATGATCCTACTTGCATACCGTTGGAGATGAAGTGTTCGGAGATTTATCTTATGCAAGCTGAAATTTATGCATGGTAAGGTATTGATAATCCCTCACCTTCAGTACTTATTTGGATTTGGCCAAATCAGTCCAGTCAAGTATTTATTTCAACATGCCATATACTCAAAAAATTGATAAAATGCCAAAATTTCCAAATTATGCGAACACTGAGTCCAACTTTGCATACCGTTATATGAATGTGTTCTTTTAATCTTAGCAAGCCCCCTGTGGGAAAAAAGATTTGCATGTAAGTTGATAAACCCTCACCTGGCATAACTTATTTGGGATTTGGCCAATTCGTCCAGCAATTATTTATTTTCAACATGACATTTCTCAAGACAAAAAAACTTATGTTAAAATGCCAATTTTCGCATAGTAAGCGAACATGATCCTACTTGTCATATACCGTGATATGATGTGTTCGTTTTATCTTAGCACGCTGATATTTTTGCATGTAAGATGATAATACCCTCACCTGGCATAACTTATTTGGATTTGGCCAATTCGTCCACAAGTATTTATTTTCAGACGATGACATTTCTCAAAAAATTGTAAAAATTGCCAAAATTTCCAATAGTATGCAACATGATCCTACTTGCATCCGTTGATATGATGTGTTCGTTTTGATCTTAGCAAGCTGATATTTGCATGTAAGTGATAGTACCCTCACCTGGCAGTAACTTATTGGGATTTGGCCAATTCGTCCAGCAAGTATTTATTTCAGACATATACATTTCTCAAAACAAAGTTAAGATGCCGAAATTTGTTCCTGAAATTAGGTGATTTCGTTTTTACTCTTAGTAAGCTGACTGTAACTCCTCACCTGGCCAATTGATAAAATGTGTTCCTTTTCATCGCTAAGAAGCTGAAACGTCATAATTGAGGGTTGATAACAGAATATAACCTTTTATTTATATCAAATACTTATTGATAATCAGAATCACATTCACTCACTATTTTTGATGCTGAAATTTTCTCTGCTAATTTTCTTCTTTATTATGTAGCCCTATGAAATTTCCTCATCATCATGAAATTTATGAATGAAATGATTAAAACTGTAAGTTAGATTGTTGAGAACCTGGAGCATTCTTTTTTCCATGAAACGGCAATGCAACGGAACGCCGCAGGCGAGCGCTTTTAGCGGAAATTTGTGAAGTTTCTTGGGTGTCAGGGTAATAAGAAGTCTCTTTTTGGTAATTGAGGTGCTCTGTATGTTGTGAGAATATAATATTTAGTAATTGTTATTATATCAATATTTCTGTGTATGTGAGATATTATGGGTGTTGAATGTTTCTATAGTGTAGTTGTTTAATAGCTGGGAAAATATGTCATCGTAATATCATCGTAGACTTCAATTATTTAGTTACATTTTAAGACATTAAGTAAAAGTTTGAGAATTTATATTGGGTTAATGCTGCTATTTTAGATTTTCGAAGATCTACAAAGGACTGGAGAGAAATGTTCTCTAAGCGGTTTAAAACGATGTTAATGTTTCAGTTCAGTGTGCTGGAGGTGTGCAGTCCGGAAAACCGAAACCCCGATCGGTTTTAGGTTCGGGTTTGGGTTTAGTTGAGAATTGTTCGGGTTTCTTTTCGGGTTACAAATGAAATGTGGAAATTTCAGAACACACCAAACCAGAACATAGTTTGGTGTCATACAGGATACTAAGCTCAATCCTAGCTATGTTATAGTTTCCCCTATTTGTTATACGCAATGTGCTGCTGTAAATTTTGTCCTTACTGGTCGCTGACCGTCACATAATGTTCATTATGCAACCAACTATCCAAAAACCCCTTAGAAATACCAACTTTAATCTATTATGAAGCTTGCCTTAATTTTTTTCGTATACACCTAACATATTCTACAGCACTTAACGAAATTTTTTCATTAGTTTTTAGAAATCTTTGCTTGATGGGACATTTATACGGATAAACATATTAAATGGTTCTTTCTTGAAATATTGCTGACAACAAACGTATACTGTCTATGATAGCTAAGAATAATCGAAAGTGAGATGGTTAATCCAAGCGACTATAAATATCAATGTACAAGACATGGATATAAAACTCTTAGTAGTGTTTCTGCAATGATTAATATTGTCTGATCTTAGATGATAATGACCAATTTTGACATGCATAAGATGAACTCATGCAGTCCAAGTCAGCCCAATGGACCCTCGCCTCTTTAAGCTAATTGGCATGCCTGAGACGAGTATGATGGAAAATTAGCTCATGTCTTAAAACACTCGCAGACGAATTTACTGAGATCCTTTGGAACTCAGTATCCACTATTGAGAATTTATCCTCCTCTCCATGTCTGGTGGTATTGATCATCCATAGTCGTTTGACTTAGCCATCTGATATTGAAAAATGATATTAAATGATATGGATTGGGAAGAAGTCAGGATTTTGCTGCATTTTGATTTGTTACGTTTGTGCATTTTTAAAGTCCGTGGTAACTCTCCCGGACGACTACCAATGATGCTTTCATTCAGTTGGTCTACGAACCTTGAAATCAGTGGCGTTAAAAACCATTACAACCAAAAAATGGGAAAATGATAGTAATGCAATATCCAATATATATTAGTATACGCAGGTTGATATGAGTTATGATTAAACCATAGCCAACATCAATAATCCCTGATGGAAAGAGTAAATTTTAACATCAGCTTAGCCACATAGTACACGAAGGACTGTCATTAATTACTTTCGAGAACGAAACATTTTGATAAAATCATAGTTTGTAGTAAGGCAACTTATCGACTTTTCAAGATAAGTGTTCTTCCATTCCAGCCCACATAAACCGATAAGAGATTAAGTCAGCAACCTCAAATGACAGTCCGAAATATTGATTTTGCAATATATTTTATTATTGTATAACATTGCTAGATGATTTTGACATAATGGAGATTGCGAAATTCCAATTTTCATTTCAGACACTCAATTGAAAGTTCAACTGTACCGGCGTCGAAAATCGTGATCTTAATGATGAAGTCGGCCAACTTGAGTAGTAGTATCCGTCTGCGATGAAGTCCACGTTTCCAATACGCAATGAAGCAGACACTCATTTTGTTATGGAAAAAAATCGTTCAATTCAGTCATCCATCGTAACTCCATAGTCTCGCTACAACATTGTAATAAACGCCTTTTGCGTTTTCCAGATGGGTGCGCACAGTGTGATCGAAGAACTACAGCAGTGAAACAAAATGGCAATATGATAATTGGTTATCATGAACATAATCGTGTTTCAATCGTGTTCTCCTTCTATTTTCACAGAATAAATCGTTCATTCAGTAGCTGAAATGTTTTTCATTTTCAAAACAGAATGGAAACAATGAATAGTGATTTCCAGATTGTAAGTTTATATTCATTACTAGACTTAGAGTAAATCGCTTAACACATCTATCAACTTATCATGTCCTCAATCTCAGAGGAATTGCTACAGAGATGAAACAAATTCTGCGTAGTACATCAGATAACCATAGAAACCCGAACTACCGCTTATACCTAAAAAAGCAGTGCGAACGTCAAAGTAACAGTGAAAATTGGTTAGTAAGTCAGATAATTAATGATAAACGAAATCCACTAGTATTTGGCTACAGCTATGAGAACATATTTCACTTGATTTGCTCAAACAATGCGCTGACAAACAGACAAACCGACTTTTTCATACGAATGCATGTGTATCTTGCATGCCCAAGCACATAAGAGGATTGGCGGTAGCTCTGGCGTCGCTATAGAGACATTGTTGGTACGCACCTCCGGAGCTTACACTTCAACGTCTGGTTGTCAACATATTTTGACTAATGACAATTGGACAATCCGTTGACAAACAGACTCACACTTTCATCACACATCACGTCTCCGTCAAGCTGTTGTCAAATTATACCTGATAGTCTTTTTCTACAACGCTCCAACATTAGAGGCATTTACGGTAGATGAGAAGTCGCTTCCGAGACAAGTTATAGACCTCCGGAGCTTACAACTTCAAAAGTCCAGGGTGGTTGCAACCATATTTGACTTAACTACTGGACAATCCGTTGACAAAGAGACTTCCACTCTCTCAGATGTTGTCAAATTATATTCTAATGTCTATTCTACTCGCTCAAACATCATAGAGGTTTACGGTTATAGCTCAATTCGCTTCGAGACAATTTGGAGCTTACACCTTCAAAAGTCTGGTGGTCAACATATTTGACTTGACAATTGGACAATCCGTTGACAAACAGACTCCACTTTCCTCTCCAGACGGAGTACGTCAAGCTTTGTCAAATTATAACCTGATATACTTCTTTTCTACACGCTCCAACATTAGAGTTCATTACGGTAGATGAGTCGCTTCGAGACAAGTCTTATAGACCTCCGGAGCTTACAACTTCTAAAGTCTGGTGGTCAACATAATTGACTTAACTACTGGACAATCCGTTGACAAAAGAGACTCCACTCTCGCTCAGACGTTGTCAAGCTATCATTCTATTCTAATGTCATTTCTACTATCGCTCCTAGCCATTAGAGGTTTTACGGTAGAATACATATCGCTTCGAGACAAGTTGGAGCTTAACACTTCAAAGTCCTGGTGGTCAACAATATTTGACTTGACAATTGGACAATCCGTTGACAAACACGATACTCCCACTCCCTCAGACGTCGTCAAGCTTGGTCCAATTATAACCTGATATCATTTTCTACTTACCGGCTCTACATAGCCATTAGAGTTTACGGTAGTATCAGTCGCTTCGAGACAAGTTATAGACCTCCGGAGCTTACACTTCAAAAGTCTGGTGGTCAACATATTTGACTTAAGCTACTGGACAATCCCCGTTGACAAAGAGACTCCACACTACTCTCTCAGAATGCATTTGTCAAATTTATGTCCTAATGTCTATTCTGCACGCTCCAACATTACGAATGGTTTACGGTAGATCATGTCGCTTCGAGAACAAGTTTGGAACTTACACCTTCACAAAGTCTGGTGTCAACATATTTGACTTGACAATTGGACAATCCGTTGACAAACAGACTACCACTTTCTCAGAACGTCGTCAAGCTTTGTTCGAAATATCATACCTGATATCTTTTCTACATACTGCTCCAACATTAGAAGGTTTACGGTAATGAGTCGCTTCGAGACAAGTTATAGACCTCCGAGCTTACAACTTCAAAAGTGCTGGTGTGACAACATATTTGACTTAACAAACTACTGGACAATAACCCGTTGACAAAGAGACTCCACTCTCTCAGATGTTGTCAAATTATATCTAATGTCTACTTCTCATCGCTCCAAAATTAGAGGTTTACGTAGATCTAGAGTCGCTTCCGAGACAAGTTGGAGCTTACACCTTCCAAAAGTCTGGTGGGTCAACATATTATGACTTGACAATTGGACAATCCGTTGACAAACAGACTCCACTTTCTCAGAAGATCGTCAAGCTTTGTCAAATGTAATAACCTGGAGATATCTTTTCTACAACGCTCCAACATTAGAGGTTACGGTAGATGAGTCGCTTCGCAGACAAGTTGACCTCCGAGCTTACACCTTCAAAAGTCCGGTGTCAACCATATTTGACTTGACAATTGGACAATCCGTTGACAAAACCAGAGACTCCACTTTCTCAGCAGGACGATCGTCAAGCTAGTTTCTAATGTCATTTTCTACTCGCTCCTAGCATTAGAGGTTTACGGTAAGACTCATTCGCTTCGAAGACAAGTTGGAGCTTACAACTTCCAAAAGTCCTGGTGGTCAACATATTTGACTTAGCTACATATAGTGACAGATCCGTTGACAAAGAGACTCTCACTCTCATCAGACGTCGTTCAAATGCTTTGCCAAATTATACCTGATAATGTCTATTCTGCACGCTCCAACATTAGAGGTTTAACGGTAGATCATTCGCTTCGAGACAAGTTGAACTTACACCACTCAAAAGTCTGGTGGTCAACATATTTGACAATTTGACAATTGACAATCCGTTGACAAACAGACTTCCCACTTTCTCAGACGTCGTCAAGCTTTGCGTCAAAACTTATACCTGATATCTTTTCTAACACGCTCCAACATTAGAGGTTTAACGGTAGATGAGTCGCTTCGAGACAAGTAATTATATGACGCTCCGGAGCTTACAACTATCAAAAGTCTGGTGGTCAACATATTTGACTTAACTACTGGTACAATCCGTTGACAAAGAGACTCCACTCTCTCAGAATTGTTGTCAAATTATATCTAATGTCTATTCTGCACGCTCCAAAATTAGAGGTTTACACGGTAGATGCAGTCGCTTCGAGACAAAGTTGGAGCTTACACCTTCAAAAGTCTGGTGGTCAACATATTTCTGACCTTGACAATTGGACAATTACCGTTGACAAACAGACTCCACTTTCTCAGAGAGGTCGATCAAGCTTTGTGCAAATTATACCTGATATCTTATTCTACACGCTCCAACCATTAGAGGTTTACGTGTAGAATGACATCGCTTCGAGACAAGTTAATTAGACCTCCGGAGCTTACAACTTCAAAAGTCTGAGTTGGTCAACATATTTGACTTAAACTACTGGACAATCCGTTGACAAAGAGACTCCACTCTCGTCAGATGTTGTCAATTATATCTAATGTCTATTCATTCTGCACGCTCCAACATTAGCAGGTTTACGGTAGATCATTCGCTTCGAGACAAGTTGAAACTTACACCTTCAAAAGTCCGGTGGTCAACATATTTGACTTGACAATTGGACACAACATACCGTTGACAAACAGACTCCACTTTGTCTCAGACGTCGTCAAGCTTTGCCAAATTACTAACCTGATAATCTTTTCTACACGCAACCTACACTCCAACATTTGAGGTTTACACTGGTAGAATGAGTAGCTTCGAGACAAGTTATAGACCTCCGAGCTTACAACTTCAAATACTTCGAAAAGTCTGGTGGTCAACATATTTGACTCAACATATACTACTGGACAATCCCTGTTGACAAAGAGGACTCCACTGCTCATCAGATGTTGTCAAATTATAATCTGCATAATGTCTAATTTCTGCAACGACCTCCAAAATTAGAGGTTTACGGTAATCATAAATCGCCTTCGAGACAAGGTTGAGCTTACACCTTCAAAAGTCTGGTGTCAACATGATTTGACTTGACAATTGGACAATCCGTTGACAAACAGACTCACTTTCTCAGAGTTCGTCAAGCTTGTCAAATCTTATACACTGATATCTTTTCTACACGCTCCAACATTAGAGGTTTACGGTAGATGAGTCGCCGCTTCAGAGACAACATGTTAATAGACCTCCGGAAGCTTACAACTTCTAAAGTCTGAATAGGTGGTCAACATATTTCGACTTAACTACTGGACAATCCGTTGACAAAGAGACTCCACTCCCTCAGACTGATTGGATCAAATTATATCTAATGTCATTTCTACTCGCTCTAGCATTAAGAGGTTTACGTGTAGAGTCAAGTCTCTGTCTCTTCGAGACAAGTTGGGCAGCTTACAACTTCAAAAGTCTGGTGGTCAACATATTTTAGGAACTTGTGACAATTGACAATCCGTCTGACAAAGAGACTCCACTCCCTCAGACCGTCGTCAAGCTATTATGATCTAAATGTCTATTTCTACTCGACTCTCTAGCATTAGAGGTTTACGGTAGGAGTCATAACGCTTCGAGACAAGTTGGAGCTTACAACTTCAAAAGTCTGTGGTCAACATATTTGACTTAACTACTGGACAATCCGTTGACAAAGAGAGAAGAACTCCACTCTCTCAGATGTTGTCAAATTATATCTAAATGTCTATTTCCTGCACCGCTCCAACATTAGAGGTTTACGGTAGATCATGCATCGCTTACGAGACAAGTTCGGAAGCTTACACCTTCAAAAGTCCGTGAGTTACAACATATATGACTGACAATTGGACAATCCGGTTGACAAACAGACTTCCACTCTCTCAGACGCTTAGCGTCAAGCATTTGTCAAATTATACCTGATATCTTTTCTACACGCTCCCAACATAGAGGTTTTACGTAGATGAGTCGCTTCGAGACACAGTTACTAGACCTCCGGAGCTTACAACTTCAAAAGTCTGGTGGTGCAACATATTTGACTTAACACTACATAGACAATCCGTTGACAAAGAGACTTCCACCTCTCTCAGTATGTTGTCAAATTATATCTAATGTCATATTCTCTAGCAACGCTCCAACATTTAGAGGTTTTACGGTAGATCATATCGCTTCGAGACAAGTTTGAACTTACACCTTCAAAAGTCTGGTGGTCAACATATTTGACTTGACAATTGGACAATCCGTTGACAAACAGACTCCACTATCTCAGACGTCGTCAAGCTATGTCAAATTAAAACTGATATCTTTTCTACACGCTCAAACATTAGAGTTTTACTGTAGATGAGTCGCTTCGAGACAGAGTTATAGACCATCTCGGAGCTTTACAACTTCAAAAGTCCTTGGTGGATCAACATATTTGACTTGACAATTGACAATGCCGGTTGACAAACAGACCAATCCAACTTTCTCAGAAGTCGTCAAGCTTTGTCAAATTATACCTGATATCTTTTCTACACGCTCCAACATTAGAGGTTTACGGTAGATGAGTCGCTTCGAGACAAGTTATAGACCTCCGGAGCTTACAACTTCTAAAGTCTGGTGGTCAACATATTTGACTTAACTACTGGACAATCCGTTGACAAAGAGACTCCACTCCCTCAGATGTTGTCAAATTATATCTAATGTCATTTCTACTCGCTCTAGCATTAGAGGTTTACGGTAGATCATTCGCTTCGAGACAAGTTGGAGCTTACAACTTCAAAAGTCTGGTGGTCAACATATTTGACTTGACAATTGGACAATCCGTTGACAAAGAGACTCCACTCCCTCAGACGTCGTCAAGCTATTTCTAATGTCATTTCTACTCGCTCTAGCATTAGAGGTTTACGGTAGATCATTCGCTTCGAGACAAGTTGGAGCTTACAACTTCAAAAGTCTGGTGGTCAACATATTTGACTTAGCTACTGGACAATCCGTTGACAAAGAGACTCCACTCTCTCAGATGTTGTCAAATTATGTCTAATGTCTATTCTGCACGCTCCAACATTAGAGGTTTACGGTAGATGAGTCGCTTCGAGACAAGTTGGAACTTACACCTTCAAAAGTCCGGTGGTCAACATATTTGACTTGACAATTGGACAATCCGTTGACAAACAGACTCCACTTTCTCAGACGTCGTCAAGCTTTGCCAAATTATACCTGATATCTTTTCTACAACGCTCCAACATTAGAGGTTTTCGGTAGATGAGTAGCTTCGAGACAAGTTATAGACCTCCGGAGCTTACAACTTCAAAGTCTGGTGGTCAACATATTTTGACTTAACTACTGGACAATCCGTTGACAAAGAGACTCCACTCTCTCAGATGTTGTCAAATTATATCTAATGTTCTATTCTGCACGCTCCAACATTAGAGGTTTACGGTAGATCATTCGCTTCGAGAAAAGTTGGAGCTTACACCTTCAAAAGTCCGGTGTCAACATATTTGACTTGACAATTGGACAATCCGTTGACAAACAGACTCCACTCTCTCAGACGTCGTCAAGCTTTGTCAAATTATACCTGATATCTTTTCTACACGCTCCAACATTAGAGGTTTACGGTAGATGAGTCGCTTCGAGACAAGTTATAGACCTCCGGAGCTTACAACTTCAAAAGTCTGGTGGTCAACATATTTGACTTAACTACTGGACAATCCGTTGACAAAGAGACTCCACTCTCTCAGATGTTGTCAAATTATATCTAATGTCTATTCTGCAACGCTCCAACATTAGAGGTTTACGGTAGATCATTCGCTTCGAGACAAGTTGGAGCTTACAACTTCAAAAGTCTGGTGGTCAACATATTTGACTTGACAATTGGACAATCCGTTGACAAACAGACTCCACTTTCTCAGACGTCGTCAAGCTTTGTCAAATTATACCTGATATCTTTTTCTACACGCTCCAACATTAGAGGTTACGGTAGATGAGTCGCTTCGAGACAAGTTGGAGCTTACAACTTCAAAAGTCTGGTGGTCAACATATTTGACTTAGCTACTGGACAATCCGTTGACAAAGAGACTCCACTCTCTCAGATGTTGTCAAATTATATCTAATGTCTATTCTGCACGCTCCAACATTAGAGGTTTACGGTAGATCATTCGCTTCGAGACAAGTTGGAGCTTACACCTTCAAAAGTCCGGTGGTCAACATATTTGACTTGACAATTTGGACAATCCGTTGACAAACAGACTCCACTCTCTCAGACGTCGTCAAGCTTTGCCAAATTATACTGATATCTTTTCTACACGCTCCAACATTAGAGGTTTACGGTAGATGAGTCGCTTCGAGACAAGTTATAGACCTCCGGAGCTTACAACTTCAAAAGTCTGGTGGTCAACATATTTGACTTAACTACTGGACAATCCGTTGACAAAGAGACTCCACTCTCTCAGATGTTGTCAAATTATATCTAATGTCTATTCTGCACGCTCCAACATTAGAGGTTTACGGTAGATCATTCGCTTCGAGACAAGTTGGAACTTACACCTTCAAAAGTCCGGTGGTCAACATATTTTGACTTGACAATTGGACAATCCGTTGACAAACAGACTCCACACGTCTCTCTCAGACGTGTCAAGCTATGTCTTGTCTTTCTTATACGTTTTTAGCCAGGAATTTGGTAGATTATGCACATCGAGACATAGTTATAGACCTCCGGAGCTTACAACTATTCTATATTAGGTTCAAGAAACTTGTGAGGCAAGTCTATAACAGTGAATGATGAGTTCATTTGAAAAATAATGCTATAGACTTACTGTTTGGGTGTGTTTCTTAGTTAGAATAGTAATTTGACATTTTTTCTGGATCTAGGGGTTTTCATTCAATGAAAAGTTGTGGAAGTACATTTCAGACCAATGCAATCATTTCCATCAATATAACTTCGATAATCAATAGATGGTTCTCTTCGGCTTTAGACTTACGGTCTGAGTGGTTCCGCTATAGACTTGTAGGATATACGATTATGTGTGCTTTCGCAATTTCTTCAGTTTTCTGTTTTCGATCGAATTTTCATTTGATCTCACCATAAATTTCAAGAGTGCTAAGAACCGGAAGGTAGTGGTCATCTTCATCAGCTTCAATAAAGTAACACCAAATTCTTTCAGAGTTGACTTTTTATCTAAGGTATGTTTCTCGATTTATCTCTCAATTAGATGCCGTTTGAACTCAAACGTGTCTTTCTCACTGCGTGCTGCATTGTCATGTAATTTAAAGTTCGTGAAATTTGGCAGCAAATTATTCGATAAGCAGGAATAACACTCAGCATCTTAAAACAGAAATGAATTCAGTCATCAATAAACATCAATTTGTTTCAAAGTTATGTGGATTGACTAAAAGAGTCGGATTCTATCGGCCAGGATACATTTATGGACTTCCGAAGATTCATAAATCCCTTGAAAATCCTCCTCTTAGACCAATTGTGTCTATGATTGGAACGGTTACTCATGTCATCTTTAAAGCTTTAGTTGACCTTTTGCGGCCTTACCCTCCTTCTCAGTTCGTTTGCAATTCATCCTTCGACTTTGTTAGCCAATTGTCTCCGGGAAAGAATTTTCTTCTGATACAACGATGACAGTTGAAACGAGACGTTGAAAGTCTTTTTACCAATGTCCCGGTTGAAGAGACGACAGCCATAATCTTGGAATGTGTTTACAATCAATCATCCAACGCGATTACCGATTGCCTTACCCAGTAACACTTTGCGACATCTTCTACTCCTTTGTACGACAAAGACTCCTTTTCAATGGAAAAATCAGACGTACACACAGATTGATGGAATATCAATGGGGAGTCCTCTTGGACCATTATACGCTGATTTTTATATGTCTTCTGTCGAAAATAAAGTCATACCTTCCTTCGATGAAAACATCCTTTTCTACAGACGATATGTGGATGAATCTTTCTTAATACACAAGAAATCGATTGCACCGCAAGATATTACAAATTCCTTTCAAAGCAATTCTTGTCTCAAATTCACTTCTGAAGCTCAAACTGACACTGGCATCTCATTTCTTGATGTATACGTCCGAGTTGAACACTGTAATCTGTCACCTCCTAAAGCGGAAGAAATCTGAATCCTAAAGCGCCACACACTAAAATTTCAGAAGGTTAAGTTGAATTAGTAGGCTAGCATACTGAAGAGAACAATAACGCATAGACGTAAGCATCTGCATAGAGGAGAGCGTGAGTCACTGCTTGCCAGACACAGGAACGCTGTCGCATAACAATAGCTGCTATTGAAGACATCATAAGTTCATGTTGCTGTATGTACGTGAATCATTCTCCGCTTCATCTCTCCAAAGCTATGTAGCTGGCTTTGACTTCGAGTGGCAAGTTGACTTTCTGTCAGTGATATTGCAATTAAATTGTTTAGTGAAATTATCTGTTGAAGTTGTGCAGTTGTAAATTGCAAATATATATGGGTATCATGATGTCATGCCAGGAGACTACATCTTTCCCATCAACGTCGATCGAAATACTGGATAAATGGAAAAAAATATAATAAGACTTGAAGCCAAATGGCCAAAAATCTGCATTCCACATTTTCTCGTGATAGTCATCGTGACAGATATACTGATCAATCTGGTTCATCAACTGACGGCAGCTCTGAAAAATGAGGTGAGTTTCCTGTTGCTCTGATAGCCTATTCGAAAGAGTTGTAATGCATGCATGCTGTATAGCACTAATGTAAATCGAGTCTGCGACTTCTGTAGTTAAAATGACACTTTTCATAACGGGACTTAATTACTTTTTGCGGGTAATGGAAATTATAAATTTCAAAAAGCTGTAAATTTTCGAGGTAGGCATGCATTGTATTTGTCAATTTCATGCATTCATTCGCGTTATCTGTGCTCGGTGAAGCCTCTGAGAAGCAAATGCGCACTCATAGAAACTGCTCAAAGTACTCATCTGTTACAAGTGGTGTGTCCAATAAGGTTTCCGAACGAAGGTAAAAAATAGTAGATGCACGCATGTGAAGGGTTAATTGAATTGACATATCAAGTTTAGGATTCAATGCAAAGTCCTAAATGCTTTAATGTACACATGTATCATTTATGTGTTGTCAAGTATATTCAGAATATTCGAAAATTCAATGAATTTTAATAGAAATACAACAATCAATTCTGTATTTAGTTTATTGGAGGCACACATTAGTTGAATGTAACCTGCTAATGTAACCATTTATCACCAACTGTCATGATAATCTATAGTCAGATAATAGTATAGACATCGAAAAAATGCAATAGACGACACTGAAGGACATTCGTTTCCATTATGTAGTAGAAGAATTGTCTTCAGTCTTTCCTGATTCATACATTTAAGAAGAAACATCTTTGTAAACATATGCTTAAAATTTCGCATTCAATCTTTTAAACGTTTTTATCTAATCTATTAAAATTCTGCTGCCATATAGTTGTGAACTCGCTTAATAGATATTCATCAAAATATATGAAATTCCGGATGTTGAACTATGGGCCAACAGACTACTGACAAATTAAAACTTCTATACTTCTGTTTAAAATCTTCTGCCAATAAATGTCCTTCTTGTCAGTATTTAAATATCTGCGGTTTTTCTACAATGTCCAGACACTTTTGGATGCAAACGTATTTTAAATGTACGGCGTTAAGTGTTCCACTTCTATAAATATTCAGTCCATCCTGTTGGCTACTTTTAAAAGTAAATCCATTTTAGCAATGAAAGCATCTTTCATACTCTATTCATATAAGTCATTATTATTAAGTTCTCAACGTAGCATGATATCAAGGCAAAAATAGACTCCAGCACAAATAGGAAAGACTAAATAGTCATCAACACAAGAAGAGAAGATTAATTAATTAATATAGAATGTTTCTATTCTCTAAAAATACATGATAAGGTAATTCTGATAGCAAGAAAATGTCCGCCTATTGTATGGAACATTTTTATTCTTTTTCAGAAAATCATCTCATGATCTTTCCATTTTTTTTTATTTTTGTAAAATTTCTAACGACGATCTTGGGCCATGTAGGCCATGCCAGTTATTATTTTTGAAGTCAACTTAGCTCATGCATGTTTGGTAGAGACCTGTGACGCTCATATTGTTTTCATCTGATTAAAAAGTACGGCTACTTGGTGTCGACACATAGACTTTTTCAGGACAGTGCATGCTGTCTGAAGTGGAGAGTCAATAAGAAACATATGCAGTATTGCATTAGAACTTTCAAACGAAAGTTAGTACTTGTGAATATGGATTATTAGCATAATATGTGCTATTTTTTGAAGATCTGAAGCTCGTGAATTTCCATAATCTGTAGAACATCGAATAACTAAGAAATGAGCCAATTTTCTGCAACAAGAGGTTTCAATCATTTTATCGAAGTACATGTGTATGTATTCAATTCAGCATTGATAAATTATATCATCTAGGCGTGTATCAAAATAGATAGTGTAATAAAAATAATTAAAAAATACGATATGCTCTGTGTATGCATGATTATAAGAAATTCTATTTTTTCAATTATCTGTCAAATCAAAAACTTAGAATTTTTGAAGAAATCATAATTTGTTCAGCCTGCTGCATGTAACATGTAGATCTGACGTCCTTGTATACTAAAGTTAATTATTTTTTTCCTTTCACTCCATAGTTCCTAACTAAAATTCCCTTTTCTTTTCAGCAATCATTTCGACTGGAATATCAGTGAATACTAATATATGGTGTCCAAATATTATATATATATATGCTTTGACGGATGCAGCATCTATGCCATCACGGTAAATGCAGTCTTGTTTCTAACATATAATCTCCAACGTAATCGACAGTATTTGGCACCGTAGAAACTGCTGGAAGGACTTCTTCGTGTGCGTCACATCTTCACCAAGATCAGTGCACAACTCTGTGAATTTTTTTGGTGCCATAAATTACTTTGAATTCTTTAGTTTCCATCTTTCTATAATAATTCCTTGATGATTTTCATGATGTTTTAGAGCTGCAATATCTGTTAGTTTAGATCGTACACTAATTTACTTGAACAATAATAGTGATTGATTTGCATATCTAGCACTTGATTGTTATTCGATATTCGCATCTTCAGAATGTATTTGTTACTTTATCTCTATTACAACTGTTGATCTACGATTTTACACATGCTTTTATCCACATAATTCTGTAATAAATATCCTGCATGTTTCTGACATCTTTTACTGTTCCGACACTATATTATGTAACATTTGTATTTTTTTCACCGAATATTGCGTGGTCAGACCAAAATTTTCATTGTACATGTATACATGAGATTTCGTTCCATGTGTTACATAAATAGACCTGTGATTGTATTCATTTTGGTACTGGGTGTCAATTTTATAAATTTCAAGTGAATTTCAGTAAAGTTTGTTTTATGTATTCGAATTGTACAACACTAATGTCATGTTCTCTTGTATTATAGTACTACAGGGGTAAAAAGGTTCTTATTTCTTTAGAGGGTTGTTTGTAAAGCAAGAAATAAATATTGAATGAATACAATGAGAGCTTTGTCTGCAATAAATCTCAAAGCGTAACCCGTCTATTGCTGAATAAAGATAGTAGTATGGATTGTCATAAGGGAAAAGTAGAATAAAGCATTGAAAAATGTTTTAGGAGGTGAGAGGCTAGCCTTCTAAAAGGCGCATGCTTTAGGATTTTTTTATTAGTTACGAATAGTGTCTTGCTTTAGGAGGTGATTCAGCTCGCTTTAGGAGGTGCTGGTTTACAGTGAACACGAAAGATATCAAACTTCTGTATATCGAAAACCTACTAGTTCTGGTACTTGTTTGGACTACAAAAGCTTTGGACCACTTACATACAAAAAGTCTGTTATCAACTCGTACATCAATCGCGCATTCAGAATTTTATCAACATGGGAAGCTTTCTCAAAAGAAGTAGACCGTTTCAAGCAAATACTTGTCAACAATAATTATTCACATCATCTTATTGACACAATGATAAACCGTTACATGAAAAAGAAATTATCGGAAAATGAAACAACTAATGAGAACAAATCAACAATTCAATTCTATTTCAAAAGTCAATGGGGAACCAATGCTGACATCGAACAGAAACGACTTTCTGCAACAGTGAAGAACAACATCATTCCACTTGACTCTACAGCACATGTGAGAGTGAGATGCTTTTACCAAATAAGGAAGCTCAAGAACTCCTTTAAGACCTCAAAAGTTGGTCAAATCTATGTACCACATCATGTTGTGTACCAATTTTCATGCCCAATGGATACCTGTAGTGGTGTCAAATACATTGGATATACAACAAATGATCTGACACATAGATGCAAACAGCATGTGAACAACGGATCCATCAGTGAACATCTCAAACAAGAACATAAAATAGTGAAAGACTACAACATCATCAGAGAGAACACCATCGTCCTGGCAAGATATGAAAGAAAGAAAGATCTGGAGATAGCCGAAGCAATGCTAATAAAGAAGAATGAGCCGGTCCTCAATAAGCAAGACCAAGGACTTACACGGCGTCTAGCAGTGATGTAGAAAGACCTTTTCTCGTTTTTTGTTATTTAGTATCTCTTAGTATATTACGTTTGATTTCTATATTGTATCTAGCTATCAAGCTCATTCATGGATTTTCGTATAATTATTGTACTAGGATTTGAATTTAGAATCAAGTTAGCCTGTAATATAATTTCATTAGTTTGCCCTGAAGATGGATGTTGTGGACATCCGAAGCTCCAACACTGAAACAAAATTAGTTTATCGAAAATTAGAAAAAATGTTATGTTAAACTTAATTATATTGACTGCGATATTTTATTTAACAATTCCTGCTTATCGAATAATATTGCGAACTGTTATATTTAAACAGGTAGAAAATTATTGTTGGCAACTTCTGCATGTACCGGCACATGTACAATTGTACATCAAACCCTACTTTATCAATGATGTAATTTCCAAAATCCTATATTCTAATCTCCATGAAATTTGGAAGCATTGTGTATTCCTCAGCTTATCTAATATAAAATTATTCCAGATGTTAAATAATCTCACTACATAACACGTAAAGCTTGGAAATGAAATGAATTGGATTTCTATGCAACCTAAGCCTACTACCAGAGTAATAGACTGCGGATTGTGAAGAAGTACTGTATGCAAATCTCACTTCAGTGAATTACTTCAAATCAGGTTTACACGTCGCAGACAAAACATTTCGTATCATCATCACTCAGTTAATGATCAAATAGTTCATCTCAGGGCTTTCATCGCTAGAAAATTATATTGGAATTATATACGAATTATATCGATAAAATATATTGGAGGCATATAATTTGTTGATCGCTTAAACCTTTCTTGTTGAGGCGACATACACTGGTAGATAAACGCATATATTTCTTATTGTTTCAATGTTTTTATTATATGAATGCCCGCTTGGGTCATTATTTTGATTAATTGCATGTGTTTGGTTGACTTTGAAAATGTAGTTAACATCATCATAAATTACTAGGTAAGCCTAGAACTAACTAGACGAGCAAGTCATTATGCGAACCGGCATTACTGCTCATCGCACAAAACATGTCATCAAAGTGCGAATAATTGTATCGAATAATATCGTGTTGTAATAGGTAATTCTCGCTTATCCGGAATACCGGTAGGCATACCGTATCATGCATTTCATATAGGCTACGCTATGTGTAAATTCAATAATGTCTATTGGCATAAGTTGACCGGACAATGTCTAACGATCAAAGTCTTAACCAACCGGTAGAGAGATGCCAGCCACCGTCCCATCCCCGACCGGCCGGTTTTGAATGCGCCGGTCACCGAACGGTCGGTTTTGGATACGTCGGTTCCAAATGCCTTCTTTCCTAGCCTTCTTGCCTACTCTTTACAAAGACTCTTTGAAGACCTCCTGCCTGCACCAGCACTGTATTTACATGTAAGCGGAATGGATACGCTGGAATGGATGCAGACATGCAATGTCATTCCATGAAAAAGACAAGGGACATGGCTGCTCTTACGGAAAGGTGCCCATAAAAGCTTCTTAACCTCGATTCATTTGTGCCTGTGCAATTCAGACTTCCAACAAAATCAAGTAGCAACTGACTCTGACGTCTGAGGGATAAGTTGCCAGCTACTGGGGTTTCTACCCAATCATGAGAACTGATTCGTAGTTGCTATAGGAACGCAAAACCAATCCTGACAACCTGAAGTCATCAGACCAAACCATCAAGCAAGCATGACAAACATCCCTGGAGATTATCTTCAAGAGAATCTTCATATAGACTTCTTCAAATCAGATCACAGACAAATCAACCGTTTGGTATTGTCTCACCCAGGAAGAAAGTCGTCATATTTGTGAAGATTTCACTTCAAAGCCTACATCAACTGAATATCTTCCGGTACGAAATATTTCGCACGAAAAATTTCGATAAAACTATAAATTTTACACTTCAATTCATGATCGTGTGCAATAAGCTTATCCCATGGGAAAATTCCAAGTTAGGAAATCGCTTACAATGATCTTTCAACTATAGTCCAAACAGAAGCTTCACATTGGTGATTATTAACTTTGAAATCCAAAGTTTGTATAAAAAAGTCTAAAGGATTATGTCATTGCATGGAAACCATATGTTTGAAGTCGACAACCACTTTCTCAAATAATCTGTCATGAATATTTCAATAACAAACAGGAAATAATGCGTGCGAAATACCGCAATACGATGCTAATAATTCCGATGTGTATCAAAAGTCTAAGCTAATAAATTTGCTCAAGCCTAATCTTTCAAAATTCAATTTCTGTCAATAAACTTCGCATTGATCATTAATGCGGACATTCTGTGGAATTTATATTTAATGCAACATTTTCGTGTTAGTGGACTATCTGAACTTCTTCTAACATAAGTGATCGCAGAACGAATAGCTTTCATGTGAACCTGCATATTTGCAAAGACTTCGAAATTAAAATAAATTACTTGAATTAGTGACATCCTTTACTGTAAATCGCTGGATACGAAAAATTGCTTATTAATTAAGCAATCGATACCAAGTGAACATAGTGAACACAGTGATTTTCAGACGACCTGTTTACTATAGTAACAGCAATATTTCACAGACATACCTGTTTGCATCATCAAACATTGTGACATTAGAGCAGAGCTGATCGACAATCTAACTTTAGGTAAAATGAGTGCAGCGGGGACAATGCAATATTGTCATTCATATTAAATGATTAATTAATTGAAGAAATTAATTAAAGTGAAGAAAATTAATTGGTCGCATAAACATTGATGTGAAAACAAAAGGCAAAAAACAAGGATGACCATGTGAGGTTAAAATTCATTATATAAGGATGGAAGAAATAGATCACATATATTCAGACACACGTTTCTTTCGGCATGCCACGCTTCAAGCAAATCCGCTTCTTGTACTGTGACTCACGACAAAGTATTTGGGATGAATCCGGACTTGCCGTTGGGATGGATTTCCAGCTCAATCCCAACCCAATCCCAATAGAAATCCAAATAGCCTGCTTTAGAGCTAAAAACGTACGCAATTTAACCCCAAGCTGCATCGGGCTTACCGCTCAGGCCTGGCAAATGTGATACTTTTTGAATTGACGAAGTCCACGGTCGTATAGGCTTAGGACTAGACTGTCCATAATTGTAATATGGGCGTATTGATTTCAAACAATACTGTATGATAAGCGTGCTGCATGGATTTATTTTTCACCGAGAGTGCCTTCACCTAAAAGCTTATAGGGGCCTATGTGTATAGCTAATATGTATGTATGAAAACTAACACACTTGGTATTAATTAAGCCTATATCGGAAATGCGGTGTTAATAAACAGCTCGCTACACGGGCTCACACGTACAGTAGGCAACAGGCAGTAGACAGCGGCCTATACGGTTAAATAGGCTTGAATAGCTTACAATGTATAGCTTAATTACAGATGCGGCGAAGCGCATGACAATGTACAGGCGAATTGTATAAGTCTATACAACATACTATTACATAGCTGCTGCCTTTTTTAGCAACTAGGGAAGTCAAAGCCATAGAGTAGGGTTATAGCTGAAAATATGTGTAAATCACACTACTCTCAATGCTCGAATGCGAGAGAGGCAAGGTGGATACACAGAAAAATGAACTGCTCTGTACAAAAACCATTAAAAAACACCCAAAAACATTTAAAATGTACTGACTAATGTCAACGATTACATGCATATTTTGTTAGGATGATGGCTTATTGGGATCTATTGGGATTTATATGGGGGATGGGATTTTTGGTAGCCCAGTTCCCAACCAATGGCTATGTGTGGGGTCCCCAATTGGAATCCCAATCCCAACGGCAAAGCCTGGATGAGTCCCAACTAACATTTGTCACAATCGCCTGTTGTCGCGATTATTGGGCGGGGGCTGTTCATATTATAAACAGTCGTCCTACAAATCCTTATTTTACAATCGATACCAAATTCACTTGCAGATTGAATCAATTGATACAAGCTTCTCACAAATTTGGAGATATTTGATAATGAGAAGTTTATTTTTTTAAACTGCAAAAGCAATGGGATTTCACAGTCATGAACACCGTGGTGTTTTGTCTTTCTTGTCCACAAATGACAAGCTGGGGTCACTTTGACCATAATTATTTCTTATTATGCACTGAATGATTATTGATTTTTCAATTGCTACTTTAGATGAAAAAATCAAAGAATGAAAATCCCAGAATATATATTATATTTAAAACTCGAAATCCAAGTTTTTCGAAATATGTAGAGCAATTTCCAAGAAGCTTAAAAGTGCGCATCATTTCATTGTCACACTTCTTACAAATCCACACCTTTTGAAGATGCACAAGTTCCACAGACAGCTTTTCCTGCACACGCTGCACAGTATATTTGATATAATTTCTACACTGATGGCATTGCTTCCTTTTCGTGGGTTGTGTGTGGCGGTCACATTTTGCGTGGGTCAGGTGGGTCAGGCTTCGTTGACCCACTTCCAACCAGTTTGACGCATAATGGATTGAAAATCTCCAGTATTGTAAACTTCATTTATTCGTATTCTTAATTATTCATGAAAAATGATTGAGTCAGCGTCACTGAAAGGAGTGGTGGTGCACACAAAATATGCAACACCATTGACTTTCACAAGCCTCATACAGTTTCGAAAGGGGGCGGAATTCACACAAATTAAAGGCTCGAAGACAATTGCTGCTGTCTACTGAGAGATGTTGGTTGGTGGAGAGAAGTTGTTTGAGTACAATTGTGTGCGCTCAATTCTCGGTCGCTATGTCTGACGATACCCAATTATGTGTGATCTTGATTTCAGAGATGCAGCCTACTGAAGAAGTCAGGTATTCCAGAAGGTACTATTTATTAATCTTGAAAATGTTCTGTGCAAATGGCCAGCTGACCTTCGTTTTGTTTGTATTCGTTTGTTTTCTTTTTTGGTTTCGTCTCTCATAAGAAAATATCCTCTGGTAGAGATTCCTAGAATGGTAAATCTCTGGTAAAGATTGATCAGGAGCCTAAATATTATTCGAAATTTGTCATTGATACTATGATATTTATACATATTGATATATGTAATATCTTGACAATAAACTATGCTTCATATCTAAAGTATTTAGTCCGTTTAATCTACTTTCGCATCGTACACATTCCATGCATCTCATTGCTCATGTCGATGCATGATAATCTGAAATACGATAAATTCATACGACGGTCATTGATATCGGACTTTGTCCCTTTCCACACAGACTTACTACGGACAGAGCTCTGTGAGGAGATATTTCTTGACACTTCGTATCAATAAAAAAGTTGGTTTCGCTTTGGTATCAATAAAAATAGGAATATTTTTACATTGATGCCGCTAGTGATTGTTATCACAACGTACTCGTTCATGTAGCGCCACTCAAATTATAATCAGTTCATCTATGTACATTATAAGCTAATGAATGAATTAAAGTATTGTCACCGTGCAATTTTCTATTCACGTGTTGCGCATGCTTACTCCATTTGCTTTCAATTACTGTCATTCTTACATCAAATATACAACGCCTTCTACTATAAGTATCTAACATTAAGGCGGATCAGTAATGAAATTTGAATCGATTGCCATCAGAAGCAACAAAATAATTAGGTTAAACGATTTTCTGGGGATAATTTTCACACATGTAGTATAATGACATAATAAATGCATGCATAAAGGATTTAGGCCCTACTGCAGTTCTTATTTTTAACTTCATTTGATTAAGAAATGTAAAATGTTGAAATTTAGCCTCCGTGTTGATGGCCCTCAACTTAACTAATCATTCTCCCGAAAGTGAGACTTTCACAACAAGAATGATGTATACCCTTATGAACACTTCGAATCGGCACGATCTGCCGAGTTCTAGTGAGTTCCTCTTCTTGTCAGACGAGATCATAAGAAAAACACATGTAAATCCATTGGACGCAGATTGCGGTTTTTAGCTGAAATGAAATTTTCTATGTTTTCTCTGATTTAAACGAAAAGTGCTAAGCCCAGAGTCACAAGTTTTGGCCATGGATATTGTCTTCCGGTCCTTGCCTATGATGGTGCATGTTGCTTTTATCATGCATCTAATCGGCAATGTTATGTGAGAATGTGGCTGAAATGTGGATAAAGTTGCTCAAAATGTTTGTGTTTGCCATACATTAAGAGGCTCGTCAAATCTAAAATGTGTTTAGCTTTATAGACAGGGGAGCATTAAGATTAAAGGGAATTGACCTGACGACATTCCATGCCAAAACTTGTGACTCTGGGGCTTAGTATCTTTTCGTTTAATCAGATGTGAAAACATAGATAATTTCATTTTTACCAAAAAACTGCAATCTGCGTCCCATTGGTGTACAGGTGTTTTTCTTTGATTTTATTTGACAAGAAGAGGAACTCACTAGAACTCGGCAAGACGTGCCGATTCGCAGTAGGCTTAGGATGTGCATAAATTCTGTGAATAGTCTCACTTTCGGCCTCGTTCCCGGCAGAAACTCGCTCTGGCTGCCGGAACTATTATCATTGTGACAAGTCATCTGATACACTTGCATCTTCATAACAAATTACTTAACAACAATTTTGATGATAATACAGTCGTTTCATAAAAAGAGGAATCATTCTAGGACACTGGCCTAAATACAAAACATAGTATGATTACAGAAAGTGTGTGTGTGTGTGTGTGTGTATGTTTCATGTCCCTAATATATGTAAATGTCCTTATATTAAATCTGATAAGCTATGAGTACGCGTTAACGTTCTTAAGAAGCTTAATATTGTTGTGCTCCGTACCCCTTATTGCAATTGGACTATTACATTCGCCTAGGCATTGATTCTATATAACGTTGATTTTTGACTGATCTAACTTGTCTCCAGTGCTCTTTATAACGCAGTGACGTAAGTTGTCGATACGCCATCTGTAGGTAGCAGTGAACGACGATCCGTTTCGTTTTAAGTGCTGCATTCATTTTCTATGGGGATTCAGATCAGCGAGAACGAGCTGGCTCAAAGATAATTTCATAAGCCTAATTGAGACTTGACATAGGTGACTCTACTACTCCCTGTGACACGTAAGCATTAGATCCCACTCAAATAACCAAGTCCGATGGATCACCATGTTGTTCTGGCATTTGGCCCAGGTCATTCGTAAAACATTCACATAGCGTTCAGCATCATTGGTTCCTTGCTTTATGTGGAAGTTCAGAGCGGCCATTGATCCAAAATGTGTGAGTGTATGTGTGTGTAGAATCACGGCAGACGCACAACGCCCAGCGCCCCGCTCACGCGCTCCAGAGCGAAACTCATCATATGCCATCGATGCACATTTGTCGTAAGGGACATTTAGTCGCTTGCTGTAGCTCGCAAAGAAAAACCTGTTGTCTAAGCAAAGGCTGACCACTTTGCTTTGTGGTGTGTGCGAATCTCGTTATTGTTATTTTGTGTAGTTTGTATTGTTTTCAACCGGTAAGAGATAGATTTCTAGCTGAAAGCAATCAGGAGTGCTGCCAACACCACCGCAACGAAGTCAGGAAGCTATGGAACATGAAGTCCAGTTAATCACATGTAGCACTTGTTGATGAATAATGGTGCTATACTGGCTCTGATGCTACGACTCCTTTCCTTTATGTTTTGTTTTGCTTGATGCTTAGAGAGAGAGATAGAGAGAAATAGAAAACAACCATATTACTATCTATCCGGACACAGTGTAATTGTTATAGGAAGTGAGGTATGATTTTGTGTAAACATTGTAAATGAAGATCAAATTTATTCTGCTACCTTTTTATCCTATAAGAGAAAAAACTCAATATTCATGCTGTGAAATTTCAACAATGATATTAGTGAGCACAATACTGACCATATCTTCCAAATTTCAGAGAAATTCGTTCAAGTTTGGCGCAGTTAGACAAAGTTGAAGTTAAGGCGATGTTTAAGGGTGATCCATTTTTTATGAAACAATCTGTACCAGGCCTACCTAGAATCTTGAATGAAAATGAAACTAAAGATGATATCAGAAAAGGAAATTGCACTTACATCATTCACCCTTGCAGCATGTGGGTCAGGTGGGTCGTGGGTCAGGGCACCCTGTGGGTCAGGTGGGTCATGGGTCAATTTTCATTGACCCACTTCCAACTCTGTAGCTAGCATCATTGACCGAGATTGTTTGGTGCAGAGAACGCAATACTAGGACAGTTTTGCTCTTCTTTTCTTTATATGCGGTAAGGATCACACCGGAATCCAACTTCTATTGTCGGTGGTGGAGGTTCGCTTTTTTACTATGTATTTATTTTCTTTTGTTTTTTTAAGAAGGATTTTATATTTACTAAGTTTGCTAACTTTCTGTTTTTTGTAATTTGATATGATTCTTTGGTGAAAACCACAACATGTAGTTCGTAATGATGAAAAAAATGCTAATAAAGAAGTATGGTGTACAATACCCTAGTTTTCATACTATCTAGGTTTGGCAACTCGACCATATTGTGTCTTGCTGTTCCAATACAGATGATCGACTGCTTCAGCAAATCATTGCAGAGTCGAAGGGACATGAAGAAATTGTGAGTTTAGATTGTAGCTCCCTTACCTTCGAGTCCGTGAAGTAATTTCAGCGTCACATGCTGACCAAACTGCATAAATAACATCTATTCATAAAAGAAAAGCCCCCGCCTTCCGCAATTGAGAAGACACGTTTACTTCACACATTAAAACTTTCGTTCGTCGAGTTCGATTACAGCTGTGTTCTATCATCTTCTGATTACATGCTAATGTCGTCCTAGACTCGCAGTCTGATATAAGACGAAATTAGTGTGTAATCAGAAGATGATAGAACACGGCTGTAATATTTATTTATGCGTATGCATTCCTAATTTGCTTTACTTCAATATGAATTGTGCTTAAACATGGACATGTAGTTACACAGCATTTATTGTCTATTATATATGATCATTTCGTAATAGTTTTCAACTTTGAAAACACATGATAACACAAATTCTATGTATTTCATATTGTATAGGCGACAATTCAAGATATTATATTTATATCTTGGGGATGCGCACCGCATTAGTGCATTTGCGGTCAAAATTCCCGCATTGTCATTGCCCCTGTTACAGTACGCAATTTGTAAAGCATTAGATTTACATAAAAGATCGCTATTTCAGTGTAAGCTATGCAAAAATCTGACTAAAGTCAGAAAATGTTAAGTCGATTTGACTATTTATCGAATCGTGAGAGAATTTTTAAATAAAGCTTGCGGTCAGTTTGATAGCAAGTCCAAGAATGAAGGAGTCAAGGTTCTTAGTATTATGTTGATTCAAATCACGACAAAGAACAATATCTAAACCAGGCTGCTCGTCAAGTATACCTTTCGTATTGAATTTTCATTTTCATTCTGATCTGTAGTGCACTCACTTTTGAGATTTCTTTTGCATCTCATGATTCTTGCTGCTTTCCATAATTTTTAAATTTGTCCCCTTGCTTCATAGGATGCGTTGTAATAATGACATGCATCTACCATCAGGAAAACAGCAAAGGAATAATTATAAGGAATCTTATGCTACTTGTTCATGTTTTCATCAAGAATCAATAAAGAGGCGATTGTATTCCCAATAGAGTCGACTCAATCCATAGAGCAGGTATACTGTACTACTTATTTATATACTACCGACATGACGCCCCTATGAAACAAGTTGGATATCAAAAGGAATAAATATCTGCTGACAAGCATCGTAACTAAGCTGAAATATGCTGATAGTCTAGGGAATCTAATGGACGGCATTGTAATGGAAGTCTTTATGAAAAAGTCGAGATCTTATTGTGCTGTCGTGGCTGAAATTTCATGTTTTTAATAAATTTTCATCGGCATGAATTTATGATTCACTAAATTTATGTTTCACTTTTTGAATCTGAATGGTGTTGTGGACCCATTTACATTTTTCAAAGTTAATTGAAATCATTGTCTTTGACTCTGTTATTTTGCTCGACCTGTGGCAGGTTGTTTATGATATGATCACGCTAAGAAGATTTTCTTGAGGTTCAGCATGGAAGCAATAGCAGGTCATCGAGTTGCTAATATAACAAAAATGTTTTCTCCAAAGCTGTCATGACACGGACGATATAAATAATATCATTTTCTTCTGCATTATACTATCATGATCAGTCAATTCCATTGTAATTTCTTCAAAACTGCATAAATGTGCATATCTCACATTTGGAAACAACTCCAACCGCATTCACCTCGAGTCCATTTAATAAAATCGAAACTGTATACACATTGGGGATTTAATGAATGTTGAGTTGCTACCCTACTTACTCTATGACGCAATCTAATGTTTTTCATCAGACTTCTCTGAACTTTTGTCTTCACAGTGGCAGGTACACGTAATGCTCTTTGTCCTCAAATATTGAGCAAATTCTGTGCTATGACGGTCAAAATAAGAAAAGACTGATTTTCAGGTGGAGGTGGAAACCAGCCGTGTCTAAGGCCAGATCAGGCCAATCTGAGTAGGCAGACACCGGTCCAAGCTGCGGCTCCGCTATCAAACCCACAGAAAACGACTTCGCGGTCTTAACTGCTTTTTTTGAAGACGACACACTTGCAATTTGCAATTAAAGAAATAGCACTTCTCTCATTCGCGGGGAACTGCGAAGATTGAGATGCAACTTTTTGTGAAAAAAACTGACGAATTAGGCTGCTTATGCAACTGTACAATCAAATGGGCAAACGTAATTGACATGATACTGACGCAAGATATGATACATTACACACAAAAGATTTAAGGCATGTCATTCGGTGAATTCGGCACATGTTGAGTATTTTGCTTCCGTGTCTCCCTGCTCACCCATAAGAAATTGACGACAACTGTCCTACGTCCAATTCTGTTAGAAATGATGGCTTTTAAACATTCAAACTTGGCTTTGATGGATCCCTGGGCACTCCTTCTTGAGATTTAAGTAGAACGGTGCACCGAAAGCCCGTGCAGATGGATTTTAAAACCCATAATGGCGAATCTTCTTTAATCCTATACTGGGATGGGAATTATTGACAAATTCCTGGTGGACTTATTCGATTTGCCATTTCACCTCTATTTTATATCCATCCACCAGAGTATACATAAAAGAATAGCATAATTATCATAACTGTATACAGTACAGTATTCCAACAGTCGATTATCTTTATCCATAAAGGGGATGGGGAATTATCATATCGCAAGAATTAAATATTCAACATGTTACGTGTATTATATAATTTATTCTTTTATGTCTTTTATGTTTTATGTTTCTTAGTTTATGTTTTTTAATAATATATCCAACGTAATAAGTGTTATATTTTGTATAGCGCTCTCCCCAAAAGTCTCAGTGCGCAAAAAAGCATAAAATTATACAAAGCAAATATGATCAAGTCAATGAAAGTTAACGTTTCTTCAAAACACGTTTAAAGCGGGAAAAGGGTTTGATCGATCACACTCCATGTGGCAAGACATACCACCAAATAGAGGTTTGTGTGGTAAATGCTCTGTGAGCCAAAAATAGGCTTTTAAATACTGGCATCCTTAATCGCAAGTTATCAAATGAATATCGTAAATGTAGAACAGATCGATGTAAAGTCAACTGTGCACAGAGATATGAAGGTATTATTTGTAAGCTTTATAACATACACACAGCTTTAAACTTAATTCTGGACGACACCGGTAGCCATTTCAGTCGTCTCAAAGTTTGAGTAACATGGTTTCGACGTGGAATTTAATGAATCAGTCTCGCGTTAGAATTCTGAACTTTTTGCAATTTGTGGATATGTTTCTGCTGTGCACCAATAAACAAAGAATTTCCATATGTAAGGGGTGATAAAGCAGTGTTAATTAAGCATGTGTTATAAAGCAGTGAGTTAATTAAGCGGTGTGTTGCTGAGGTCGATAGATAATGTCTCAGAGAACAAATTTTCGAATTTCAAAATTGCAATTTCTGCAGATTGCGTTGATTTGAAACACAGTGAGTGTTTCATCAAGAATTACTCCGAGATATTTCACCACTTTAGAGAAGCTTACAGTCTCAGATCTAATTTCAATTGAATAGGGAAACACAGCCTCCGTTTGAAGTTGCAGAATGTGATTGCGGTAGATTTTTCTTCATTTAGCTTCAATTTATTTCGTAATAACCACTGGTTCACTGAGAAAATGCATTGCTCTATGCTATTTATTGTCTTGTCAATCTCACATGGTGGATGGGAATGATACAGCAATATGTCGTCAGCGAACAAATGATAACTAATTCCGTATTCAGAGAATATTCTTGTGATGGCCTTGAAATATGAAATAGACGAAATGGGACCTAATACTAATTGCCATATTTTGTGGATAGTCGTCTTGATTGTACATGTGAAACAGACACAAATTGCTTGCGATCACGCACATATGATGAAAACCAAGATAAAGCAGCACCATCAATACCATGCTCAATGTTAATCGACTTAATAGGATGTTATGATCGATAGTATCGAAAGCACATGACAAATCTAGGAGTACAGACTGTTACTTTCTTCAAATCAAACGCTGATAAGTAGTGAAATTTTCACTACTCTGATAGAATGTCATTCCTTACTAAAGTAAGAGGCGTCTCAGTATGATAGCGATCAGTACTAACAACATACAAAAAGCTAATATAAATTCAAAAGTCACATCTCCGAAACACTGCACAGATGCTCATAATAGAAATCGATGCTTTTATTGAAATCTATCATGCAAAAGTATGTAGAACGGCACATAACTCAGATTTTTTAGAAAGTAATGAATTTGACTTTCCGGCAGATCCACTAATTATCAACACTTCCCACCCATGCCGAATTTTTTTTACACCAAGCAAGCTATGGACACCAGATTTTTAATATTTTACTTTCAACATATCATGCAACTTTTGACTGGATGAAAGATAATTTGGCATTAGACTGGCGTGCGATCTCTTTTAAAATTTGAATGTTAGGAATATTTTTGCTGATTTTGGTGTATTCACTTCAAATGTGTATTGCGGCATCAATTCTTGATGAAATAAATTGAGAGTACATAAAGGATTCGCCCGATCAATATAAAGATATTCACTATGCAAAGTTTTTGAATTTGAAATTATTTGGTTATTAATAATGCATGTTTGAAATTCAAATTTCAAATATGATTTTTTACTATTTTTGTATATTTTAGTTCCGCATCTAATCAGACAATATAGAAAATTTTCAGAATCATGTTGCTTTAAGTCTCAGCGTCTCAATAAAAAGTCATCGAAATGGATTATTTCTTCTGGATTTGAAAAGCCATACACCACTGTGAAATGTGCGATTTAGGTGTTATTTGAGCTGAATTAAAACAATTATGTGATCTAATGGCTATTAATAATCATCATTTTATTAAACACCTTGACCAGATCTTTCGATTAGTGTATGGTTTCAAATAATGATTGAATGGAAATTTGCAAAAATTTTGCTTTTCTGGACCTTAGACCTTCACCTCAGCTTATTGATGAATATAAAAATAAAATACTGATATTCTTCTGAATACTCTTTCAATGTCCTTTCGATTGATGTGTGGTTTGGCAAAATTGGTATAATGGCTTGGGAGATCAGTAAAAGTTTAAAAGCTTAGGTCATCAAGTGATTTAGTTTTAAAAGGTCCACAGCAAAAAATGCGACACCGAGCAAATTATCCCTCATGAAACTTTTATAGCAATCACTTTCACAAATAGCGAATAGCCTATCCTGATATAACAAATGAAAAACCATGTCATAAAACCAAAATTCATATAAGGTATCAAGCAATTAAACTGCATTAAAACCCTGCGTATTGCTCCTGAACAGCTTGTAATGAATTTAAATTTTTTGCTTAATGGAGGATTCGGAAATGTGCTATGTCAAAACCTCATATTCGGGTTTGAATAAGCTTAAGAAATGTAGCTTAATCGTGACAGTTGAAAAGATCTGCAACCTTTCATTGTGGAGAAGATCAATGTCAAGCAGCACATAATTTTTCGCAATGTATATTCGATGATGTCATGTTCTCTCTTCCAATTGTCCACTTTAATTTTTCACATTCTGAATTTGACTTTTCCACATCCCTGCTAGCACAGCAACCCCACTGAAAGCTCAGTTCGGAAATGAAATTGAGAAGCTATGTAAATGGGTGAATGTACAGTACATGTAATTAGAAAAGAGCTTCTCCACCTAAAATTCACTACTAAAAGAATGAGTTCAAATGGTTTCTAGTCATGTCATTTGAGGAATCATACATGTGATTTCTGTGACGTCATGCAAACCATGCAAATAGCGTCATCCATCAATTGTTGTCTTACAATTTCATTCTGTCGTCACACATGACTAGGAGCATGAAAGTGCGCGGGTAGAATATTTTTCAAGATTAGTCCGGTCGACAGCAGGAGCTTCTGTATGCAACGATGACAAAACTTCGAATTACACAGAGTAATATGCACGCGACATGCACATGAACACCACAAATCTGCGCGTCTGGTGAGTTCTGCCGGGTTCTTCTTCTTATCAGACAGGATCGAAGAAAAACGCATGTAAATTCAATGTGAAGCCGATTGAAGTGTTCGGAAAGAGTGAGGTTTTCCATGTTTTCTCTGATTTAGCGACAAAATTTATGGTAGCCTATAGAAAGTCTGCATACAAGTCATTTCTTATCTTGTGTATATGTTGTTACATATCATGCTTTTTATGAGTGACTCATGCCAGAATATACAATAGTCAAATATTATTTAAATTGGCCAAAATGTGATGCTCGGCGATATTAGGAGACTTACTACATCTGAATGTACATAGTTTGAAAGAAAAGGATGCATAATTGCATGAGTATTTTTTACAAGCTCCAGTGTTTTACTTCATTTCAAAGAATCTCATTTTTACCGAAAGCATTAATCTGCTTACAATTTGTCATCATTTTTTCTTTGATCCTGTCTGACAAGAAGAGGAACCGAGCAGAACTCGACAGACGCGTGGATTTGTAGCCGTAGGGTGTGCATCACTAATTGTAAGTCGACATCTTGGTCTCGCTTCATATGCAGAAACTCGTGCTAGCAGCCGAACAGCATGTTTTCTCCTTTTATAATGAATTTGCATGCGAAAGTAGTCATGTGCCAGAAAGATTTGCTCCGATATACCTTAGATATGTTTCGTCTTATGCAGGCTATAGGATGAAAGATCAAACTTTTCTATATTAGGAAATAAATGAAAAACAAAATTTTGACATTAAATGGCCATATGTAACAGATTTAATTATTTTAATGGGATAGTCTCTTTTGCTTCCTACTGAGAAAGTTCTTTACCGCACTCTGTTATGATTTATAAAATTGATTATGCAGTCAATATTCATTTCCAAATGATGAGTGTTTACACACTGTTGGCGCCTCCTTTGATCTTGTCAGATCGTTTACAAGCTCATTCCGCATGCGTTCTTTAATCCGATTTTTCGAGGGTCTATAAGTGGAAAACAAGAGAAGTAAAAGTTAATTTGAACAAGGAACAGTATGACAAGAGCATTATTAAGTATCAATGAGAAAAATATTAGAATTTCACTCCTGCTTGGGAGCATGTGCTGAATTTCAACATCCCGCCCATGGTTTTAAACTTGTCTATCACTGTGACAATTTACTGTGAGACTTTTGATATTATTCCCCATTAAACTATACTAAGCTCGGAATGAAAGGGATTTGCTGTCCAGGTACAAGTTTTCATGAAATTTGGTTAAATGCTTTACGGAATAGAGGCATGCATCTTGGCTGTCATCTCGTCAGCTGTTAATTGAATAAAATGCACTATTCGAATATCGAAAAAATGGAATATAAAATATTTCAATAAGGAGAGACAATTAATGGAACCGCAATGCCTACATTAGGACCACTGGTACACAGTGTAAATTAGGAAATATAGCAATGCCGCATGACAGGCACGTAGTGGGTGGATTTTAATATGTAGAAATTTAGTTTATCATCCGAAGTCGAGCCGCGTCCAGACTTGCAAGTGGGATGGACTTTCCACGTACCGGGCCGGTCTTGGCCTAACATTTTGAACAGAAACAGGCCCGACAAACATCTTCGTTTTGCACTTTAAGATGTAAAGTCATTGAATCAGACCATTAGGAAATATCATAATGCCAATCACTTTCTTTTGTGATTTAATGCTACACTACCAGGGCGACTACTTTTCTGGATCCCTCCCCTTTCTGTAAGCTCCCATCACTCAATCATCCCCAAAATCACTGCAACACTCAATTGCGCATGCCCTTCCCATGGGAGAAGTCAGCTATTTTTGCCAGCTCGTCTTGTTGTTATGTATAAATATCAATAATTCTAATTAGAAATTGAATTATTTGAGTATCTGATAGAAATTGATCATATGACAAACATTTTTGAATATGACTTTGAAAAAGCGACGTGTAGGCCTACTGATTAAAAAGAAAACGTCTCATCGTCGGTGAATCGGCAGAAGGCTTTACGTGCAACATTTTCGAAAATGAATTTTTAACGCAGAAATGTTATAAATTGTATTTTACATGATGTTCTAGGTGGATATCTTCAAATTCGATCCGCAACTATGCTTTAAAGTTAGAAGTGCAAAAAGCCCTATGTGTCAACCCTCCATTTTTGTAATCGGTAAAATGCCTTACGTACTGTACATGCTTATTTCATTCCTTTTCATAAACAACTTTTGCAAGCTGCGGCTGGTCTAGTTAGTTCTGAATCCAATTAAAAATAGAGGGTAGCTATTCGAATAAACGAGTCATCCTTGTATACTGCAGTCCCGACCGAAGAGCGACGCGTGGCTTATAAATAGATAAAAATCAAGTTTCCAACTTTGGATGATAGAATTCAGTCGCAGAAACTGCAGTCCCGACCGCATGACCATGTTTGACTTACAAATAAATCAAAATCAAGTTTTCCATATTCGATTGACAAAATCACTGTATGACTAGAGCTTGCATTCCCTAGTCCCGTGGTCTTTCGTAATCTCGAAATCCCGGGATTTTACTCATGGGATCATGGAATTCACTTAGTTGTCATTTTAATGGTTAGCCATAGTCATTTATCAGCTATCGAATACTTTGCCAGTAAAAAGTGAATAGATTTTCGAATACTTCACGACATTTTTCTTAATTTTTCTAATTCAATATTGTATTACAATATTATCTCGATATAGGCCTACTTGTATATGCGCGATTATATATTTACTGCTAACATGTGTTTTAGTCATAAATACAGGTACAAGGACTAAGAAACTTTGTAAGGTGGCGATAATTGCAGAATTAAATCTTACACGTTTTCTACTTCGATTCTTTCCAGCAGTGGATCATTCAATAAGGGCATCGGTGAGTCTGTCAATTGTCAGCTGTGATGCTTGTGGTGTGATTATGTTGGTTTTTTATGTTTAAGCCGTTTGTGCGATAATGCAGCTATATGCATCTACATACAGCTGTTGATTAGAAGGCAAAATGCACATTCGAAGATGATCATCAAATATCCTCTCGCCGCATCAAAAGCATAAATTTATCTCTAAAAATCCATCCGATTTACCCTCTCTGTGCAAAGAGATTTCGCTTTCATTCGATGCTTATTTTCCTTTCTTCAGCCATATTATCGTAGATCCTAATTGCAACTCGTCTCGAATAGTTATTAGAGACACACGCCAAATTACTCACCGACGCATTTCTGTGGCTCCGTTCGCAAACAAGACTAACATCTTTTTATTGAAATAAGATGTAAAACATCGGACAGTTGATGTCTTGAATTACGTTCGTGTCTGTTTAGTCAATTTACATCTTAATGACAAGCACATGGGCTATGGAGGTAAGGATTAGATTGATGAGGCATATGCGTGATTTGCTTTATAAAAAGTAGCATGATATTTTTATTATTTCATGATTTTCATGCAGCAATATGCTTACATGATATTTCACACCGGAAGAGAATCCCACCATCTGTTAGATAAAATTGCATTGCTCACAACAGGCAAAATGAAATATTACTAATATTGTAAAACATGCAGTTATGACCATAAAGATCCGACCACCCACACACAGTTACATTAACTATATTTCAAAACATCAAATTCCGTTCGCTAGTACATTATATTTGGTTGCGAAGACTATTAAGTCTTAGAACATGTAGAAAAATGTAGAGAAGTAGAAAACTGCGCACATAAGATCTAAATTATCACAGATTGAGTGAGAGATCATATTTTGTTGCTCTACCATGTACCTTCAGAATCGCATCTATTCTTCTCAGCATAGATTCAATGAGCGCCTCGCAATTTTGAGGGGTACCATGCTTTAAATATCGCTTCCTTTAAGTCTCGCTATGATGTTGGGTTGCATTTGAAGACCTCGGCTTTCAAATTCACCCAACAATTCTCAATCTGGTTGATATCGGGAGATGAACCTGGCCAAGGACCCAGAACCATGATTTCATTTCCCTGAAGCCATGTTCAACTGTCTTTACTTGGTAGCATGGTGCTACGTCATGCATGAATACAACGCATTCTTTGTTAAACATCCACGTAGGCACCTTTTCTTTCACAATTTCCAAATAATTTTCCGATTTCATTGTCTCACCCTTTTCAAGAAGATGAATACCTCCACACCCCTGGTCTGTGATTGCTCCGCAAATTATAATCGATGGCCAGTTTTTCATAGCTGGCGTAGTGTATCGAGGATTGAATCTTTTCATTAGCCGGTCGACGGACTGTCACTTCATGGGGAGCAAATTGCTTTATTTAAGTCTCATCGGAGAACATAACCTTCCGCGAGATTCCACGGTCCCATGGTTGTGGGTTTCACAAAAAATCAGACGGTCCTTAATATTCTTCTGTGACAGACGTGGCTTCAATGCTGCTCGTGATGAGCAAAGTCCATAATCTTTTGTTAATCCTCTTCTCACGGTCCGAGTACTGACTTTCACATTCGGAGGAAGTTCAGCGTGAATCTGGGCACTCGAAGCTCTTCGATCTTTGACAGCAGCACGATGAATCATGTGATCAGTTCTGTCGGATGTTATTCGAGGCCTTCCTGGTGACTTTCCTGGATCTGAACTGCCTGTAGCTTTTTATGCGCTGTATAATATCATGCACCGTCATCTTGGCCATTTTCAAACGTCTCAAAATTTCAAGCTCAGAAACTACCATCTTGAAACAAAAGTTCAGCTTTAGCTCGATTCGAGGCTGACGTAGTAGACATGCTTACATACGCTATATCAACGTGAAAATGCAGAAAGTCACAACATTCACTGGTCTTTGTTCTCAAGCAGTCAATCAACAAGCAGTTATTTTACTACCAATCAATCGTTAATAACAGACGAAACAACGTCGAATGAAATCCCGAATGAACAATGGATCGAAGAAAGACAGTTGAACATGGCTTCAGGGAAATGAAATCATGGTTCTGGGTCCTTGGCCAGGTTCATCTCCCGATATCAACCAGATTGAGAATTGTTGGGTGAATTTGAAAGCCGAGGTCTTCAAATGCAACCCAACATCATAGCGAGACTTAAAGGAAGCGATATTTAAAGCATGGTACCCCTCAAAATTGCGAGGCGCTCATTGAATCTATGCTGAGAAGAATAGATGCGATTTGAAGGTACATGGTTTAGAGCAACAAAATATGATCTCTCACTCAATCTGTGATAATTTAGATCTTATGTGCGCAGTTTTCTACTTCTCTACATTTTTCTACATGTTCTAAGACTTAATAGTCTTCGCAACCAATATAATTATACTAGCGAACGGGAATTTGATGTTTTGAAATATATAGTTAATGTAACTGTGTGTGGGGTGGTCGGATCTTTATGGCCATAACTGTAGCTGCATCATTTGTAAAATCGTTCGCAAACTTTGACAGTTTTATTGACAGAACTGAACAAAATCATGTTCTTACCGCAGTTGGGGTGCCAGAGCCCGTGTTCGGAGGTTGAGGTAGTCAGGTCACGGCGTATTTTGCTTGTGGTAATTTCTTGCAGGTTGGACCTAGATACACAGACTTTAAGATGACTGCTCTGGATTTTTTATCGATTTTTTGAATTTTGACTCTTTGGCAATTAGCGTGAAATATTGAGGTACGAATTTCTGATGCGAAGACGAATGCAAATGTCAGCAAAAGGGATATCATTCGAATGTTTATGACAAGACCAACCTCTTGGTGCAAGAGTTTTGTCATGTGGGTGCACAGTTAGAGGTCAAAAGATCATGGCGAGATGCCAACTTTCAAAAATTTGGACAACGAATGTTTATCACCCTCCACCAGCTAGACCAATAGCACAAACTCGATGCAGCTACTGACATTTTGAGTGCTACTGTCATTATGTTTCAGCTTTTGAGGGTATTAGGAAAGTCGCCGGTGATTTTGTTTTTCTCGGCAGCCCCAATTGGTATAATTCAAAAATGCAGAAAATTCAGAACATTGTTGTAATTTTAGCCTAATAAGACAATTTGTCATTTGAAATCATTATCAATAGTAAAATCAATATGTGGGGGGGTGCTCATTAAAAAGTGCAAAACGAGGCAAATCTTTTGGTGCCAAAAGTTCTATAATAGGGTCAATGGGCGCAGAACTAGGGGTCAAAAGGTCACGGCGAGATGATGGAGCTCAAATTGGGGAAATGCATACACATAACTGTGTATTGAACAGTCGAAGCTGATTCGACTTGTAGAAATTGCACCTAAATTGTATATCCTAAACCATTGAAAAATACAGATCGTTTTGTTTTGTCAATAGTGGTTGGTCAATTTAATCTTCAAATTTTGAAATTTAAAACGATGACGCCACACAAAAAATTTAGTGAATTATTAGATTATATTTCGTGAAAAATGAGCGATTGAAAGCATCATCTGATTGAAGCTGAACAGTATAAAGTAATGGCTTGTACATACAACAGTCTTGAATAATAGAAAAGACGGACGTTGAAACTTTCTAGTCTGTTTTCCTGAAAATGATTAATTACATAAAATATAATTTGTCCAAGAGACTTTTAAAGTATATAATGTCTCTTTTCAAGCCTCAGTTCAGTCCAATTCATTCATATTCCGCTGAAATAATTTACTAAGAGAAAGGAATTTCTCTGATTTAGAAACCCTCCGCATTGGTCTTCGGTGCGGAAAATATCAAATGGTCAAGGATTACAATCATAACGAATTTAGCCAACAAACTTATCATTTTATTAATCCAATCAATCGGTTTATTATAGTGGCATAGGTTCCCCGCTAGCATAGGTTGGCCAGTCCTTTCACTGTTTTTCTTCTCCATTCATCTCTGCTTGTAGCTGATTAACCTTGGTAACATTTACTCTCTTCATTAATCCTCTTCGATTCACACTTATCCGCTTCTTTTGCTGGTCGGCTCTTCTGGAGCTTCCTGTGATGATATGATAGATTGTTGGTGTGTTAATTCTGTAGACTTTAATTAAACTTGACTTTTGTTGTCTCTACTCTGTCTTGAAGATACGTGTGTTAAATCTAAATTGGTTACTGTTGTCCACGAAAGGAATGTGAATAAAATCAGCTGTTCGACAATCCAAGTCGATTTTAACGTTAAAATCCGAAAGAGGCCTCTTACTCTTGACCGGGCCTTAAGACAATTATTGCCCTATTTATTCCTCACAGATATTAGAAATAATGTTAGGATTTTGTCAATCTCTCAGTTGCATTTTGATGTGTGCTCTCAAATGCCTGCAAAATTAGCAGAGTAGGATGAAGTAGGCCTATCTGGAATGGCAATATGGAGCATTTGGAATGAGCATTAGTATGTTGTGATTGAACGTTATTGCACTATTTTGCTTGTTGAATAGTATTTATGATTATCTATTTCTTTCGTTGTATCTGTTGGCATAACTTGTACATGCACATGTCTTTCGTGTCTGCCTCTTGGAGAGACCTAGGATATTCATGGAAGCAGATGTCTCAAGCACACTTAAATTCAAGTATTTATTGATTCTTTATCATCACTATATATAAAGAAATGTGAACAATTTTTGTCGGCTGATATTTGATGAGTTTTATGCGGTTGAATGCTGTGTGGCTTATCAGGCCTATCACGACTCCGCCTTATCAAGTAATCACACTAAAAACGATCCATGAGACATAGGCTATAACTAAGACAAACCTTGAACAAAACCTAAAATCCAACTATAAAGCAACCGAAAATTTCTTCTAAACCAACCCTAAATATATTCTATAAGCTAACGCAAAACTTATTTTCATTCTAAATTAACTTTCGCGTAAACCGCATGATAAGAAGGTAGCATCTCGAAGTCGATGTGTCCTACATGGATTCCACCTATTTCCTAGTCATATCACTTGTTCATGGATATCCGTGCTCATCATAAACTAAAACTTGCATTAACCTATAACTTTAAAACCTAAACTTCAATAAATTATACAACTTGTCAAAGAAGAATCTCTTAGTCTACCGGTACGAAACTTCTGTCAGATCCTAAGACTTGATAAGTCAATTGAAAATAAATTGGAATGCACTATAAATTCCACTATCAATGCATAAATACTTGACATGCCAGCATAAATCTAGTAAGGGATTGAGGATTACCGTGGAGACAGTGTGTTATCCGCTCTATTTAACATTCATTTTATTTATAGTTAATTATTTTCAAGAAAGGTCTATTCTAGGCCTACTCAAATTTCATGACTGTCTTGTAATGTGAATATGAAGAGAATATCCCATTAGTTAATCTGCTAGTAAATTACATTTATGCCTTGTTTGCGCAGGTATTAATCTTCTTTATAGAAATCAGTATGATAGCTGTAAACAGTGTTCGAAATTTGAATTTAGAATCGTTGTCTATACAGGCTACAGACACAGTCTATTGCAGGCCTACCTACATTGCACTTAGATCTAGTATTGTCAGCTTGCAATCTAATTCATCAAGAATACTGCGAGAACTCAAAATTATGAGTAATGTCCTCAGGAGACCATTGAATGTAAAAAAACATAAATAAAAACATTCATTTGAGGATTAAATTTCGGTCATCACATCGACGGCCCTAATATCAGAAACTCAGCTACAAATCTTCCTAATATTAAACTAAAATTGTGATTTAGTATTCATTAATGTATCTTAACAGGAAACAAAATACAACATATCAGGAGCAAAAATAGTTCCAAAAAAATGTTCAAATAGTTCCTGGCGACGAACCAAAAAATGTGATCTTACCAATGTTCAAGCCTTTGGTGTTTGACAATTTGCAAATTTTCAGTCGCCCATTGTCTTGTGGATAACTTTCAACACTTGTGATTTGATAAAAATATTTGATTCAACTGGTTTGCCTATTTTATGGGAGCAATCTTCAGCCCTCCCAAGGGCCGACTAAGTTTCTTTGATTCTAAAATATTTGTGCGTATTTCTATTTCGAAATTATGCACATCATTTGAAATAGGCAACCAGAATGATCCAAACTTTTCATGCAAATTAATACAGAATGTAGAAAAAATGCATTATTTCATAAATCGTTTACATTCAAAAATAGTATTGCACCGATTTTATAACATGAGCTTGGGTAACAGTGTTTCAAGATAGAGCTAATATCTCTAACGGTAATTGCATCTGCAAAATATTCACATCCTTTATTTTTAAATAGCACATCTTGAAAATCAGGTCAGAAAAAGATTATAAACTGCATTTTACAGCAATACTAAAAAATCTTCATATTAAAAGAGGAAATTGGCAAGTTCTTGTCAAAAGTGTCCTAATTCCCGAATGAACATGTGAATAAACGAAAGTATGCAAAATTGCCACCACGCTTCTATATTTATAGACATGTGATAATACATTATTAAACGTGATGAGTGATGTATACACTGTAAATCTCTCAATACCAATCACAGACGAAGGATGCATACCAAAATATTTTTTTCGTATATTTCTGTATTCTCTTGGTATCCATTTGCATGCTTTTCGTATGTTATTTCAAATGTGGTATGCTTTACACACTAAGGCAATACCAGCACAATGTTAAAAGAAAGCATCAATCATGTCCATAATATGTTGATTTAAGGCCTTTTGTCAATAAAGATCACACTAAAGTTACTACTGTTTTGTAAGTAGCAAGATGATGACATTCAAGAGTGATACTTTCAATACTGAATTCGATTTTGATACACGTAAGTCTAAGGCATTTCATGAATAATCAACGCGCATTCAACCAACAACAATTATGCATTATGTTATTTTTAAATTAAGCATATTATCAATCCGAAATAAAAACACGTTATAATTCATGAAGGCAAAAATAGTTATGTTTGAGATATATAATTCAACATGGTTGCACGATTGATATCGTATGATGTTTATCAACTTGGGTCATAAAGTATAGCTAACTAAACGTCCTGTTAAGGCTGCTAGACAAGAAGCAAAGACGACAAATCTCGTGGAGCATAAAATCCACAATAAATCTATTCTAGGTAAATATCACTCTATCAAACAAAATATTTTCACGGCAACTATTACTGAAAAAAGTTATTTGACAGTAGTATGGTAATACAATATATGTTTTTGCATGGTGACTTAAAGCTCTTCATACCAGAGGCTTACGAATAAGAATGGAATTTGCATCGGGTCTCGTACATAAAACATACCAAACAACTCGTATTTCAGTGTTAAAAACAGCCAATCACAGATAGAATAGTTCGTATTTCTACATACCTATCACATACGAAAGTAAGTGAGATGTTGCATGAAAAACATGCCAGATCTCTGTAAAGCATGCGAGAATCTCGTATCATAGATGTTAGTTTCAAATTGTATGTGATTTTGTTATATGTTTGTATGAAAAATTTCGTATCCAGCAATTTGCAGTGTAGTGTTTTGTGATTTTGGTATGAAAATTTTTACTTAATCAGCTGTGCACATCTTGACCATAAAATTTGCCATCCTAACCAACAAACTTCTACTTCTAACACATGATAGGACCCACCACACTTAGAGAAAATACAAAAAGATCAATCAAATACATGCACATGCATGTTGGGTTAATCATTGTGCTGTTTAGGTTAATGATCTAAAACTGTCGGCAATTCTGTGTTACGTTACATGCAGTAACTGTTTGTAGCAGTCGTCTCCTTGACAGCACCGAACACCAGCAAAGCACAAAAATTACTTTTCCTTGATTAGCAAAGAAGCTGAATAACACATTAAGAAGTTAACGCATTTTGACGTTTTATGTAAGAGCACAAGAGCCTCAAAACCCACATGGGCGATTTCAAGGGGAATTGCTTCACGAACATATTTAGCAATAAATAAATTCATCTATAACTACCCCAAACTGTTGCTTAGCTACATTTTTCCCCAAGCCATATTTTGCTTTAAGTACTAACATATCTATAGTACCCTTGGCTAGAAACTTTCCTTGACTTTTAATTTCTACTATTTCTGGAGTATTTTTTACGTATCAAGATTCTATCAAATTTGTCCATGTGAACATCAAAAATGCGACAATTCAAAAAAATACTTTCTGAGCATTTTTGTCATTTTTAAAAATGAACGTACAATCAATTATTTATCATTTAAAGGACCACTGTAAAAAGATATAGGTTAACAATGATCATTCCATCCACCCGTCATGCATCTATGCATTATTAACGAATAATGTAATATACTTTAAAGAATACTCAAAATGGCTTTTGAATAATGCGATGCGTATGTTACAAATATGGAATACAAGTCAGAAATGAGCAGATTATCATGCCTCCAAAATATGTGCTTGCAGTGTATATCTAGCAGATATAATAACTCTGCACGTTTTACAACTAGGATGGTAACAGACATCGTGAATTTACATGCATCTTCAAAAATGGTCTATTTGCGCTATATTCCACAATGCAAACATACTTCAATGCAATCAAACATACTCCTAATCATTTATGCATTAGGACACTTTCATGCGACAAGTGATCAAAACACCTCTTCTATCAATGTCCCATCTACCGTAATTTTCAAACTTATACTCAAAGCATTGTTTGTTTATAATGAATAAGGTGGAATTCAAATTTTGAATGCTATTTTTACTATTTAGATGGCCGAGTTGGTAAAAGCTAAGCCATCACGCAGGCGAGGCGTACGCTCTTGTGTTGGAACGACTGAATCATAGGAGATCAAGGGAGGGGAGGGGGCACTCAGAAGCCCCTCGGGGAAATTTCTTGCCTGAAAATAGTCCGGGGGAAATGGGTTAAATTATTCGAAGTTCTTAAAGTTTTGCTTTGCATTCTACAAATCGTCGTCACTGATCCTCAAATCCTTGTTTTGTTTTCACTTCCACGCAAGAAGTTAGTGAGGGAACTTGCTTCCTTCTAATCAATCATTTGCAAGATTTCTGGTTGTAATTTCTACGCAAACAAGTCCAACGTTTTCATATCACATCTTCAAGCATTAAACATCACCGAAAAGACATTTGAACCTTATACTATCAATTATCACACATGAAATACAAACAAACCAATTCACACTGTTATCCATAAAAATAGATTAATCCCTGTCAACATGAATAAAAATATAATTGAGAGAAAAGTTATTATTGGATTGGGGGAACAGAACTTGTTTTGTCAAACATACAGAACATTATTCAATTCATCATATTTCAATTTCACTATATTTCTCACAGACATATATTCACTAAAACATCGGCATGACAAAACAGATTATTTAATTGCGTCGATGATGAATGATTCGCTAGTTCATTCTTTGACTTTATATTATCCTGAACATATGATGGCCTTTTTGAGCAATTAACATAGTCTAGTGTTTTCTTCGAGCCGAATAAGCAAACAGCATGAACGTTTTATTTGAATCGGCATATTTATCTAAATTACAATAACAATTCGTCTAATTACTTGGGTCGGATGAATTCGAAGATCAAAGTAGTCGTTAGCGGATTTTTGCTGACGTGAGTTATCAATAGTCTAAAATGAACGATTAAATCGATCCCGATAGAGCACCAGTGTAAAATGTGAAATTAAGTTGAGACGGAATCGTCAGACGCAGGAAACAGAAATATCTGAAGCATTTATTTTCATATTTACCACAAGTCCTGGTCGACGACGTTATCTGTGGTCGTTATTATTAAATAGCTAAAGAATAAAAACCTATTAAAAAATAAAGGAAATATCCATCTTAATCCCTCGAGCGTAGTATATCTTATGGGTTCAGCTCAAAAAGATACAGGCAAATACAACATTTTTGCCAAAAACGTTTCATGTATTACATATTCACGGATGCAAGAATCAGAAATCATTTTAGCTAAAACTGAACCTGTTACTGGGACATGGTAATTTCAGGCTACTTATATGTACATCTTCAATGCTGCACAGCACAATTTCTTGCAATTAACAAAACGTTAAATTATTTCTAAAGCAGAATGCCATATAACGTTTTACTCGCGCGTTGATAAATATCCTAACAATCTTTAAAGAGATCAATCTGCAATCGCAATTAGTCTGTATCTTAATATCCATTGTGAATGCGAATATAATTGGAATAATTTCAACATTGTCAAGAAACATTCCTTTGAAAAATGTCAAATCATCTTCCCAGTTGATGCGAATAACGAGAAATGTACAATTATTAGCTACATGTAGCTTTTCATTCCATTCAATCTGTTATATATTCGCTTCGAACCTTGTTTCAAGCTTTAATTGAGACATTCAGTCATTGACACTGAAATTCAACTTGATTCATCTCATTTTAATTGAACCGCAGTCAATTATCAAGTGGAAAATATTATTTTCGCCTTGAAATTGTAATGTCTGTCGATTATGAGCAGTAATCGTTACGAAGAACGCATTTCCCGTACTTTAAGAAAATGTATGTAAGTGTATTTACAACCTCTATTAAGTATATCATTTCCCAATGTCGGGAATGGTCCGATCAATTTTTTCTATTAGCTCGAACATCTCGACAAGAAGCAAAGCAAGAGAGTACCCAGCCTTTGAATTTTTGTTATGTGATGTTGATTAGGTGAGACTCCGAGTTTGTCCCTCCATTATCGAAATAGATCGAATATTTTTCTTTGTGAGAATTGAACTTCGCATCGCTTCAGTGCTTTATCTAAAGGTCCTTCACAGCATCTGCAAATAAAGGTGGCATCTGTTCAAGCTCTGGTCATGGATACATGAACCACATCCCATTGTTGGCCATCCCTCCCTTTCATTTAAGCAAATTAACCGCGAAACATAATTTTTCAAATTTGTTTTTCGTTTGGGGAACCCAGGCCAACCCGATTGTTAGGCTACAAAATTCAGAATTTCAAAACAAGAGTCACTACTTGAAATGATCGCGAAATGACGAATGTGATTACTATGCTGGTTGACACGATTTTGAATTTTTTAAGCGTGACTATCATCGCGTTTGTCTTACATTAACGCATAAAATATGAAATATTTTTGAATGATTTTGTTAGTTTGTTTGCTTTTCTTCGAACTTCAGGGAATCAAATTTACCCTGAAACTGATGACTAGTGAGTGGATCTGGTCAAGAGTTATCTTTGATGCTAATCGGGCTAGTGGAAAAATATGATACATTGCTGTCTGCGGTTTCAGATGCCAATAATATAAGACGGGGCTCAGAAAATTATAAAATCATCATACCATATGTAAGTTTTTGAAGTTTACGGGTGACCATAACGGAAATTTCAAAAAAAATCGATCCCGATTAGTTGGAAAATGAATTGCTGTTTACAAAGAAAATTAATACTTTAATAGATTGGAATGTTTTTTGTCTACGTTGTTTACGCATTATGAGCGCATCCAGAGTTTTAAAATGCACGAAAAACATATTGACCACTATGACAAAGAGCAGTTATTAAAGAATAAGTTAAATAGCAAACATTTTCTAAAGCATGCTCACCTGCATAAATCTCAAAAATCTCAGACTTCCTTAGTCGTCATCTGAAAGAAATTTCGGACAATCCGAGTTATCAATGAAAGAATTCAGTAGCAATTCTGAAAAGACGTCTTTATTCTTATCATGTCTGAATTTATCTCGGGAATCGCCAACATTATCTGAAATCAAAGAGGAGAGTCCAACAATCTGTTAGAGAATCTGACTGCGAGGCTGAATGTTTAATACAGGCTTAGCATATTGTCCGAGAGTGACTTTAGATGATGTCAACAGAAAAATTGGAAGAAAAGCTAGACGCGTTCGGCTGTCATCTATTGAAAGCCGCTCTTTGTAATTATCCGCAGAAAATACTCTTGATACGATTGCTTTGTGCCAGTCAATTATGACAATCTGACATACTACAATATCACGTATGTATAACAAAAGTCAACGTTGCATTAATTCTCACTTCATTCTGGCTCACAATAAAACAGAAAACGCTCAACCCACTTTTTTAACGTGGTAACCTATTGTCTCTATTTCATGGAAATTGCAAGCCAAGCACTGATGATTAGCTTTTTACGCAACTAGTGCATGATTGCTTCTTAATGGCACTCCATGAGTTAAAGAGATTTTAAATGCCCGAGCCCGTAGGTGAGCAGGAACCGGAGCTCACTCACTAGGAATATCTGTCTGATCTTGGTTGAGACCAGCATTTACCGAATCGGTGGATATGAAGACGTGGACCTGTTGAGTGGTCACCTCGTTCAGCCGACTTGCACCTCTCAACTTTTACATGTGGAGTCTCTCAAATCCCCTTAGTGCATGCTAAGAGATCAGGATCTGGATCATTTGCAAGAAAGAGTTTGTTGATGCTTGCGCCTGCATTTCGTCGTATGTTTGAGTCGTGCTCGTATGACTGGGAAAAATTTTCACCTACCTGTTGTAAAACAGAACGGTTCCACACGAACGCATAATGTGATTAGCTTTTCTTTCACTATGTCTCGTTGCATACTACATTCCTTAAAAAATAAATTGTTTTATCTTTTCCTTAATCCAAGTGGAAGCTTAATTAATTCAACAAGTATTTGAACTTCGTAGTAAACGTTTTTTGCAAAGTAAAATGCTTATTGCATGTAACTTTTATCCAGTGTTATTTAGTAAATTAGGTTAACTACAAAGTAATGTGCAAAATGCACGTTTCTGATGACTCCAGAATACCCATCACCTTGTATAATACATGCCACGAGACAAATACTAGTTACTTTCTGAGAAGAAAATATGCAACTTTCTTCTCCCGCAGCTATGGTTACAGGCCCGAGCGCAGCAAGGATGGACAGATAGCTAAAGGAGGAAACGTTTATTTCATCTCGAAAGAATGTAGCTCTTCATTTTGTGACGTTTAGATGTCTATTGGTTCATTATGAAATTGATGGCTATACCGCGAAACTATGAATGAGCTAATCCCGGGACTAGATCGATATCTTGGTAGTCTCTGGCTAAGCAAAAACTTGTTTAAAACTTCCATGATTTTTTACACAGGAGCTTACACAAGAAAGTTATCTGCGGGAGGAATGTTAGATTTTCTCATCCTGTGGGACTGAAAAGTTGAATTTTTCTCCCGAGCAGTTTGCTCAGAGGAGATGTCTTTCACTCCCATACAAAATGAAAAGTCTTCTGTTAGAATTCTTTAAGCATAGGAATTTCACATTTAGCCGGACAATATTGCTGCTTAGTTGCAATATTGTTCGTTTAATGACATGCAATTCCTATGAAGGAAAAAGCTCAATAAATGTCCAGCTACCACAGATGATTCAGTGATCACATTGAATTAAGAATTGCCGTTTGTAGGATATTATGCACTGCTGAAAACGAATCGCTTATACAATTCTCCATGACAAGAATGAGATCAATTGTGTCTCTTACTTTTTTTCCATTGTCCGCCATTTGATCCAACCATCGTCTATTGGTGTTGATGCAAGGCATTGATTTCAATACATTCAAGTGGGTGCATGACTTGAAAGTCTTGGAAAAACATTATGTGGGTCCTTGCGATCATTGACTTCACTGCAAAATTACACTGGCATAGATCGTCGAAAGATCGTGTCTAATGTCACAAGACACCATTACTTTTCAGAATACAGAGTTTTTTTATCACATGTTTCGTCTTGTGAGAAATTTCATGCACAAACTCAGTAAAACGTCATTGCGCAGCGTTTGATTGGAATTTAAAATCGCATCAATGGTTATTGAATTATTTAACTTGAAACTACATGTTGCAAAGTCCATTGCATGTTGAATAATCTCCTTTCTCAAATCACTCCATGGAGATAAGTAGTCCGGTTAGAAATATTCTCACATTAACTTTCGTCCAATTTTCATTAGAAGTTGTATATATTCATTAATGATAATCTCCCTCCTTATACTGCCAACATTTTTTTGAAATGTAGTTTAATGAAAAACATAAAGGTTATAAATAACAATCCGAATGAAAGCACAAGAACTTCTATTCACTTTTATTGCCATTCTTGTTAACGTTATAGAGTTGGTTGCTGTCCCTTCTTGTTGCAAGTATGTTGACTAAACATGCTAAATGCTGCTGTAGTCAGGAAAGCTTTCATCAATGTGACATGAAACTTAAACAGCTAAGAATCTAAATTTAATGTTCTCTATTATATCAACAGATGTTGTCATTTTGACATAGTCCGAGATATTAACCTTGGATGAATTATAATAGGAAATATTGTCATAGTTTTTATTCGGACAAATAATGCTTCGCACGTTAAATCGTTGATTCAGTAATTTGATGTCTGAGAGCCTCTACTAAAAATGGTATAATCGCCAAAGTAAGTCAAAACCATGAAATTCACTAATTGTAAATTGCTAAAAATTAGCTTAAATTGTAAATATTTGGATTTCATATTAATGGCTTCAATCTAATGCCTACAGCACTGATAAAGCTGTTTGAAACCCTGATATTCCTTGATTGAAGACAAGTGATCCCAAGACTTCTTCCAGCACGTTTGATAAAAGCTTCATTGCATGTTAATGTTCCACATGACAGTATCAGTAGCAGAATAATCTTTCTTCACAACTTGAATTGTGTGACTTACGGCAGTGTTGATATTTGCTGCGGAATTTCCGCATTGCGGTTTTTGCTCAATCTTCCCGGGAATGCTACAACACAGGAAAATTGGAGCCCTGCGGGATTTGTTTTTTGGTTGAAATATACAGAGGAATAAAAATAAATTTTATTTCAAGCTCAAGACATAGGCCTCACCCAAGTTATGATAATAGATAGGATGCCAAAAGTAAGAACTGCAGTTATACTTAATAATTATGTTTTAATATTTTATTGCACAAGGGCCTAGTATTTTTACTAATAGAGGGAATGATTCGTAAATTCTTTTAATTCTGAGATTTGTAATATATCAAAAAATTTATTTTGAATTTCATATTAGAGAAGTTGACATGTCTATTGCATTTCTCATTAATTCTGGATTGTCAAGCATTTTTTTCGTCTACATGTACAGTTTTATTCATCGTCTGTGACTGATTTTGTTTCCCCATTGATAACCTAGCATACATGTGCCGTACATTTATTTGTATCAAATCTTTGTGGTTAATGGGCACAAAAATCGTTGAAGATCAACAAAGCTCTTGATGAATGAATATCATAAAAGATGGATTTACTGACTTTTGATTTACACGAACTGGATAAAGAAGAAAGAGAATATCGTCGAAGAAAGAAAAGCTCAAAAGCGCACCGTTTTGACTCTGCAGATATCGACAGTGTTACAAAAAGAGACTCATACTCTCTTGCGATGACTCACTTTGAAGACATTTCTCATGTAATTGGATCTAATTGTGAGCATGGAAAGTATATGTCCGTTGATTGCATTTGTCGTAATTTTTGCCACTTCTATTTTTTGGCTTCTCCAAAAGTTTTGAATTTATATCATATTTGTTTAAGTTGTTACGTCAGATTTATTACCGTACCTATTGCAATTCAGATCGAGTTTTTTGCGAATATGTCTGTCTAATTATGAAAGCTTTTTATCTAAAAAAATTGGACAAGTGATATACATGGTATAGATTCCAGCATAGTAAGCAGTCCTATAATCAAGAACGTAACCAGAAGTAACGAGATATGCACAGAATAACAACAATACAATTCCTGCATTTGTCAAAATCAAAGTTTGAATTTTATAGCTAATATATACAACGAGTATTCAAGTGATTCATGCATATAATGTTTGCTTCAGTGGTTGTCTCGTGCCTGCTATAGACTATTAGTATCATTAACATTTTCAGGACTAAGTATTATTCAAACACCGCAATATTACAAGTTCCTGACTGGGTGGTAATACCAATAGTAAAATCAGTGGTATGTCTCGACGGCGGAAATTAAACGATCAAATCTGAAATTGTTGCTATTGTTCCACTAATGGCGGGTATTGTTTTTTTCGGCCTGCGGTTTGTGGGAAGAATGTGTTCAAATTTAGCCTGAGTAATCATCACTGCTTCCCGCAGGGTTGGAGTTCATGCAAGGTTTTTTTCGCCTAGCCAAAGCTTCTCTGTCAATTAACAAATTTTGACTATTACTGAAGATACATATGCCCTTATATTTGGCTCGATTACCGGTGGCGATTTTCTCTTCATATATGTTTTAGCACATGTTGTGAATTTAGCACTTTCCTGCATATGAAGTCGCCGGATCGCAAATCCAGAGAAGGACAGAGAAAAAGAAAAAATCTTCTAAATCAAACGTCTTCTTGATGCTTGTTCTTTCCTTGAAGCCTCTAACCGCTCAGTTGACATTGATACTGAAGCTGGCCTCACAAAATACAAGTCAAAACCTACCCATCTCATCAACTAGTAAGTAAACTTGTTCGATTTTAAAACAGGTTTCTATCGAATGATATCTGGTAAAATTAATAGGTCCCCAAATATTTTTGTGCTTTCGTCCAAATGCTTTTTTCAATATGAATATCAAGATAATTAAAGCATTTTCTTGTTTCATACGATGCGTCCCAATAAGTGGGAAGATTGAGGAAAAGTTGAAATAATGTTAACTACAGCCCGCAGCCTGATTTCGCATTGCTGAATGTTGGCCCGCGCGACGCAAAAGAAATATTGGACACACCCGGATTCCCCCACAAAATTGATGTGACGACTTTTTTGATGACAATTGTACTTTCAATACAATCATTGACTAATAAAACAAAATTTGTTATTCTGACATAACACATTATTTAGATGTGCATGTGTCAATTGTGTGTTGGTGTCTATTAAATGAATAGCCCAAAGGTCGGAGGTGTGTTAGGACATTTATTATTTAGATTCATTGCATTGAGTTTAGTTATCCTGATAGATTGTAGTTAACTCTGTTTGTTTTAATGTGAATTAATATTTTCAGTTGTTTGGCATCATTTTAGTTTCTTCTTCCAAATTTCTAGTAATAAAAGAAGTTCAAATATTACTGTATGTGGATTTTGTTTCGATTCAGTTGATCCATTACGTTAGTGGCCTACTTCTTCTATGGAGCGATTCTCTCGCTCGGCCGCGTGCGAGCCGATATACATAAGAAGTTGTAAATAATAAGCGGTTATCATCCCCCAGTCTCATCTTTGACTGCTTCCCTTCTTCCATTTAGAAATGTTTTTACAGCACCCTGGAAACCTGAGGAGTGTATTCCTTAGCAGAACAATCACAATACTAGATATCAACACTCTGGAGAGATGGTACGTGCTTTTATGCTGAGGTTGGGCTGTCGTTTATGTGTGGCATTCTGGAGCACACGCACGTTTCTGTTCATCTTTACGGTTTGCTTTTGTCTTTCCTCAATGCTCCGTTCTCAATGTCGTTTTACGCCAATGATTGGAAGACTGCAAATTTGTCAACCCTTAACAGAGTTCTTTTTTAACAAATTGGTGTTCTAGAGAGCATGTTCCCTTCTCTGTTATATGCAAGGTTGTTTATAGTTGCTCGGGTTTTGCTTGGATTTACCCCAAAGTCCGCAAGCCCAAACAACCCCAAGCTCGAGAATTTTGATAAGACCCAAGAGCTTTAACCATATGCAAATGTTCTAGCTGTCATAGGCCTCACCCAATATCAGATTATTATAGGCCGTTTATAGCATACAATAAAAATGTCTTACGCCTTACCGTGGCTGTATTGTAAACCATGTTCATGGGCGCTGGCACTGTCTATGCCTATGTGTTTAGGCCATTCTTGTGTCCAGGATTTTATGGTAACCGGGTGGGGTAGAGAGCGTGGGTAAGTTAGCGTGTGCATCCGGGCTTGCTAGTCAGGCTTTGGTTATGTATCATCCCACACAAGTTTCAAAGCGCGAATGGATTTTTGGTACAATGTGTCGGCCGTAGAACGAATCTTTATAATCCAAATTTAGACTTTTAGGATATTGTATAATATAATCCCAGGCTGTTGTTAGCAAAAGGAATACGTCATGATGCTGCACTTTTCCTAAGTCTTTGTAGCCTACCTTTCCGAATAGCAAGCTCGGTGGCCCTCACGCGTAAAAATGCAATCAATATCGGCCATGCAGTAACAATGTAGCACATGATAAGTCATAGCCTAAATGTTAGATATTGCCAGGAGACACAAAACTGTCATTCGCTATTCGCTAGCCGTCAAACAAGTCAGCAGCATCCCTTTAGTGTAGTCGATCGCGTAGACAATGGCAATAGCAGACCATGAGACACAGTAGGCGTTGCTTACGAACCAATGAAAGTCTATGAACATGAATGATCATCGTGCCTTGATAGCTATTATTCCCTATTTTTCTAAGAATCTGATGACTGACTGGCTCTTCTCGAAGAATCACAGCCACACAGCTTAGTCGCTTGATTCCTGATTCGGCTCCGCCGCTTGGTCGTCTCGTCGCGTGTGATCTCGGTGGACAATACCAATACGGTAGTAGGTCAGATTATTAGAATGGAAAATGGTGGAAATAGTGTCGAAAAAATAGCACGATGACCGAGAATGAGAGAGAGAGAGTTGAGAGAGAGAGAGAGAGAAGATATTAGGCTGTCAGGCGACACTGTAAATAGCAAAGCAGAACGACGAGCGTCGCGAGCGTCTCGAGCAAACGTATGTATGTCCGCAAGCTATCAATCGCTCTCGTTTCTTTGCTTCGCAGTTATGGCAGTCTACAAAAACTTGCTGTAATGATGACTTTATATTTGCTCGCACAAACGTCTGTTGCTCGGGGAAACGCTTGGAAAAGCTCGCAGTGAGGCTGAGGCCTTAGACTTATACAGACTTACAGCAGAAGTCTTACTTCGTCTTTTAGGTCTGGGCTTAGGTTTGAACACCCAAGCAGATCCAAAAACAAAGCACACCCAACTACCTCTAGCAGTAACCTTGTGTGCAGTGATCTCATCTCATTGAGCCCAAGACGATCAGAGGGTGCATACTAAGCGAATCAAGACCACACAGTCTGAGAAAACAGACAAACGAGCAATCACCTGAAGGTTAAGAAACTTCACACGAATACCTGCTAAGAAAAGTTTGTCACAGTGGACGTGAAAATGTCAATCAGAAAATGCATGATATAGTAGTAAGTCAATATAGATGACTTCAATGCAATTTTTCGTTTAGACTTCAGTTTGTGTTACATTGTTCATTACATTCTGTAGTCGTGAATGCTCAGCATAAACTTGCATAAACATGTAGTTTGTACATGTAGAATGGAAGATAGAAAATTCATGTGAAATTAAGATAATCGTCAGACTATAATCGCGGAATACTCGCTACGCGCGCGAATTGACTGTTCAATTTTTCATGAGGGCAACAGTTCAAATCATCAGGTTTTGGCCTCGAAGAAAATGTTGCTTTCATTGAAGCTACATATATCATTTGGGTCACATTTGAGGTTATTTCTATTTACGAAAGCGCAGAGAATATGTAAGTCTCATAGAAACGATTACAATGATTGGTAGTTTCAAGTGAAACCATGAATGGATGACGTTCTAAGCGAGATGATAATTTAGCAAATTTGCAGTGTATTTTAAGACAATGAGATTTGCTAAAAATTTGTTATGGAAAAACTGTTTATTTATTTCAAATGTGTAGTCACATTTTATTATTATTCCTTCGCAATCTGCAGAAAAAAATGAGACCAATAGCGCACACGCATTTGTAGACGCTGTAGACAGATTAGAATAATTGAAGCAAACATCATCATGTGCAAGTCAAATGTAATCATCGATCGTAGTACCAATTTTTACATCAATTAAATAATGAAAGGATTTTGTCTTTAGAATACAAAAAAAAAAAAAAAAATCCTCAATTATACATAAGTAAGGCATTTACTGAATTAAATATTTGTGGTATTCGCATCGCTAAATTAAACTGTATATGCTTAAAAATGCAATTGAAAAGATCAGTGTTTCGGGGGGATGAGGCTTGGTGAGGAACAGAGAACCCTTACGGTATATGCAATGCTTGTGCGAGCGAGCGAAAAAAATAGAGGATAATAGCTTGTTTCGCTGCGAGAAAGAAAAAATCATTTCGTTCAGTAGCCGTGGCTAGAGATCGTGTTCTGATTTGCTAGATTGGTGGCAAGTAAAATATTCCTTTAAAAGATTCTGAAACTATTAGATTATTTCAAGTTCACATAATGATTTATCCGGAAATCAAAAATTGATTGCGAGCAACAGATTACACTCATGGCCTGTGCTAGTTAGCGACACCTACCCGGTATAGAATTTCAGAAATTGATGAAGTACACCATTGATTGCATAGGCATTTAAAATTCCAGTCGCAAGGTTTCTTAGAAGAAAAGCCAAAAGAGGCTACGCGTGGGTCATGGAAGATAAATATAAGCAACTAAAAATGTCCAAAATCCTAAATAAAGTCTCAATCATCAGCTCCTCTCCTTCCTGATTTGCTTAATTTTTCCATGCACTGACCGTAAATGTGTTTTGCAATGGTACTCTTTCCATAACATAGTAATTTCATTTTTCCATAGTTTTGGAGATAAACAATTTTTTTAGCCTTTTGATTTTTGCATATTTTCATCGTGATAATATTTAGTTTTTCTCCAACCTACAAGCGTTGCAAACCTGCTAGAATTATTCCCCTTATGCTGTGGTTTGAAGACACAGTGAAATTATAAAGACAATAAAGGACACTCTATCAACGACAGAGACAGAAATAAAAATTTCTTGTAAAAAAACATGTTAATTTAACATCGTAGAGCGCTTATTTTATACTTTGATGGAGTGGCAAACTTGATCGAAATCCAAAATAACATAGATAAGTTTCTATTTAGCCATGATCCATACCTGTGTTCTCGAGCGGCATCCATATCCTAAGGTGGCTTACTTGGCCCTTCTCCGTCGCTTTTGATGACGCAACGCTAGTGGTCCATCGACCCTTTATCTTGTTTTCAATGATCCATGTTAGCTCAGTCACGATTATTCGGTCTATAGTGATAGGACTTGGTACTACAGCATATGGTCCTATAGTAATTGGACAGAAGGGATGCATCACCTTATGAAAATTTCCTAATTTGGTAAGCATCTTTTGAGATTTTTAGTCGGAAAAGAAAAACTGCAAAACACTGTTATTGAATGAGTTCCGGACATGTAGCAATATGTATTGATGGATCATATTTATTAAAAATACACCAATGTGTGATTGATGTTTTGAATGGAATGTCTGTGCGTTATACATATTTTGTACATGTATAATGCAAGTAAATAGTCAATAATAAGGAATGATGGCCCTCTATTTTTTGCAGCATAGACTAGATGCGAATTGTGGCATAGACGTGCAATGACTATGTTTAATGTAAAATTGTCCTCCGTTGATATCCCGTCTGTGATGCGCCCCTCAAGTCCAACGAAAAATCTAATGGATTGTGTTGAGCTGGACAAAAAAACCCATGTTCCATAAAAGTCACTCAACAAATCTGGGTTGATTCTTGATTTTCTTCGATTGGGTTGATGTCTGAACCCATTTCCCGGCAAGGATTCAAACAATTGGACAGTATTTATGATAGACTGAGGATAAAACACTACTTTCGCACGGCGGATGTGTGTATGTGTTGCACTGTCATGTTTGGCAAATACGTACAGCTTCAGCGTTCGCGCTCATGACGTCAGGTTGCAATTGTTCTTTCATCAGTAGTGTGCAGCGTTCTATATGTCAAGAAAATGCTTCCACTTCATTGCTTTTTGTGAAGGTTCTTCATTCATCTTGCGCAGTAATTCGGTGGTATTCCAGTTTAATAGCTGGTTTTCTTTATAGGTCGGGTGAGAATAGAGGTACAAAAGATTTTATTAGAGAAAATGTCCGCTAGGGGCTTGCTCAAATTCTAGCTAGTCTTGTGTCAGTGTAATGGCTTGCCACTTTGTGCTGAGGGTAATCGTTGTCTATTTTAATATTCTTGGAAGACATAAGTGGTGTTTCTCGTGTTAGGTATTCGCCAATTTGCCTGGAGACTTTGCTCGGATTAGCAGCTGCAGATTTCATGGAAGTCTGTAGGGTGAGAGATTTTATCTGTCGCAAGCAGCAGCTGAATGCATCTTCTGCATTTTGATGTATATCTTGAGCGTCAAAAAAGCTCAATGGAAATCAAAATTGACTTGCTTCAAGTGCCATTGCTCCTGCTAAAAATTTTTGTGGGTACTATGTACACAATTTGTTGACTTTCAATAGCCTACTCGATGTCTGTGGTATAGTAGGTCATCATAATGATTATATGATATGATTTCAGTACCTTATACAGTATTTGTCAAAATTCTTCACTCATATTCCAGGAATCTGGAGGCGCTCGGCCATAGTTTTCGCCCAGTTTCCGCGCCTTTCCCCTCCACGAGTCCTCTGGGAAGACGTCTCCGCTTCGCTACATTTACAGCTTGTTCAACCCACTAACGCTCAACAGACGCCAATAATCAGCTCCGTTCCGCTCTCTTACATAATAATACATACAGACAGGCTACTAATGTGGTAATAATTCGAAAAATCACTAACTCTCTTCATTTAGTAATTTTTTTTAATCAATCAAATTGATTTGCCTCATGCATCAAAAATTTCTTAACTTTTTTAAGAGGCCATTACAAAAACTATAAATTAATTTTTGTAAATCATGTTGACTATTGATTATCCTATCTTGCAAACACTACCTGTGCTTTGTCATTCATCATCTACTAATCATCTGATGTGTATGATCGTCATGGTTTAAGTCCCATGAATGTTTATCCCGTATAGTAACGAAAGCCAGTGCCTCACTCTTTATCTATTCTGTTGCAATACGATTGAATAAAACAGATTAATGACTTTCCACAACCATTAGCATTCCAAGATTCTTTTATACCTTCGGACTTAAAGAAGACAAAAGAAATCAGTAATACAAGAGTAGTAGCCCTAATTACTTATTGACTTCTGGTTATAGTTTTAAGGCATTACTTTGGTTGTCAAGCCAATGCCTTTATTATTCCACGATTTATGCATGTTCTGAATCAGTTTCAAAACGCTCCGCTCCACTCCGATTCAAAACTTACCCTCCACTCTCCGCTCTAGACACCTACCCTCCACTTCCTCTGCGATTTACCTCCCTCATCCAGATCCCTCACGTTGTTGAAGTTCAACAACGTCGACTTGCCGCTTTGGTAAAGACCTCTCGCCGGACAGCTACTCATTAAGATTCAACCATGTATTAAAATTTTGTCATTCCACCTCCCGTTTTTGGGAAACCATGTGAACAAAGCAAAAATCAACCGGACGAGTCCCGCACAGGATTTTGCCACCTTATGGGAAATGCAGTGAAGTTCCAATCAGCCATTCAAAATATGGAACAAATTTGCGGAAACATTTTATTCGTCACAATGGTTGACCATTTGTGATTTTATAGCACTCCACCTTGCTACCACCCACTTTATATCTCACTGCCTTTGAAAAAATTGTTTTTTGAAATTGGCGCCGCTCTCAAATGTATGCGCATCTAAAGGTCCTAGGACAGATCTTAGATTTTTCTATCTATGTCTTAATTTATTTATGTATAGGATGCGTTAGATATGTTAGGAGAAATAAATGCCCTACATGCTGACCACATTTTAGAAATCATGGGCCATAAATATTCGATTGCTTTCGGGTTATAGTGACTATTTCGAAATATGGCGTCCATTTTGAATGAGGCCTTTACGTCATTCTTTGACATATATGTAACCTTTAGGCAAAAAATAGTCTCAAATGAAAGGATTGGTGGACTTTATATCTTCCTCAATAACAGTTAATTATGGCCTTAAAATCATATCATTTTCAGATATAGACCATTTTTCTAATCATAGTGCGGCCATTTTGAAAGATGACGGTCTTAATTTGGCAATAGCTTATTAGATGATTATTGGTGACAGATTTACATGATATCTGTGACATGCATACTTTCCAAAAATGCAAATGCTTAAGTGTTCGTATTTTTTTCGTTTGATGGCCGTTCCCTGCCAAGTTAGAATGCAATTTCTTGAAGGAAACGGCAAAATTCATGACCTTTGGAAAGGCTACTTTTTCAATAGGTCATAAAGTTAAATGCCCAGAAGGCGCCGTAGCGGCATAAGTTTCGTGAACTACAACAAAATTCCGCATGATGAAAAATAATGAGAAAACGAACACTTCCAATCACTAATTTTGTCATAACGAACTTACATTGACTCTATTTCTTTCCCAGTCCACCAATTTCAATGACCCATAGGCTATATCAAAAGAAAGCTCAGAAATGCTCGTTCTCCTCGTGTCTGATTCATTATCATGCTCACTCGCTTTTGCAGCAAATAACAGAACAAAACAGCCACTTTCATTAAAAAAATGAAATCAATTTTATTTGTTTTCTAATGCCCCTTTTTCCACATTCGCTTGTAAATATCAATGTGTTATTGAGTTATTATCATAGTTTCTGCATGTCATAAATTTAGATTTTTCATCGAATGGCTTGACAATTTTGAATATCTTAAGCAGAATTTTTTTACATATATTTCACAGTTACTAGATTATTTCCCTAATTACGGTATGTTCCGATGTTACTACAGAATTCTTTTAAATTTTAAGAAATCCAGCTTTTCCACTTAAAAAGGAGCACTTGCGTGATGACAATTTCAGAAGAAGGTATTGACTCCTTACCTGGGTTATAGGTAACTGATGTTGAAGTCAAAATTGATCACACAAATATTGGAGATATTGGCACAACAACTATAGACTAAGACAGTCCGTCGTTCGTCATAAAACTGATATGAATTGGTTCTATCTAAGGATGAAGGTAATGCTTTGCTACATAGAATTGCAATCTGAATACCCGTAGGCATCGTCACACTCAAAAAGTAAGTCGATCTTGCGTTAAGAAATAGGCTGATTCGGAATTCTGGCTTTAGCCGGTTTTTACACTTACTGGCAAAAATCAATTGTAGTCGGCAAAATGAGTTTAATCGGCCTTGGTGTTGCATGATTTCACTATAAGTTAAGTATAAAAGTGGTTGTTTTATTCTATTATTTTCTGAAAAAATTATAGCGAGCTTCCTACTGGAAACTGTTTTCACATGTTTTCTTATTGAAAAGACCGATACAATTTCATCATAGCTCATTTGAAAACTGAGAATGCAAGCTGTCGAATGATGCATGGCACGTTGATGTTCAGCACGATTGGAAGGCATGAGAATCGATTGAATTTCGACATAATTTAAGTGATCCGCTTTTTATGATCAGCTCTGTATTATAACGCGTTCCAAACATGTCGAAGTGGGCATACTACGGCATAATCAATAACTGAATGGCGTCGGAAATATCATTTGGTCTCTGAAAACACATGTCTGATCAGATGATTCCAAACGGTAGGTGGTATTATCGCTGAGTTGTCGGTAGTGTTGACTCAATCTGGCTTCCCATAAACTTGTCCTGAACCGTCTATGAGCTGGAAATTAATGATAAAATGATTAAGTTTTACTCGAATGATGTGGTAGCAGCGAAGGTAAGTAATTCACGCAATGTAATACATCATCGACCGTCCTATTTCCTCAAGAGACTCCAAAAATTGATCAGTTGTCGTCACAAGTTAGCATTGGTTGATATTTGAATTTAATCAATACATTATATTCCACGAAGGAAGCATCTCTGTATCTCCAGCTTAATTTTCATGATTATTCAAAATCTTCTATTTAGATTTGGAAATGTATGGATCCATACTCAAGAGATACTACCAGTATTGCCTAATAAATGTTTTCAGAATAGAACAGCGAGATGGAAATTAGAATTTGGTTTAAAATTAGCTTTAAGGTAGGCTTAAATTACAATTTCTGCACCTCCACGACGAGGAAGCTGATTAAGGAAAACAACAGCAGATGAGGCTGCTCGTCAATTTTCAAATTAATAGTGCATTAAAACGGGCCGCTACCCTGTCATATTGATCACAATCCGTGATAACTTTGACTGATAACTTTAACTTTAATGCCGCTGACACTATAAGGGAAAATTTTCAAAATCAAGCATTCAACAAAGTGCAGACGTTCTAGGAAACTTATTGCACAAGGTTGAAAGTCACAACGCAACAAATACCTGTCAGAAAGCATATTTAGTTTATGATTTTTTGAAAGAATCCATTACACAGTTCGCCTTGTCGGATGAATTTTGAATTTCCTTTCTCTATGTTTATCACTTTGTGAAATGAAAGTGACTTTCTTATACAAGCATTTGCTCACTATTGTAGTCAGTCCCCAATATTATAATTTCATGTAATTTATCACATAACAAGTAATTTAAAGGTACACACCACTTATCAGCATCAAAATGCTAACACGATTTTTGCATTACTAATTTTATATAGTTACGTTATTATGATATGTGTAATTTTGTTCTGAATTGAATTGCTCGAATTGATAGATGTCATCTTTGTGATGCTGGGGAAAAGATACTCAATGATTTTGCTGAAGCATTCAGCTTCCGTACATGTAGCTGTACTGATACGCGTATACTTTGAAGTGCCAATATTCCAAGACCTCAATCGAGATGAATGCTTTAGAAATTTTTTAGAAATTTGTTGTTCCGTTGAGTAGTCCGGGAGCTAGCGCGAAGTTGTGCAGGGAACGAGGTAGTACATAAAACTTTCACATAGCATAGTACACCTCTAACCTACTGCAAAACTTCGCGTCTGCCGGATCAGATCATTTGCTTTTCAGAAATAGAGAGGATAACACAATCCTATGTATTTCCAGTGGTAAAATTGTGACATTTAAGGTGTTGACTCCATTTTTTCCAATTTTTGCTCATAAAAGTAACACAAATTGGTATTTTGTTGAACTGGTTATTATAGAAATCATGAAGATGCAGTGCGCGGTTCCTTTCATATTCTTCAAGCAACGGAGGGAAAACCACGATTGACCGGTGTAGTCGTATTTAATTCAGCGACAAGTTTCGACCGGTGCTTCGGTCCTGTTCACGCAAACTGGCCGCCAGTTTGCGTGAACAGGACCGAAGCACCGGTCGAAACTTGTCGCTGAATTAAATACGACTACACCGGTCAATCGTGGTTTTCCCTCCGTTGCTTGAAGAATATAGAAATCATCTACAGATCATGATCTTTCAAATGAGTTATCATTCAGTGACAGAGGACGGAGTAAAGTGTGCAAGCAGACACTTTTCGTTGGTGTAACTGCAAATTTTAACACAGAAATTTCAGGAAAATTGTTGATGTACTTTAACGAAAAGTGTCTGCTTGCACACTTTACTCCGTCCTCTGTCACTGAATGATAACTCATTTGAAAGATCATGATCTGTAGATGATTTCTATAATAACCAGTTCAACAAAATACCAATTTGTGTTACTTTTATGAGCAAAAATTGGAAAAAATGGAGTCAACACCTTAAATGTCACAATTTTACCACTGGAAATACATAGGATTGTGTTATCCTCTCTATTTCTGAAAAGCAAATGATCTGATCCGGCAGACGCGAAGTTTTGCAGTAGGTTAGAGGTGTACTATGCTATGTGAAAGTTTTATGTACTACCTCGTTCCCTGCACAACTTCACGCTAGCTCCCGGACTAGAGGTCACATCTCAACAGCTTGGATTGAATGACTGAGATGTGGAATACGAAAATGTCAATTATTTCATTCACTGAGGTAAAGGGATTTTAGGGTATCAACAGCTGTGATATATGATAAGTGCATCTTGTTCGCTACTTACCACAGATCTTAAAAGCATGTGTAAACGCTCCATGTATACCATAAATGGTGCTATACGCAAGCTGCTTTAAGTCAATCAAATGTAATTAGATATTATGTCACGGCACCGACAGTGAATTTTTATCACTTGCAGGACAATGAACACTAAACTTAGACATTTAATGACGAAATGCTTATTAAATCGCGCTTTAATTTTAAATTTGCTTGTAATTTACTTGTCAATGGATTAATAATTTGTATGTGGCGTGTCTAATAAGTTCCCACACTAGCGACAAAAATATTGAATCTAATTAGTATTATTCCTAGAAGTCCTAATAATTATGCTCTTTAAAAGCCTAAAACCAACGTTCTAGCTGATGTCTTTGTAACTTTCTTAACATGAGCTTTGTATTGTATGTTGAAAAATGTTGCGAAAAAAATGTAGAATTCAATGTATTAGCAGAAACACGATTTCCTTAAACCTCCCTTCTTAAACCGATTTCACCAGTTGAAAACTGTTCTACGTGAAGGAATCACAATCGAAGTTGATTAAAAATTTCAATAGGCTTGCGAAGTTACGATCTTCTTGAAATTTTATAAAAATTTATGTTCGAAAGTGTGTATTGTTTAGTTCCATAGTGACCAAACCTATGGCTAGATAAAATATAGGAAAAATCAAAAAGTCGAAAATATCACTTTGAGATTATAGAGATTTGACCTAATAAAAATTTTGAAATTTTATGTAGATATCCACAAGCGTTCCTAATAAGTGAGTGAAATGAAATAGGAATCTAAAAACCACTTCAATACATAGAATTCTACATTTTCGCGGAAGCTCGTGTTATTAACCCCTTCGGATTGCGGAACCAATGGGTCGCACACATAGAAATTAACAATACCATAGAAAGTTCTAGAATGGAAATTACATGAAAATTGTGGCACACGCCGGGGGAACTTAGTTGGGGCAAAATTCAAATTGTACGAACTGGTTTCCATGTTTTCTGATTGGCATTTATATTTATCAAGCCTATTTGTGATCTGGGCTGTTGCCCTTTGTCCAAAGATCATGTGTAACAAAGCAGAAATGAATTTATAAAATACTGCGGCGACAGGATGACAAAGAAGGAAATCCTTTAAAACGCTCTGTGCTTTCATCATTTTAAAATATCGGTCCTATAATCTATCAAGAGTATAATTAGACACATATGCAACTTGTAATGTCGATTTACAGAACATACATTACTCCATCTTGAAATCAGAGGTCAATAAATCTTCGAGTATTCATTTTACTTCAAAGGGCTCCCCTGTTCTTTATATTTGAACAATTTTTCAGAAATTCTCATAAATTGCATTCTGTAATATCAGACCTGCCAAAAATATCATCACAGCTGTATCACTAAGTCATCCAAATGCAATTAGATTTGATAGAATCTTCCAGCGACAGTTGCTTACCACTTATCTATCTTAGGAAAATGTCCTAATCTGCGAGTTACTAAGTATGAAGCTTTCAGTGTGCTTTATTCAAGAAAAGTGCACCAAGCGTAGTTTCTTAACCGCTTGACGGAGAAAATTTATGCCAATAATTAGAAATTGTGAATCTGTGAATTCTTGAACATGTTCTTACACACCCAGTACAAAACCAACCAACTTTCAATGTATGACTGTGAACCAAATATTTGATTCGTAATTCCAGCATTGAAAAATTATATAACAGCATGTCATTACGTGCTACAAAGAGATTGCAGTACGTATATTAATTCCATGGAATAGTAGCCTTACTTCACATGAAAAATGGCCCGCCATCTCCACTACGTCGCAATTCTCTTCATGAAAATCCTGTACTTTGCTGTCAACAACTTCCTTCCACAACCAACCTGGCAAATAAGTTTTTACTATGATACAAATGTTTAAGATCGAATCTTGATCTGCAGACCATAGATTTTTACCATGTGCCATCATTGTACATAGGCAAGATATCAAAACTTCCATTCTAGTGTACTATTATCTACTTCTATGGTCGCACAAGACTCACAATTCCTTGTGAGTCTAGGATATGTTATTACGCGCGTATGATTTGGTAGATTAATATAGCCAAAAATGTGCCACATATTTCATAAATAATAACTGAAGCTTGTCCTGATTGCGCTCATGGTGTGTCTAAAGACATCCATACATAGATATCTGTCAATTACTACATACATATATAGATGTATGCATTTATAAAAACAGGATTTCTCACTAGTGCAACTGTAAATAAAAATATAGACCTTGAATATCGAGTTCACACTATCATTGAATACGGCGACAATTGTTTTTCGCCCGTACTTCTTTTCACGGCGCTGAATAGGGTACACAGAAATTGAAAATCAGCTACAATTTATAAGAGAACTGCAGTAAGTGATTAATAGTGGCAAATATCGATCCTTTGATCACGGCAGCATGACATCTGAAATCAAGTAATAGCTAAGCTGCTAACGTCAGCAACACCAATGGATGAAGGTAAGGAAATTAATGAATAGAAAATAAAATCAACATAAATCATCTGAAGTTGCTGCAAAATGAATGTGCAAGTCTATCAACTTATTTTTCGTTTCTGGCCAATGATTATCAAAATTAGGGAAGAAATGGTCTGTTCAGAACCTATGGTTTAGGTCCTATGTACCCCCCAAAAACTTTAAAATATTTCCACAACATTTTATTTTATTTTTTATAAATGACTTATTGTCCTAATTTCCTTCCCGGCTTCTAATCATCAAAAATACTCACATTCTAATCACAAAAGTCATCAATATCCTGTAATTTACAAAAAGTTTGCTTCCGAAAGGTAGTAAAGAAAGTTGCAAAGACATCATCCGCAAGACTGTTTGGTTTAGGCTCTAAAAACCATACTGATCAGGATTTCTAAGAATAATACTAATTAGATTTAAATAGTTTTGCTCCGTTTGTGCAAAATATGTCCAGTGCGGGAAACTTATTAGACAACGCGTCCCAAAAATTTCAAATCCCCACTGCACGAAATCCACTTGCATAAGCATTGTACAAACTTCAGCATAGAAATAAAGATTATGTGTAAAAACTAAGGAACCAACACAGAAGATTTCTTGGCGCCCAACTTTGTGATGTTAACCCTAGAATGCATGATCTTTTTTCTCCGTTTCTGCATAGTGTGGGCCTCTGAGACCCATGCCCCATAAAGGTAGTCCTGTGCGTTTAAATACATGTAATAGCAAGTTTTTATTATTGATGTAGCTTGATGATCTATTTTAGTCCAAATCGGCAATGGTACAAAAACTGATCAATGGGTGTAAAATAAATGTTTCATCAGGCCTATAAATGTCCTCTGTACATACATGTATGTATACTTGGCAAATGACGAAAAATTTCAAACGTTTAGCACGCATCAACATTTGAATTGAGAATGTTGCAAACACAGGGGTAGTCCTGACAGATACAGAGCATAAGTATTTGGTACTTTCTGTCAACCTTTGACTTCCAACATTCAGAGCATCTGGCTCGCACTGGCATGAAGAGAGAGGCTGGATGAGGATTTGACTCCACGCTTGTTCTGTCTCAGCATTTGACTGTTCTGGAATTCCGGTAGTCACAGAAAGATTAGTTTCCCAAAGATAATCAGAAAATCTAGTCTCCCGTCGATGACTTCTGCGTCGATTCTTCTCTGGAAATACCCTCGCTTGTAAAGAACAAAGGCGTTAAAGAGAACAGGCAATGTCGAGCAAATTGCCAGAAAACCGTGACGTGCCATCCATTTTTGACTTGTAATACATTCACTGAGTAATTTCCAAATCCATTCCTGACCGCATTCACATCAACTTCGCGCCCTTCGTTTGGTTATAATAGTGGAAAATAACATTTTGGTAATTCCTCCTCGGATGGGATTCCTGAATGGATGAACACTTGTAAGCTGATGACAAGACCATTCACAACCTTGTTTTTCTTCGCCTTGTAAGGAAACGAGTTGAATTGGATTGGCGGTCACTTGTCGTAAACAGAAATTTGCTGGAATAGAGCTCCTCTTCCCTTGATGATTTATCCTCATCTGCTTTTGGTATATTTCTCCTTCTCCATGCCCTTTAATAGTGCCCAGCAACAGTGAGATCACGCTTCTTTAGTTCTCCGGCTAAGGAGATTGGCTCGTGGAAAAAGACAATTATCTGTGGTGTACAATTTCTTTCTATATTGGAGACAGAATGAGTGGCCTGTAAAACAACATGGTTTCTCCCAAACCACGATCAACGCGATTGTTTGAACTGTGTCCTTTCCGGTATCCATAGTTACATAAGAAAACATAATAGGTTTTCCGAATCAGCGAGAATCCAGAATTTCAGTCCAATACTTAGACCGGTTTGCTTGGCCATGTATGTACTGGATGTAATTGGGCACCGACCTTTTTTTTTATGAAAAGGGATATAACTCTTCATCAACGGTAACGCATTCTCCATGGTTGCAACACTTTTGGCTGTTGGTGACTACGCCGTCAAAGAGTAAGCGAACAGCTGCAAGTCGATCATTTCGCAATCTTGTCATTCTTGTGGGTCTGTTGTCGAATCTCATCATTCTTCGAATTTCTTCAAACAGATGTATGGGCATAGTTTCTATAAATATGGCACAACCTGTCTCTTTATTCCATAAAGAGACACAACTCTTCATTCTTGCTTTTGAAAACACCACGTAGAATACATAGACCTATGTACGCTTCCATTTCCGCCGGTGAAATCGCCTTCCAGTCATTTCCCTTCACCCTTCGGCCCTCACATTTTGTTTCAATAACCATGGTGGATAGCATATCCTGATCGAAAATAACTTTGAAAGCAGATATATGGTCATGAATTCTCTGGAATGCGAAAGCAGTAATTACGGGTCATATTTGCATAACATTTCCTGAATGCATTCTTCCAGTGGATGTAGGGTGTCCATCAGTCCAAATTTCTCCAGATGGCGATACGAAATTCCTAGTTTCAGCCGCATCAAGGTATTTTCTTAATTTTTATCGAGTTACTTATTTTTGCGCGCTGACTAACTTTTTTAGTTTTGAGAATGTTAGGGTTGCATGAATAGAAGAAATGATGCTCTCGCCCTGAATCATCAGTATTTCAAATATGAAATCAATCGGGCCAGTGGTTCAAAAGATAGAGCCATTTATGTACAATACTTGCATTTTCTTCCGTGCATGGCCTACAGACACGAGTCCTTCTCTCTCTAGTTGTCCATGGATATATATCTCTATCTATCAGGCACATTGCTTGTTTGCTATCGAGGCACAGCAGGTAGTTGTAGCAATCGATGCCACACACTCACACAGTGCATACACGCACGCATTCAGCAAGATATTGCAGCAAAGACAGTATATTTGAAAGAAGAATGCTTATAAAAACGTCATTAGTTGGGGTCTCAGGGACCCATACATGCAGTAACGGAGACATGCCTGAAAAACAGCTTTCTGGTTGTAGGACACATTAATAACTCATACACGTTGGGATAAGTAGAGCTAAATGAGACAAAGTCATGAAATTAAAAGGCATTCGGTTAATACTTTCAGTGCAGCACACGTTTAATATCTTGTGTGGATCGCACGACCCACTCATGCAGT
>CAJQUW010013079.1:0-22130 GCA_907163375.1 Prostheceraeus crozeri
AAAAAAGTATAGTTTATGCGTTTATCAGTAGTATGATAGTGTATTAAGTCAAGCTATCTAGGTGTCTTAGAAAAATATACCAAGGATGATAGTTTACAAATTTGTTAATTGAGTCTTTAAAAATAACATATCAAATTTGCAGGTAATTCTGTTGAGTAGTTTTTGAAATATTTACACAACTTTTGTAAGTATATAATGGATAACTTTACATTTATAGTAACCTTCAAATTATCTGGATTTCTTTGGTAAAATCGTAAATTATTGTGAATTGTTTTCAATAGTGACAATGCATTTCTTTCATGTTTCATTTCAACACATGAATAAGCTTACATATTTCACGTTTGTCTCGAATTACATATTTTGTTTAAATGAATTAATTCTCCTATCAATATATTGTTGAAAAAAAATCAATTGTTAGACTATAACTTTCGTTTTCATCCGCTGATTACACGGTTTTATCAGGTAAGCAATATTTTGTGTCTAAATATATCTAAATAAGCTGCAAATCATTTTGGAATAATAAAACAGCTAAATTAGATACTTTGTATTAGAGCAAGCTATAAGGCTTTTGGGTTTAAATAGAAATCGATTGCATTTATCAATCATGGGCTTCAAGATTTTAGGTTGTGCACATTATGTTCAACTTAATACATGAACCAGGATAATTTACGTGTGTTATTCTATGTGTAGTGATTTATGTAATGATTTACGATAAATAACCTTCATGTAGATGAGACTATACTGTAGCTTACGGATAAAATCATCATAGGGAATCATGCAGTGTAGGACGACATTAACTATATTAATAATAATATATATTTATAATTATAATATTTATAATAATATTAACAATAATGTACTATACAAAACATGTATACTTGTATTTACAACTTTTGCAAATCAAAACACGTGATTAGATCGTGAAAAATCCAAACGACTTATCTTATAGATTGAATTTTGGAAAAAAGATTCCTGCGGGATTCGAACCCACGATATTTAAGCGATAGCCATACACCTATTTCCCTAGGCCACCCAGGATATGGTAAGAGGGAGCCTCAGGCAACGTAAGCTTCTTATTTCCTCAGTACTATTATTGTCTTGAAAATAATACATTTATTTAGCAAAATCATCAATTTTTTCCTTTCAGCATGGAATCTGACTCCCTTACGGCCAAGCATGAAGAGGCGTTGAGAAGAATCTGTCGGCGATGTGGAAAAGTGAACCCGACAAGCAAACTTCGCCCAATAACCGACGATTCTAAAATTGTGCTATAGAGAGCATTGGGAAATTGACATCTCTTTGGATAATCCAAATGCCATGCCTTCTGTGATCTGTGGAACTTGCCGGACCTACTTACAATTGCTTAAATCGGGAAAACGTGTCTCAGACAGAAGTTCAGCATCACAACAAGCCATGTTCGACCAAGAATTCAAACTTAGGAATAAGGCTTGGTGCGATGTTGATACACCATGCACTTTGTGTCAAAAGCTGGATAACTACACGAATGAAAGAAGAAACATCACTCAAATAAAGTCTGTCAGAATTATAGCTGGTCGAAAGAGAAATTCCACTGATATACGGTCGACTTCTGCTGAAATGTATTGCGGAAAATGCTTTAAAAAGCTCAATAATGCTGAAAAACAGTATTCTGCAAACCACCGATGCTCGGTCGCAAAAAGCCATGTTGTCAATAATGTGATCAACGCTATCGGTAATTCCCAAGTCTCTGATCTTGACTTCCTCAGTGCTACTGTTACCTGCCAATCGCAAAATGACAGTGACACAGATGAAACTGATGAACGAGTTCTTTCCCTTCCCACTACTAGTGGGTGCGGTGGTCCTCCGAGGAAGATAATTATATCTTCTCCTCCGCAAATCAATAGAAATGAAACAAAGAGAGTTCCTTTGAAAAGCATAGTAGGCTTAAAAGCCGTTTCGCCTTCAGTTTCGAACAACGTGTTGAAGCAACTGAATTCCCATACAGGTGGATACAAATTATCCGGAATTAAGTTTCCATGCATACGGAAATTGTACTCGGATAGAGATGCAACGGTCGGTCGATTCTTTGAAAGTCACGATATGGAATTGGAAAATTCCGCTGGCGATCTTGTGACAAAGACGATGATTATTTGCAATGATATACCTGAGATGATTTCCAACTGGTGTCCATGGATTTTGGAAGAAGAAGACGGAGTTATCGTGAAACTTGGTATTGATCACGGCCAGAATTTCTTGAAGATCGGTGTGCAGGTGGTCAACAAGCCGGAGTTTTCAAACTCTGTCTCCGACCTTCTGCTTGTATGCTTGACGGATGTTACTGAATCCCGGTGTAATCTACTGAAGCTTCTTATGCTACCATGCTTCGTCGCTCTTTTTGAAAATCCCATCTTCACGGTTGTATTGAGTGCTGACATAAAATGCCTGCAACTGATTTCAGGGATGTCTACCGCCAACGCCAAATTCCCTTGCATCTGGGAACATGGTAATCTGCATGACGACGATGACAACTTCATTCAGCGTACAGGAGATTTCCATCAAGAGAATCTTATTCGTTTTCAAACGGAATTCTCAGGAGTACGCTTCAAAATGTTACAACTGCATCTCAGATTCTTTGTTTGAAGACCACGTTCCGATTCTATACAAATGTGCACTGCCAATTCTGCACATAACATTGGGTATTGGTCAAAATTTCTTCGACAAAATGACGGATCATCTTACCAATGATGAGAAGAAAGAAGTGGATGATGTTTTGAATGAAATTGGAGCTTATCGAGCTCCTTACCACGGAAATGCCTTTGAAGGAAGGGGAGTAAGAACCATTCTCAACAATTTGGAGAAATTCCATTCATGCATTTCAAGAACTTCCTATTTCAATGCATTGAAATGCTTCGGGAGTTTTCTTGAGAAATGTGGTGGGATCCGACGTGAAAGTGACTGGAAACAATCAGTAATTGATTTTCTCATCGCTTTTGAACAAACTGGACTGCGAACTTTCTTGAAAGTACATATGGTTACACATGTGAGCCAATACGTCTCCATTCTTGATAGTATTTGTCCATTCCTAAATCCTGGTTTGGCTAGGATGGGAGAACAGGGGCTTGAAGCATCTCACCAACACTTCAAGAAGACGTGGGAACGATTCAAGAAGTCGCCGAAATCAAAGAATTCATTACTTCTTGCTGTGAAGGATTTTAACTATGTACGCTTCATTACCGGATTTTCGGAGTAGTTTGGTTGACAGAGATAACTATAATTTTTATCTTCATGTGTACATCAATCATGCAATTTGGTGATTATAACGATTTTCGAAATATTTAAGATTAGAGGCTTTGAAATGCTAGTCGATATGCGCTATGTGTACTTTCATAGTCTGCGTACTGAAATATTACGCCTTGTCATTCTTTATACGCAAGATTTTATCGAGTTTTGTATTTCCGTTAACATGTTATATCAATATAATACTACAAATATAACAGGAATGTTTTATTACATTCTAGGGTCTAGGGCTCGAAGAATCCGGTCCTGCGAGGCTGGGCCATGACAAATTCATTGTCCGGACGTATTTCATATTCTTCCGTTGTTTAATTACAAATATTTCAAAAACTACTCGACAGAATTACCTGCAAATTTGATATGTTATTTTTAAAGACTCAATTAACAAATTTGTAAACTATCATCCTTGGTATATTTTTCTAAGACACCTAGATAGCTTGACGTAATACACTACTCATACTACTGATAAACGCATAAACTATACTTTTTTTGCATAACGACTTGACAAAAATTGTTGAAAATTCATGTATTAATTGCTTGATATGTCTTGAATATAAATCTAGCGTTTCATCTTTGGTATGTTTAATTAAGCTGTTGTAATGCGTACCTTACTACTAGTATATTAAAAAGAGTTATTTTTATACAAATAAGTAGTTTGTGGAGCAACTACTCGACCAAAATTTATGAAACTTCGTAAATTTGCAATTCAAAGCATAGCAATACAAACGACACTTGAAACTTACTTGGTATATTTTTTTGTAATGCGGAATACAATGCACATTTACTAGTAGTATGGAAAAACGGAGTTTTTTGCGATTTTCTCAAAATCTACTCGACCGAATATGGATTTATTTTCAGGGGAAACTACAAAGGACTGATGCATACTAAATCTGAAGTGTCAAGTCTGGTATATTTTTTGAGTTATTTTCGAAAAAAACCACATGTGCGCTATATCTCACCTCAAATAGGCCTGTATGGCATAGCAACATACTACTAAAAACACGAAAATCGAGTCATTTCGGGGGAAATATACTCATAAACAATAGCGATTTACTCTACGCTACCCAAGTCAACCTCGGCTATCGAGAAAGATGACGTCCTAAACTACTAGAAAATACCTAACCATGAGTTTGAGGTCGATAGCATTTTTCCAGTTGGATAGCACTATCGAGTTTGACAGCAGTTTAGTAATTACCATGATAAGATTTCCGGTGAAAGTCTGGAAATGAAATCATATTTCTTAGTAGTTTTAAGATGCAAGTTGTACTTACGCTAAATTGGAGTGTTCCAGAATTGGTGATGCATCAGCAATGCATTTTTCATTGAACGTATGAAATAATTTGCGCGTCTTGAACATTTTCAATATCTCTTATAGCGAAAGTAAAAGTGATGGAAACATCGAGGAAATAGGCTTATTTCTTTCTTTACACTTAACACTCCTCGAAGCGGCAAATGTGTAGATCACAACAGATAACTGATATATGTGATGGCATTACTTTTGATGAGTAGAGCCATGAAACAGTAAAAATTAAGTAAGTCACTGTTGTACATGAGTATCAACTAGTTGCGGCTCAATAGTAGAAGAAGCTTCAGATTCAAATAGTGTAGGCCTACGCGATGTTCAGTACTGCCATTGAGAAATGCTTTAGGCTATAGGCTAGATAATGTCGAAGGCCTACACGTGAGCTATGATTAAGCGATTATAAAAAGCATAGTCAAAAGTGCAATATTTTCTTTCCGGATATTAAAACGCTTCCACGATGTCGGAATAGTGGCAAAGAGCTTGGTCATGTGCGGAAATTCAAGGACTTTCGTGAATGTGAAGTTTTTGCTTGAGTTTCCAGCTCCTTCTGAGAGCAAGTCTATTGTTGTAAATGATAGTCAAGTTACCTTTTCCGCAAGAAATGCGGCGTCAGCTAGGCATAGGGAGATTACCATGCATGCAATGGGTTAGTGATTGAGAGGTTCTGGTATAGGCCTACATCGATGGTTGATCCCGGAATAGGTCTAGTTACCTCTGTGGATTCAAAAGAGTGCCACAAATTTTCGGTGCGTTGTATGAAGTACCGGTATGTCGAAATAACTTGTTTCCATCCCATTTCCTGCCGTTGGTGATATTGACGAGATAGATGATCAGCAAAGTCTTTGATTGACGGGATGATTTGGATTTGAGGACAAACTTTCCATCTAGGTGACGCTGACTATGCTGCCGCAAACGCTCTGTTTCATGACCTGTAGTGCTCAAAGTCAAAGTTTTGTGTTGCAGAATATTGCCATCTTTATAACTGCGATTTTCTTCATTTCGTCGTAATAGGACGATTCCTTTTCCGATCCCAATTTCCACATATGTTTAAATGGCTGAAGCTGAAATTGTTTGTACTTGTCATTAAATATGTGATATGAAAGTTTAGACTCAAGAGCTCATTGCAACTCGAAGAAAAGTAAATGAGACTCTCGTGAACTTCAGTTGACTTTGGCATCATAAGAGGACGTTTGGTAAACACAGCTGTCGTGACTATAAAGAAGCTTATGAATAATCTAACCCCATGGGCATCTTCATGCTAATTCAACCTAACTATGCAGCAATAACTAATCCAAAACGATAATTCAATTCCTAGTTATGATCATTTTAAAAATGCAAAATTCTTCAAACGTCACAAGACGACGCATGGAAATGCTCATATATACGTATGAATAAATATGTATACAGATCAGCGTAAAATGCAAGAACCGATATCAATCAAAAATGACGTGTAAAACCATGATGCTATGTACAGGCGAAAAACAAGCCACTTAGCCACTCGAATTAGCGAGCATTTGAAAGCCTATCCCGTAGCTACTGAAATTTCTTTACATGTGCACCATCCTAAAGCTGAAAATTTCTCCATTATCGGTGCATCAGCCTATCCTCTTATCTTGGAGTCTATTCTTCTGAAAGAAAGTATCGATATGCAATCTACTGAAACGAATGGCTCAGTGCCCTTGCACTTGAATTTGCGATTTTCATGACGTCATTTTTCGCCTGTACATATATATATATATATATATATATATAGAATAGAATAGAATATATATATTTCAATGGCAATGGAAATCAATGATATACATGGAATGAGGTGACACGGTAGAAAGGAAAACATGTCAAAAATTGAAGTAAGTGATAACATCTTCGTATGAAAGACAAAAGTCATTCGAGATAAACTCAGATTATTCAATAAAAGTTTTGTTCACGATAGCAACTGTTCGTGGAAAAAAGGAGTTTCTACGTCGGGTAGTATGAGACGGAGGTTGGATAAATTTTCCGGAGGACGTTGACTTTGTTGGACACAGACTGTTAAGGGGGTGCGCTTTGTTGCAAGATATGTTTGAAAGGAGTTTCACAGAGGCCTTTTCACGCCTGTTTCTGAGATCCGGGAAACTTTCACAAGTGCAACTATAATCCCCACAGATGATAAAATGAGCTCTTCGTTGAATCTTCTTCAGCACGTCTTCATTCTTCGCAGTCATGCCGATGAATAAAGGTGAGCAGTATTCAACCACGGACAGTATCAGGCCATGGTACACCTCAATTAACAAAGTTTTGCTTAGAAATGGCCTTAGGATGCGCAAGGCAAATAGTCGACGTGAAGCACACCTATTTATGAAATCGAGGTGTCTATCCCATTTAAGATTCGATGAGAAGTGAACTCCTAGGAGCATCAAGTCATCTACTGAAACAATTTCTGGAATAGAAGGGGAGATCTGATTGATCGTCTTTGGTATCCACATCATTTTGCATTTGCTCAGATTCAAATTTAGCCCCATAGTCGAAGACCACTGAATCATGTTGTTATGTTCAACAATGTAAGAGTCACTATCTCCCTTATAGAGAGGAATCACAAAAGTGCAGTCATCAACATATTTCACCATCGTAGTTGTGCTTTTTACAGGAAAAAGAGAACTGACCACCAGATTAAAAAGGAACGGTCCAACCAACGAACCTTGTGGTATCCCAGACAAAACTTGACGTTCACGCCCGATTATGTTGGAAAACTTCACCGACTGAGTTCTCGCACATAAGTAGTCCTCGATCCAACTTATGAAGTTTCTTTGGAAGCCTTTCTCAGTTAAGGATTTGATTATAACATCATGACCCAGCAGGTCAAACGCCTTACTGAAGTCGTATGCTATTACTAGCACACCTGCAATCTGACTTTCCTCCAGCGCAGTTGTGACTTTGTAATGAATACAAATAAGAGCAGAAGCCGTAGATGAATGAGGAACGTAACCGAACTGAAAATAACCGAAATGTTTTCGTAGTTCAGCCGAGATGCCAGATTCCAGAACAGCCTTCTAACAGATCTTAGAAAGTGCTGGGAGCAATGAAATTGGACGAAGTTCATGAAGAGAGGCTGGGAAGGATTTCGGAATAGGAGAAATCAAACTGTGTTTCCAGGCACGAGGGTATTGCTGTCTTAAAATTGAAATGTTGATCACGTGAGCCAATGGTTGAGCAATGATTTCAGCTGCCTTTTTATACAATGAGGTTGGAATCATGTCATCACCTGGAGCTTTGTTTGTTTTCATGGAGCACAGTAGCTGAAGGACATCTTCCACTTCAACAACGGGTGCCCAATCAGAGCCTGCAAAGCTTTCGTCTTCCGATGATATAGAACTTGTCGAAACTGGTCGACACGCCTGGTATGATTTGAATATAGAGTTCATTTCCTCAACAGCTTCATGAAGTGATGAAAACCTTTTCAATACAGGATCCAAAGCAAAATAACCAGCTGATTTTGAGCCTCTAAATTCGTTAACTACCTCCCATAACTTTTTGGAGCCATCCTTCGACTTCTGGGCCCATTTGCATTTCTCCTTCATCAACATCGACTTTACTTTTGAGTTCAACCGCTTATACAGGCAAAAATCACGTTGGCGGTATGCATTCCAGCGCTGATTGATGAGGCTTTTTATTAGTGGTGTAATGTACGGCTTATCGCGAGGAGTCATTGCGACAAAAGATGTTGGGATCGTGCTTTTATAACAGTCTTTTACAGCATTGTTCAAGAAAGTACACTTCTCATCAATAGACATATCCATATTATAGATTGGCTGAAAGTTTATCAGACTCAATTCATATAGAAAAGAGTTAACAAAAGATTCACGCAAGTCATTTACAACACATAATCTGTAATTTTTGACAGATACAGTGGTATTAGGAGTACAAAGTACAGTATTATGGTCAGATTTAGCAATAGGAGGACCCACACATACATTGTATTCATTTGCTAAACAAGTGGGTAAAAGTACAAGATCTAGAACAGCGTCACCACGAGTCGGTACAAGTACGACATTTCTAACATCAAAACTATTTTCCAAACAGCGAGTATTAATGCGATTGAAATCGCCCACAAAATCAAGTCGAGACTTGGATAATTATTAAGGACCTTGTCCACGTTCATAGAAATGAACTCTAGCACATCAGTAGAGTAGCGCAAAACAGATGATGGTGGAATGTAAAGGCATATGAGGCAGATGTTCAAAGAGTGAAAAAGCAGCCAGACACAGTCAATACCAAAGTTGCTACCTTCTGGTTCAAACCTGGAAGGCTGGAAAAAAGATTTCACCCAGACAATAACGCCGCCACCTTGTCGACCATCATTGCGATCATCGCGGAAAATGTCGAAACCTTCTATAGAAAAAAAGTCATTTGAATGATCCGACGAAAGCCAAGATTCGGTTGCTGCGAAAATCTGAATCTTCTTACAAGAAATTAAGGTAATGATGTCATCCATTTTATTTGTAACATGATTGACATTGGTAGAAAGAATGCTAGGCAAACATCTGGAGCGATACGGTAAAATCATTGATGAAAATTTGTACTTCTCAGTTGAATCTTTCCTCTGTAGATGACAACATCTTCACCTAGGTCCCGTCTATGTTTCAGTTCAAGTCTTAGTTGTTTATCTTGGGTTTGCTGGAAAGGGTGAGATCACTCTTGAGGAAAATTGTGTCATGCTTGTAATTCTTCAGGTCGTTTGATTTGCGCAAAACTTCCATTTTCTTTTCTTTACTAGATAATTGAACTTTGAGGATTCTTGAGCCGTCATTTCTTGGCTTCCCTAAACGACTACAGGATAGTATCTTCACATCAGCTACGCCCAGGAAATCAAATATTTCCGAAATACCTTTCTCATCATTCTCTTTCTTTTTGTCTATGGATCCAGAGAACTTTTCTGGGAGTCCAAAAACCACAATATTATTGGAACGAGCTTGTTTTTGTTCAAATTCATTCATCAGGCTAGTACAGTGCACTTCTAAACTTGATGATAGCGCACTTTTTAACAGTTCGATTTCTTTGTGATGTTCATCCTGAGTAACTTTTAATGATGTGACACTGCTTTCAATCTTAGCAATACGCGATAGCACCATCCTGATGCTGTTATTTATTTCATCTACTTTAGAAGACATAAAGCTCATTATTTCACTTTTGTTGGCGTCCAACATTTGCTTAAGGGCATCAAGAGTCACATTATTGCTGGAATTTGATCGTGAACGAGTATTTCTATCTGACATCATGAACCGTAGAATTGTACAAGGTTGAAATTCTCAAATGCTGTGTGACCGAAGAAGATTTCTATGCTTCTATCCACATATAGGATGACGATACAGACACCGAAGACACAGTGACGTAATATGGTTTCTATGACTGCGAAGCACGTGAGCATAAAAATCGATATTTCGGATTTCCCGGAGCGAGAGTGTTTTCTTCTTAACTGGCAAATAACAGCTGATCGGTATGGTGCAGCTGACAATACCAGCTGATTCAACAGACGCAATCTCAATCAAAGAAGCGAAGAATCGATTCCACACAAAAGATAACACGACTGATCGGATCATAGAAATTGATAGCAATAAAACCTCTAGAATGGAAGTAAAGCTTCATGCAATACACAATAGTGGCACAAGAATCGCACGCATTTTCACTTAGATACACTTGTCAACGGCTATATGATTGGGTTAGAATCAATCACATGTGCGATTCTAAGCTTTTCATTGGTGGTTCATGCCCCAACTTAGTTCCCCCGGATGTGCCGCGACCTTGAGTCAATTTCCATTCTAGTCAACTTCAGATAAACAATATATTTCTATGGATCGGATTGACGAAGAACGCGGCTATATTTAGTAACGCTGGTATGAAAGGGTGAATCCAATGGAGAGTGTAGAGAAAGCGGCAATGATCGTGATTATGAATACCACTCACAGATGTATCGAATACCAACCAAAATAGACGGAAATATGACCACCACAGACAGAATAACACTTTGAAATTTGAATATTATCACTTAGAATATGATGACGATTGCAACGATATAAGTTTCAAGATAATTCCAACACGAGAATCAGCTTTTCCAAGTAATAATCTCTAACCAAGCAACAGTATCATATATATATATATGTGGATATGGATATGGATCTATATATATATATATATATGGATATATATAGATATGGATCCAGTCTATTTGTCGTTTTTCAATTCATTGTTTAACTATGCGATATATGTGTATGTATATATGCACGAAAAGAACGTGTGTATATAGGTTATCCCGGGACGTATTGGATCATACAACGTATACACCATTAATTCGTCTACTTTTTGCGTCATGCCATAATACCTTCCACTTAGTCCACATATTCTATGTTTACCAACCAGTGATATGCATAGATAAATCATAGTTCTCATTTTTTGGCCAAAGCTTGATCTTGTGTCATGTATCTTGTGTCACATCAGTAGGGTGATGAAGCCTGTTCGCTTTGCAATGCTTTTATCCGTTAAACCGTATAATAGCAATTATTCAGTGGCAACCACATGTGACTTGCAGGGCAAGACAGCGTTGAACATAGTGCGAAGAAGAATCTTATCATCAGTACTACCAAGGACGTCTATATTTAGTACTATGGCCAGGACGCAAGACAACGATTCACTAGGGAAATTAATGTAGGCTGGTTTTCGGGAATTCCCTTCCTAAGTGACTGGTAGTAAATGTATTGTCAATCATTGCGGTAGGCAATCAAGAGGGCTATGAAAGATTAGAGGGAAGATAGCACCATAGGACATTCTGCTACCTATTATGTTCGACTTCCTTCGCCGTGCGTTGCTATGACAGCGTCATCGATTTCAGGCTGCAGTAAGGCTTCGTCGAGGAATATTTGCGCGCTGACTTGGTGAGATTCGTCATTGTGTTTCACCGACCGACCAACCCACGTCAGTTAGACGGATACACTGGACATGGGAATTAAATTCGGAGTTGTTGGCTGATGCTTCAGCCTCGCTGAACTATTGCTACCTCTGATCTTACATTTAAGTAACAGCAAAATGATCATCCGAGTCCATCAATCAAGCTTACTGCATTTGATGAATGATTGAAGAAACTGAGCATCTCTTTAAAACGTTCTCCTTTCATAGTACTATTTATGAATATCAAAAATTCTTGCTGATGACTCTTGAATTGAACTTAACAGTGCGATATCAACTTTCACAAAATTACAGCGGATATATGAACTGCTACATTTCTATTTGTATCCACCATCAAAAGACATGATAAAAGCCAGATATTTCACATTTTCACGATTCTATTCGTGTCGGCAATAAGTAACAAGTTTTTTACCTACTCGTTGCAGCCATTTAATTAATTGACTGAAAGCAACATAATTTTTCTGTAATATACGATTTCTGCCAATTAATGAAACCTAAACACAATTATAGGATATTACTAATTTTTTAATTAAACTGGAAATGGCACACTACATTATTTCAAGAGTAAAAAGCGTATGATTTCCCATCCATTCAAGTATTTTCGAATTTTCCAACTTTTTAAAACATAAACACGAAACAAAAAGACCAACATCGATGTTAATAATATTTCTGTATATCCACTTAACGATACAAAAGATGGAGTATGCACATTCACAAATAATGATGGGAATGAATATCAGTAGATGTAAACGTTCATAGAAAACATGTGCACATATAGCACAGACATGTTTAGTTCATTGAAACTCATTAATGGTGAACCTTACAGAAAAATTGAATCACATCACTTTGAATTTGCGCTTCCTCATGGCATTTCTGTCTTTAACAAATCAGACTTCATTGTCAATAATTCTTTGTAAAATATGTTTGTCAGTCTTTTACAAACAGATTCAATATTGGTTATAGGAGCATCACAAAAAAAGCAGTCGTGGATAACAATAAACATTTGACGACATCTAACAGCGCATTTCTGTACTTGCTGCTTAAAAAAAGCGTAGCACATAAGAGAAAAATTGAACAATTTTTCTGATGGAAACGTAAGTTTTCCTCTACTGACTAAATGCGTAAAATCGGAAGATTCAACATACTCTGTGCTTTTAGTATCCGATCTGTAAGAAAGCTCTTCGGATGTTCGTAATTTAAATTCAACATAGCCACATACATAAAACAACGTATTCCTTTCATCATCCGTTAACATATCGACATAGCGAAAAATATTATCGACTGTTTCTAGTTCATCTTCCGTTACATCAGACTCACAACAATCAGCAGTAGGATGTATTTGATTCGTTTGAAGTTCAGATTTTGCATCAGCCAATCTCGCGAACAAAGCAAGCCTTCGATTTTGAGCTGTGCTTGGTATCTGTTCAAAACCTATCAGATAATTCCCTCCACTGCTCTGGCGGTATATCCCAAATTCTCCTAAGGGGTCAGTTTGAAACATCACGAGCAAAACAAATCGACAAGCTCTATCTTCTAGTAGTTTTTTAGTAAGAGAAATAAGTCCATTTATGCCTTGAACCAAAGAGTCACGAGTAATTGTCGTAAAAGATTTTATCATGGTCGCTCCTTGATTTCCCGGCATTTTTGCTACGGATTCTGACAGCTTTTTCATGATGACAAACCCCTGGTCTTTTAAATCTGTAAACGGTTTCTTATCAGAATCATTGAGATAAATGTGTGACTCAGGGTGTTTCACGTTAACAATTTTCCAAAATTGTAAAATAATGGAGATGAATTTCGCGGTGTTAGTTTTTGAGTCTTCTGTCAATGCTGCTACCGTCTTGTCATTAAATACGTTCAGAGCCAGAGCCACTTTTTGAAGATCGAAAGATGAGGGAAAGTATGCCTCGTGACATAATTTCGTCCTCCGTACGATGTTACCGCTTTCTTTTTTGTACAATTCTATGACATCGGACCATTTTCCTGTGACCACTTCATTACCATCAAGTTCAATATTTATTTCTTTAGTTTTTTCCGATATCAAGTTGTTTCTCATTGATTTCATCAGGTGCACAGTGTCATACAGTAAATAAAATTCTTGTGAATGAACTGGGTGTTGACCGATCCACGGTTCTTCTGGTGATTTGCGTAATATTTTATATACCTTTCTGTTGATAGCAGCACAATCACATATCAAGGCAAATACATCACCTCCGCATTCAGATATGACGTCAATGACATTGATTAAAATATGCTGAAGAAAGTCAGATGTCAACGAGAAGACTGGCACCAAGCGAATAACAAAGCTCTCTGATGTCATTAATGGTTTGACCATAAAAGCCAAAACAGTCCTCGCTACTTTCGTCGGGTCATCCTCTGCCCAGCCTACGACGTGGTTGCCTCGATACCTTACCGATGCTTTTATATACACTTCATCAAACATAATGCACACTTTTTGTTGTAAACCTGAATATTTAGATAACACAAAATTTAGAGTCTCACGCGCTCCTTCAATAGTGCCTATTTTACTTGAACCACCGAAATATTTTGAAACTGTGCTATGATGAGGCAGTGTTAAAATGCGTCTAAATGCCTCATATGACCTTCTCCCATTTACGAGAAGTTCTGTTGCAGTTTTCAATATACCAGTTGAAAACTAATGCGGTTTCTTGCTTGCTGAATATAGTAGCAGTCTTAACAAAAATCGTTGACGATCAGTGCAATCAATATCTCCACACAAATCAAGCAGGGTCTCGATTTCACTCACATAATTTGCTATAGATGAAGGTATGTCAGGTACAGTATATTTTACTCTGTTGACAATAGCTTCAACTTGAGAAAAAGTTTCAACTCGACACTGGAAACCCATTAGATCTCGTACATCGACTTGTGCACGAAAACGAAGCTCTTTTACATGATAATTTGAATAAATATGAATTGAGTAATCAGTCATCTCACCTCGAAAATGCGACAAAATAATAAAAGACCGCGAAGAGTCAAAAGTTACACACAAATTGTGAGATTGTACGATATCCGATCTTTGAATGACTTGAAAATTCAGTAAATTCGGGAAGTTGATCTTTTCGCTGAAAATCATCCCATTCATCGGAGATGGCCGATCTTGAGGCTGCTTCTATTTTCCTTGATGGTAAATTCCGAGGTTTTGGCAGAGGTTTGATCATTGACCAAGGGCAATTCGGAAATATAGACGGTGGGTCACGCGGGCGGGAGAATCGGGTAGTCTGAATCATTTCAGCAGAATCTGGTCAATGCTTTGAACAGATGCCGATGTAGCGCGTCACTTTGTCAATTTTATTGGGGAGGGCATCAAGCCATCGCTTCCGCTCAGATTCCTCCGGTGGAAAACCGTACACCGGAACCTTTTCCTTGGTCGAGTCATAATTTGACTTACAATAGCCGGCAGAGCACTTCCTGGGCATGACTGTGGGAAGCGTATCTAGTAGCTGAATCGAGTCTGAATCTGGCTGAACAGATAAACACACAAGCAGTTATTCGGTCGGTCGGTGAAACACAATGACGAATCTCACCAAGTCAGCGCGCAAATATTCCTCGACGAAGCCTTACTGCAGCCTGAAATCGATGACGCTGTCATAGCAACGCACGGCGAAGGAAGTCGAACATAATAGGTAGCAGAATGTCCTATGGTGCTATCTTCCCTCTAATCTTTCATAGCCCTCTTGATTGCCTACCGCAATGATTGACAATACATTTACTACCAGTCACTTAGGAAGGGAATTCCCGAAAACCAGCCTACATTAATTTCCCTAGTGAATCGTTGTCTTGCGTCCTGGCCATAGTACTAAATATAGACGTCCTTGGTACTACTAATTTTGTTGCAATTTATGACAAACCATGTGTGTGAATGAGTCTTGAGATGTGTTTAGCATAAGAAGGAGTAACGCCTTAACAAGTTTAATTCGATTGCATTTGGAGTATCTTCTATGAAATCTTCGATTTATTTGTGCTAAAGATTATTCAACAACCTTACTTTTAGAATGAATACAAATGATTTATTTTCAGAACAGGAGGTTTGCTTTATTCCTCATAGTTCAACTCGATGATGTCAAGCAGTTATTGTTCTTCTACTCCAATCAATGGTTTTGATGCAATGAGAACAAATGTCTCCGGTTTCAGCAATTCCAGCGATGGACACTTCAGGTATGATCGCCATACTTTCATGAAATGAAGTATCTTTTCAAATATCAAGAATTATAAATAATCTAATGAAGTTGAGTTGCGGTCTGAAACCAGCATGATTTTCCAGTTCTACATAGTGAAAAGTTAAAAGCAACTTAACTTCACGGATTTACAATTTTTTGTTGAAATGCGGTGTCAGCGAACAGTGTTGCTATTTGCTACGGAATTTCCGCAATGCGGGATGTTTTAAAAATTTTCAGGAAATGCTAGGAGAAATATGAACCTGTGGGATTTTTATCGGGTAGGAATATCCTATGAAATGATGTATTAATGTTCTTCGCAATACAAAATAATTTTATATAAGCCATTCTAGGAGAGCAGGATGCAAGTTGAAAATTTTGCATGCTAGAATCATGATAATGTGGCTGCCAGATTCGTCTCTAACCGATTTTTGCCGGTTTTCGTGTTGCCGGAGTTTATTATCGTGAAACTTCGATTTTGTATGTTATGAATAGGTCAATTTGTTTGTGTTAATTATCTGACATTTTGCGTGCTTACATTTGTTTCTATAATGGTTGATAGCAGAAGTAGAAGAGAGCTAGTGAAAGGAGGCGTAAGACAACTTCTTACCTTCATGGCATGGATGTTCATCTTGGGCAAGTGAATGCGCCCTAAGTATCACCCCATGTCTGATGGTCCATCTATCATGGCTGGTCTCCATAACGGTTTCCACAAGCTGATATGCGTGATCATGGCCCTCACTTGTTAGAAATGGGATCGTGCAGTATAGATTGCTCCCAAACAACGTTGGAGCTGTCTGAGAGGAGCCTGGAGAACTTGTGAAACAATTTAGTGATGTGCTTCTTGTAGCGACTTTGTCTATACTGCCCGATATTATGCTTTAAGATTGCTGGAATTGAGTGGACATCGAATGAGAAGGCGTGTGGAAACCATATGGATTCAACTTCTCCCGGTAATAAACCGACTCCTAGAATATTTGGCGTGTTTACGTGACTTTCTCCTCTATGTTATTCCCTCCGATCGTCCAAACGACTTGACCAATAGGCGAGTCATTGAGATTCGAAATGACCTCTGTGACGTTTCCTTGGAAGTGTGTATTAGTGAGTGACTGAGTGGGTATTTTAGCAGGTAGAAGAAAATGGTAATGAATGAATCCAAAAGCATGATTTCATTTGGTTTCGATGCACACACGAATTTCAAGAACCGCTAACCCGAAAAGCAAGAAGGATTCACCGGAGAAAGAACAAATAGCGGAACTTGATGATGATATTGAACGACAGAAAAAACTAAGCGATGCCCCTCAAAAGAAGAGCGAAATTACCACCATGAGAGCTTCAATCCGCGAAAGATGAGTGCTCTAACTTTTGATTTGCACGAACTAGATATGGAAGGAGAGAACATGGCATTCAAGAAAGAAAAGGACTGAAAAACACGTGGCGCGTTCTTCTCGCGACTGACTCCCGCTTTTTCAATAAAATTCATATAGGGCCTACTACTTTCCACCATCAATGCTCTTGATATTGGCGCCAGATCATGCATCTTAATTATTCCTGATCTTCTTGACAGGTTTTCTGTTTCGAAATACTCTCTTCTTCGTTGTTAAACGATAGATTTGTAATATTGCAACACAAATATTTTTCTAATATTTCTGTCTAAAAATTTGTATGCATTGTCTAACTTTTGTGTGTATGATTTAGGTAGTCTGTCAGCATAGACATTCTTAGTAGAGAAAAATTGGGCTAATGAAGACTATAAGTCAGATAAATACACAGATTCGAGGCATTTTGATCTTTCAGGATACTGGGTTGTGGAGGACATTACTTGAGTGGGTACCCAAGCCTAAGTTCTTCTCCGGAAGCACTCGCAGAGCTAATGCACTCACATGCAATCATGTGAGCTTGGAACGCGCACGCACTGTGAGTCGGTCGAAAAACTATGTTGTTCTCACGGCACAGCTTTGGAATCAGTTTCCGCACTCAATTTTCCCTGACCAATACAATCCTGACGCTTTCAAGAGGCGTGCGAACAGGTTTCTGATGAGGACAGCTTAATCAGATTAGAAGATCTGTTATTTATTTACTTTTTTACTGTTTTTTAAAATATAGCGATTGATCCTTTTTTCATTGAGCAATCCTTAGCTTCGCTCATGACTTGTAGCTGTGCTAGGGGTGAAAATTCTATAAAAAAAGATAACAACAAGCTGAAAAAATTTGCTCAAGGCATCAGTCACCAAATTTCTTGGTTGTCTTAACCTGACTTAGTTTAACTATCAAGTATTCCAATGATTAATTGTTTGTTTTGATAAGGCCCATATACTATCAGTAACACACAATTTTGTTTCTGTGAAGATAGTCCACACATGAACTATCCGCTACGTATTGTAGGTCTTATTCAAATATTTAAGGTTCAGCCTGTGAACAGTGACTAGATCGAATTCAAAAGTATCAGTGATTGCTGCGACGCTGCTACAATGCCGGATCTTCAATTCCTGTCAACAGTAATTTCCTAAACATACATGAAAGATAAATTGTGCATTGATTATGTAGGTAATATGAACTTGAAAATGTTGCTGCTAGAGGAGTGGGCCATGTGTATCGGATTGCACATTAATTAAGGCAGGCGTCATGCTCCCATCCATCAATGATTCAAATGAAACGGAGATGAGTTCAGTCACAATAATCGCTTGATCATCAACGTTTATCTATCAGTTACTCGTGCAGCAATTTGATTTAAGTCGAGTCGAGTAATTCATGAGTGCGGTCGAAATGTCTAGTCAAGTCGGAAACGTTGCAAGATGTGGCGCGGGATTTTTTGTGGCCTGCTGGAGAAATTTCAAATTTAGCGCTGACATCACTGCGAGATGTTAATCAATAGTACCTGGAATATTTTTACTGTACATTTTAAGAAGTAAAATAGCAAGTGGTATAAACGAAATGGACAGCACAGCATACAAATGTTTAAGATAAAATGATGTTGTAAAATGTAATATAAACAACATCATTCACGTTTCAATCAATCAATGATGCAAAGGGTGAAATAGCGAATGCTAAAATACAATACAAATTGCAAATCTCAAATAATTCTTATGTCGGATCAGCCGTAATATATGTACATGTCATTTGCGTATATATACATGTGTAATCAAATACTTTAAAAGGAAAATTATGAATGAATGTTTCACCTGTAATACATGGACAAGTTCGACTTGAAATTTTTTAAGATATGTATGCTGATCCTCGGAACTGTTCCCCTTGATATTCTCGATACAGTGATATCAAAAATAATTTAATGGCGATCAACATACTTAGCTTTTGTAAAATGAGCTCAGAAGTTCGCTTATAGGATGCTGAGATAGAGCAATGCATACAGAAGTGTATCACGATAATGGTATCGTGCAATAGTGGTGTTATGTTATTTACATGATTCATATTTTAAATAATGAACCCAACATCATAGAGTTAGTTAAATTAGTCATTTACTTAAATTGTGTGAATATGATTCGTTTTCTTTTCCACGTGCTAGTTATGATCGTGTCAACAAAATAGCGATTGCAAAGCATTTCAAGCGGATTTATTCGACATGATTGAGAGTGATTTGATGGTGGCTGAATTGAAATTTCTTTGTATCTGGTCTTCTAGTGGATATTATTGATGTCTTTTAACGGGTCTGTGAAGAGAAAGGATGGCATTATTACGTCGATACAGTTGTGATTATTGTTTAGGAGAACGTGTTATTGTCCTCGTGCCTATGGCACCAGTACTCGTCACCGTGATCGTACCACTTAATTATTCCTTCTATTTTCTTACTAGCTTGAAATAATTACTTCTTTGACAGCAAAACTCTTAAAACGTACTCGCCTTTAAAATTCATTATATTTTACTGAGGTTATTGAATGAAAATGTATTATTTTGGTGTTGATGAATGTTCAATTATATAATAATCGTGTCATGAATATTTCGACATGTTCGTCTGTGTCATTTTGTATACTGTTGGTCAATATGAATATTCTTACACTAACATTGTATTTTTCACTAAGATAGTGATTGGATAATTAGATAGTATTATTCAGGAAATAGATTTTGTCAGTAATATGTACCATTTTTGAAATATTAAAATAGCAATATATGTTGATATTATTTGACGTTATAAAAGTATTTCTTGAAAACCGTAAACTTTGCTTAGATATGTGATATCCATCTTTTTGATAACATTGAAATTATGGATATCTCATTTCCATGTAAAGTTTTAACAACGGTCATAGAGAAGCATTTTTTATAACGTCAAAATAATATCAACAAATATTGCGATTTAATCATTTTTAGATATTTTTTCGTAGCACTTAAAAAACATTCTAATAATACATTTCCAAAACATTTGTGAAAAACATTTTTTTATAACGTCAAAATGATATCAAGAAATATTGCCATTTAATCATTTTTAGAAGTTTTTTAATAACATTTTCCGAACCAAAATGGAATGTTCTTTTAACATTCTCATGACGATTTATTGTTTGTTGGGTTCTCCCCCATACTAGGGGCTTGGACGGTTCTGACATAGTCAGACCTTTCTGGATCGTTGTGGCGCTTTTAGTCCGGATGTCCTATCTGCCGACTTCCAATGACACTCTCGGGGCTCGACCTCTAGACCAAAGGAGCACCAGGCCAAGCACTTAACCACTGTGCCACGGAGACCATTAACAAACCTCCTAAACTGATAAACAACACATAGTGGCAGAAACACAAGTTCTCCCTTTAAGATATTGATTGGAGTCAGTAATTGTAATAGCAGTGGTATGCACCAATTGCTTCTTGCTCGCGAACTTGCTTTTTGATTTCCATTCATTTTCTATAGCCACAGAATTCCGACTTTTTTTGGAAGCCAGCAGTCTGTTGGCGGTCATTTAAGGTGATCGTTCAGCCGACGTCAATTTCGCTAGATTCTCTATCTCAACGAGAGCAATCAAATGAGTGAAAAATGTACCATTCTCAGAATCTTGCTACCAGGCAGCATGTAGTTGAACCAATGATTTTAAGAGCAATGCGAGTAACTGAATCTTTACAAAGTAAGCTTACAATGACAAGGTGCGTCACCTAACATGTCGAACTTCTGTAGTTCTTCCAATAATTGTAGACCAGTTGTGCTACCAGATCACACGATAAAGAAACTTCCTTTCAAGACGTATAATAGAATATCATGCTTACTAATTCAAATTATTAATTAAAGTAGTCTTAATGAGGTTTGATGGCGTTCTCCAATCCGCAAGTGTACAAAGGCAATGCTACTGTAACCATTGGATTAATCAGTTCTTAAAAGAACTCAATGGAGCTTTCTCGTGGCAACGAATTAAAATTGATCAGCTTTGGCCCAATATCTGGTAAAAGTGGAAATCTTAAGATTTGTAACACTACTTATTCTTACTGTTAATATACTAATGCCATAGATTCCAAACACTGCCGCATACATGTTCAAAACAGACGTCTAATATACCTTACCGACTACAGATGCTGGTAGTGGAAATACAATTGGACAGTGGTCATCATAGGTTAAGGAAATTAAAAATGGATATTATAAAACAACAGGAGAACGATGGATAAAAATTGGAAAAGTGGAGGTAAAACATGGAAATACAATAATGCTACTACACCGATTCTGACACTACACATGGTGGATAATGGTAATAGTGGATCAGTGGAAAGTGGATAATGGAGGCAAACAATAGAACTACAATGACACTCTACTACACCGACAGCAATGAAATTATACACACTATACCTAAGACTACACATGGAAAATACTATTTCTTCACTTGAGTTTGTTATCTCCAGTTTCTTAATCCGTCTATAATACTTCATATAATCCCACATTTCTTCATTTTTTCTTCATTTGAAATACAATACAGCGATCACTACTTCAGCTACCGATTAAGGGATATAAAACATAATACTGCAGTCCGTCAGTCATCAGCAGGTACTCGTCTAGTTGTGTTTCGACCCCTAACCTGAACACTCAAACCCAGACGAGCGTAGTGGTGTCTTAAATGTGTAAACCCGACACACATAGTGGCTGACAAAATACTGAATAGGTAATGATATGTCTTGAAAGATATGTCACAAAGATAAGTCAGACATCATTCAAATTTTACGTTTCCCACATCTAAACTCATCCTGTCATTAAATTCATGCCATCAATAAATACATTTTGCTTTTTGCGATCCGAACATGTAAACAAATCCTGTACATCAGTCTTTGCCTTTGTACATTGTACTTTGCCTAAACAATATTTGCCTAAGCAATTGTACATGTGTATATCTTACTAGCATGTACTTCATTAAAGTACATATCAGATAAGTTAGCAGTGTGGGGTGCGATTCCCTATCGAATGAGGGTTAGCACGTTTTGACGTTAGCACTAGAACACCTGAATTTTTAAGTTGACGAGAA
>CAJQUW010013080.1:0-167426 GCA_907163375.1 Prostheceraeus crozeri
TGTTTTAACTCAAAACTTGTCAACGATTTTTATAGTTCTGACTTGAACGGCAACTAATCATTTATGCACCACATTATTTCTCGCGTTATTTGTGAAAAGAAAAACTGCGAGATTGTGATTCGCGTGAAACCCATTCAGAGCAGTTTGCAAAAAAGCAGTATTGTTCCTATACTCGTAATGCTTTTTTGCCAGTCTAATTAGGCAACGAGAGAGGTGCCACGATAATTGAATTATGTCCAATCTAGCTCCATATAAACAAGTAGTGTTAAATATCTTTGCATTAGGAACATAATTGTTTACGTTCGATGTCTATGATCGGGAGTCTGCGGGGACCAAACACCTCTTACAAGGATATCAGCTGCTAACCCAGGCTGACTGCATGCATTTTCATCGGTCGCTTTAATAACGGGTACTTTGATCACGCTTCGATCACCAAATGCTAAAGAAGTTAGATCACTGACAATATCATGGATTTCATCGTGCCACCGTATTACCACACATCCCTTCTTACAATTACGACCATGGTTAGCCGTAAGTGCAACTTCGTATCCGTGACAGACAGAAGGAATCTCTTTAATGAGACGTGCACATCGAAAAGCTAATCCATGTCGAAATTCTTTTGCTGATAAATCGAATCTACCATATGTGAGCGGCAAGACTTTGAGTCAATCACTGTTTTTAGAATCGGCTGCACGACGGATTATAAAAAATGTTTCAGTCGGTAAAATGGAGCACACCTTTTCGATGAAAACATGACATTACTATTCCTTTACAGGAGGCTGGGCTTTGACGCTAAGATACATGATGTTCAATATGGAGAAGGGAGCTATTTTGTTTAAATACGCTATCAAAAAGTCAATAGATTTTGAATTGAATTTATATTTGCGTTTTTGATAATTTCGAATCTCTAAGCACGTGCATTTTGTCTATATACTATATATACTATACTATATATACTATATATACTGTATATACTAATAATATACTACGAATGTTTTAGCAACATCTCACTTTTTTGTTCCTTCTAGTGGGACTTATACTTAGCCGATGTGTTTGCTGCTACTGTTTGCTGTTTTGGTTCTTCGTTTTGGTTGTCATTTATGCAAATAATAATTTATTGATAATGAGACTTGCTTATTGATAAGAAATATTTACAATTTAGACGATAATTTTTAGAAAATGCTGAGTGTAAGCACAGTAAAATTTTCTAAGTTTAGAGATACAATTAAAATGCCTGTAAATCTAGTGTATAAACTGAAGATGGTGGATTAGCAAAATTTGATGCAGGAAATTTCTCATATGTTATTTTAATGTCGACTTTTCTTCAGTCGTACATTTGTGATATCTGAATGACAACAACTAGGCCATCATGAGCGATGAGATGCATGCTAGATAGTACATGATGAGCCAGTGTATATTCGGAATTTATGTTAAGCAGTGCTGTAAGGGGAAATTGGATATGTGGAAAATACTCTATTTCCCTAGCTTTTATCTTTTCACAAACCTATTTTGGCTAGATGTTATAAACAGCACGGTCATGTAAGACAAGAATGTGTTTGTTTCCTTATGAATCTCCTTTCAAATCAGCATCATATTTTCCGGAACGATTTTAGTGGTGTGATATGACTATAAGCCTATAGGCCTACAAGTGAAAAAATCAGGGAGCGTTCAGCCAAAAATAATGTTTTTTAATTTTTCAATGTTTCTTTTTCACCGTTACCTACGTGTATTCACCATCTACCCATGAGTGTGTCTCTGTGAGACGAAGCGTCGGGTTTTTATCGGTCACTTACTTGTTTTTATTTAAACTACATTATCTTATCCCGCAATAAAGTACAGGGAGCAGTATAACTTGTTTTAACAATGACTATATTTTCACCGTGTTGAGATTTTTGTGGGACATTTGATGCTGCACCACCCTGATGGCATTTCGCCAATCCGCTGGTCGTTTGGATGGATGTTATGATGATTTAGCTTTCGCACATCGTCCATGATGTCATCATGTCATCTCTTCTAGGGGCGTTCTCGTCAAGTCCGTCCAGTAGCATCAAAGGACAGGATCTTCTGCCATGAGTTTTCATTTATCCTCTGTACGTGACCATGCCAGCGAAGTTTTCTCGAAGTTTTTTTAAAGTTTTCTCAAAGTCGCCACATTCTCACACCAGCCAAATTTTTCCCATCAAATTTCAAAATACTTGGCCCTCATTTTTCATTTCAAGTAACAATGAAAATATCCGTCATGATGATGTGCGGCAATAATAAAACAGCAGCCAAGGTAGCATGCATGATTACAAATGTTATCTAGAATAATCAGCTCTACTAGCCTCGAATGGAGAAACAGTTAGCACAGCGGTCGCCAGATGCATTCCGCTTCCCGACTACCATATTTCTTTGGAAGCCACAATTGCGAACCGTAGCTTACCATCTCCACCTTTCGTCAAGGATTCGATAAGTCAAGCAAGTTTATAGTTGTTACCTTCAATGAGAAGCAACTCTCCTACTTTAGTAATATAAGATAGTCCCTTGTTATTCAGTTTTCCATGTTGATGAAAATTGAATCAAAGCTTTTATCATCGATGAAGACGTCTCGGGATATTTAGATTCAAATCGTACTTCTCAAAAGATGAATCATCTGTTGAATATGTGATTCTTTTCATATTAAAATGTGTGAGGTAGTAATCTCACCTCCTTACGCTTATCTATATGCGCTTACATAGTTGACAATGCCTTCTATTTCTGTAACTGTAACATGGAGTTCGTAGTATTCTAGGGGTAATGTACCACTTGATTTATTGATGGAGGCGTTTACTACTCCAATCAATCGTTCACAAAAAAACCCAAAAGCAAGGTCCGTATTCAGAGATGAATTTCTAAGAAAACTTTATATCTCTTGCATTCCGCTAGTTATCGTTCTTCAGATTCCGAATCTGCGCGTGATAACTCACAACCTGAAACAAAGGATTTCGTATTCCATGGTTGGTGTCCAGCTTTTTCCAGTCATGGAATGTCAGAGAAAGCCAGGGAATGTTGATCTGCATCAGGGAGGAAAAGTCATAAATTTAAAATCAAAGGTCGTGCTCTATGTCTGAAATGCAAAACCATATTCTTAATATCCTTATGATAGCCAGCAGAAAATCAAAGAAGCGACAAATCTACTTTGAAAGACATCACTCACTTACATGTAGATTGATCAGACAAATGCTTAATATCTCTCTGTAACCATGATTGAGAAAATTTACGCTGTTGATTGGTCCTTTGTCTATCGTTTTGTAATGACAAGGCTGCAGTAGAGAGGGCATTCAAATATAAATCAGAACTGCTGACTTAAAAGTCCCTAAACGCTCGACGGATCATACGACACTATTTGGTTGTGCCAGCTGTGAATCTGATGCCTGGAAAGTCAATATCTATATCTAATATACATATATGTGAAAAGAGTTTCATTCCCAACTTCCGCTATGCACATCAACATTATGCAACAGAAAGTGAGAGAAATACAAAAGGAGTAGAACAATCCAGAAAGCGAACTATGTTTGGGAGCCCTCTCTCCAGTGTCTCAGGCACAGACCAACTCCCCTGGTTCCAGTATTTCACTCGAACGCGACTGTCCCACTTACTATGGAAACAATAGTTTTTTGTAACTCCAGCCTGCTGGCCGGGAAGGAGATTAACCATCTTGAGGTTTACACGTATTATCCAATATGCTCATTATATTTTATAAGTTCAATCACAGTTTTGATGTTATATTGGTTTTCTTCCAAAACAGCAGAATGACCTATTAGAATTGCCGCATAAAAATTGCCATTAGTCCATTAGCCAATGCATTGTTGAGAAGTGCGGACTTAAAGCTGCGCTTAGAACTGCCTAAACTAATCTCTAGTCACTTGGATCGAAACTGGCATCCTCAATTCCCGATAAAGACCTGAGATATTATGGAAAAATACTAAGAGCTTTTCCTCTTCAAATATGGCAAATAAATAAGAACCAAATCACGCGTAAGAATCACGCGTAAATCACTCTCCGTCTGACAATACTTTCAAGAAATTGATGGTTCTTCGGACTCATGTGTATGACCGAGGGGATCTTCTTGACTGACATGATTGCTCTCTTGCTCTTGGGAAGCAATTTTGAAACAGTATAAGGCCTGTATATTTAGTAACAAGACATTGAAAATATAGACTAATAGAAGTATATTGCTATGACGCACCAACAAAAGAAATCATTCACATTGTCATTGTTCATATATATACTGTATTTTTCATGCAATATTGCATGAAACTACTCCTTATATTTCAATCAATAAGTGCTAATATAATATGCTGTTTTATATCATTCAACTATGGAAATATCAATCATGCAATAACTTCTAACAGAATCGCTTATAATGATGACAAAAATTCGGGAGAAGGGCAAAAATTTTCAAAATATACATTAAAAAAGCATTATTACGAAAGATGTGGAGCATGGGGAAAAATGGTTATCAGATTTGATCTCAGGAGATCCAAGTTAGCATAAATCCTTGGAAAGCTCTCATGCAACACAAACTTTCCAAAAATTTGTTGACCAATGTAATTATCGAAGATGTTGAAATCGGTCATTTATCTTTAAAAAGCCTAAGAAAACCAAGTGCTTGACCCGTCAATTCTTAGGACTTATTCTTCTGTTCCCCATTTCTTCTGAACTTCGAATCTGTACTCTTGCGAGATATATCTAGTATCTTTACAGTTTTGATAAGCTTAAAATATTACTCTATGCCGAGTAAAAGTTCATAGATCACATTCTTCTAGATGATTTAACTCTACTTCGATGAACTGCAAGATGCAATTTATTTCCTGATTGACTTTTTGTAACAAAGACGTACGCTTTAGATGTTGCTGTGAAAGTTCCTACCATTCGAATATCATTTATAGACTTTTACATGTAGGCCTACAGTGTTTCGGGATCATTTTCACCACCAACCTATAATAGGCCTATGTAGGATACACGTGTATCTTCACGTAATTAGAAGTAAACATGGAGACTATAATTTCAGAAACTAAATTTTAAGACTATGATGCAGTAATTAAGTATTGGAGGGAGTTGAAAAAATGCATGCACTGAAATGCACTCGGGGATCAGCTGAAGTATCCAAGAAAATTAAAATGGAAACTCATGGGTTGAAATTTTTGGAATTCTGGAACCTATTCATGTAATTATTCAAAGAAAACACGAGTTGCACTAATTTATACGTTATGAATCCCCACATCTATTAAAATTCAACCAAATGGAAGCCGCAGCACCTTCCTGTTGAAACCATTGCCTGATGCGAACTGACACACATTATAGGTACTGCGAAAATTTGACCGAATGACTTACCATGTTTTTTTTCGTCCGCACCTGCTCAATTTTACACGATTTCAATAAAATTTAGTGGCAACATGATCAGGAGATACTACTTCTTGAAATAAGCTGGTGTTCAAATGGATTTGAACATGTGACCTTTTTAGCCCACTTCTATGATAATGCCAGGGTGTCTACAAGGCCTGGATATCCTGGATAAATCCTGATTTCGTCGAAATTAGAAGTTGTCATAAACGTTCTGACCTACATTCTTAACGTTAGGAATAATGTAAATAAAATGTAATTGTGCTTTTCTGTGACTTTATATTAGTTCGTTTGCTAACGTAAACTAATGTCTGTGGGTGTTTTCTTTTTGTTTCAGATTGCATGTGTGAATTTAATTTTTTTTTCGTATACATGAATTTTCAAACGCAGTGGATGTCTCAGACTTCGAAAGCAGATCAGCGACTTATATTTTGTATTTGCTCTCGTCAGCATTCAATGACTATCAGTTACTGAATCTTGTTCGTCGGAGTGGTCACACGATGCAGATAAAAATGTTGCACACAAGTGAAATTTCTGCAATTACAAATTTCTACCCGGAACTGAGAACGGCTCCTATTACAGCAGCTATGAAAATAGAAGCATGTCAAAGTAGAAATAATTTTGGCCTTGGATATGGTAGAGAAATGCCGTTCACAACGATCATGTGATGATCAACAATCTATATTTCAAGCGCCTGTTGTTCAACCACCCTGTTGTTGACAACTTCCAAGTGGCCAAGGATAAGTTAGGCTACGTAGTGATTTTCGGATTATCCCCACATTTTCAGAAAGAGATACTACCCAGAGTATATGTGTACGGAGTTTAGTATATCTTTCGATGAGGCATTAAACAAAATTGTTCAAAGGGGACATCAAGATTTGTGCAGTGGATATTTCAACGGTAGTATTTCTCACTCACTCGAAGGCTGAAAACATATTTGAAAGTGTCAATAAAGTATTAGATAAAATTGGTGGCTTATTTGTCGATGTCTTCGATAGATTATTGCATGGAATAGATATCAGCATGGAAGTCAATCCTTCAATTCGCCGAAGATATTCTGAAGAATTTCAGCACAAGTGTGGGAAGGAATTGCTCCAAACAGGTAGATACTCGTTACATTTCGTGCGCGAGTGGAGCATTGCAGCATGTTTTGAAAAAGCTACTTGGGATTCGTCAACCGTGTACTGCAAAGCATGTACTACCTTTTCAAAGATTCTCTTGCACACAGGGCTGATTATTGGATACACATATTACAGATTCAACTACATTTCCTAAGTCTTTCTGCAAATGCCGTTAGGTACGAAACAAAGATGTATGTAACAGAGCAGCAGAGATTCTGCTGAACATTGAGAAATATTGCGTCGATGTGAAACCTCAACCTCATGTGGCATCATTCTCAACAGTCGTTGATGCAATCAATGACCCTTTTCTTGCATCTAAGCTGCATTTTTTGAATTTTTTAATTCCCTAGCGTCTCAGTTTGAGCCACTTCTACGGCGGTTTCAACACGACAAGCCTATGATTCCATTTTTACACGTTTTTCTCATGGGCCTTGTCACAGATACATTGAAAAGATTTGTTGAGGCATAGGTTATTACCGGTGGGGACAGACGTTTCCAAAATTCTGAGACTTGATCTGAATAACGATGCAAATCTGAAGGAAACATGGGAGGTGGATCTGGGATTCGGAGCCAAACGCAGCATCCCAAAGAATTCTCATCCACGCAGAATGCTGGAGTTCGGTCAAGCCGCTCGCTATTGCTTTATCGCGATATTGGATAAAGTACTTGAGAGAGGTCCGCTGAAACACAATCTTGTTCAAGACGCTTCATCACTCTCTCCGCTTGTCATTTTAACTAAGTCTTCAGCGCTTTGCGAAAAGCGTTTCGACATTTTATTGAACAGAATGATCGATTCCAACTGCATTTCAGTATCTCAGGCTGATTCGGCGAAGCAGGATTATTACGACTTTATACAATCTGATCTAAGGAAGTAGGAACTTCTATGTAAATTTCATTGGTAATGCATTATTAATACCACAATTTAACTGCGTAATGTTAATTTGACATCAACAAACATCGATTGGACAACCTCTACTGCAGTCATCTACGAAACAAAGGAAGTTTTCGACACCTGTGGGCAGTAGTAAGGAAGGTTTTGGTCTTATTCTATGATCAAGCGGCAGTAGGAGGTGGTTTCAGCATAAACAAGGATATGCTAATAGTGAATCTTCATGAGAGGCTCTAAGAGCCAATCTTCCATCTTGGCGCAGCGTGTGGTCCATAACACCATTTAATATTATGGAGGGGTTCTGCATGTTCGCCAACTGTTTCTTTGATCGAATCGGTTAAGTGTTCATCCCGGCGCACTTGTAATGGAACTCGAACTAAAAAGAATGAAGAGGATCAGCAAGCTAAGAAACGCAAACGTGTTGCTGAACTGTATTGTCAATTGAACAAGATTGAAAATCAAAATTCGATCAAAAAAGAGAAGCAGTATGAACTTGACGATCAAGCTACGGTGCTCAAAAAATTGAACACTAGTTATGACCGCTTAAAAACCAGATAAAAGCGTAATTCGTTTTATAACTGAGTGTTCGAAAAATATAGCATCGTTATTTTTAGGCTTTAATGAGACAAAGCGATTTTACGGTTGTGATTAATGCTTTGAAATAAGGCGTTCTATTAGACACAAAAGAAACAGCAAAAAGAGAAATACGAAATACATGCATTAGTAGGTAGCGGCACTGTTAAAATGGCGATAACACGAGATGGTCATTTTATGACTATAAAAATTTTGATAATCTCCTTGATTTTTGCATTGATGTCTCCTGGATATCCTGGATATCTCCTGGATTTGAAAATTCTTGATGTAGTAGACACCCTGTAATGCATGTTGCTGAGTAGAACAAAGATATGTGAGAAAGGAATCGGACGCCTGCCGAGGAGCAGTTGAAGACCGAGTTAAATCCTTGGGTCTCTAATCAATTCTCCATCATGGGACGGACCTGCTGCACCCACAGAATTAGATTGTTTAATCGCATCACTTTGCTAGAAGTGCAAACTGATTCAAACAGATGGCACATGCAGGAACGTAATAAGTGGGCAAAAAGAAATTTTTAATACCTTACAGAGATAGGAAAAATAGTCGTGCGTCGCTTGCGGATTGCTCTGAATTCCTTCAAAATGCTCCGATCGCCACGATTCCTTCAGATTCGAAGAATTCAGATCATTGCGCACAAGTTTTCTCGATAATGTTGGGCCCTCCGATCATTTTAAAAAAAGTTAGCAGGTGCATGAAAAAACGTTCACAAACTTCTCTGTAGAACTTGACATCGTCTGTGTCTCTTTGCTGTGTGATCCGGTTGATAACAGTCACTGAAACTTTGCACAGTTTGGCGTGTTTAATGTTGAGCTGGCTGCTCATTGTTCGATTGCTATGGCATTTAGTCAGGAGATTGTGCCATTTCATTTACGTTGAATGTTCCAATGCTTCCCTTCTAGTCAAACGGAAGAAGAGACGACCTGTATAATTCTGTGGCTGCACCACTGCATCCTTTACAAACTCTTCATTTGAGTTGGAGCCTGCAGCACTGGTTTTGTCATTATTCTAGTCTCACTGAAAGGCGCGATTCAACGAAAATAGTATGATTCTCGTTAATATTGACTGTGGCTTTTTCTAAAAGCCAGATAACTCTATCATTCTTATTCTTCCAAAATTTTGTTTTCACTTTACAGATGCAGTACCCTAAAATTCTACAACTGACTGGATTGAGTGAGGATCGTTATTTTGAAGAGTTGCAGAAACTGGTAAGGTCATTTTCACATCGTTCTTATTCTATTGGTTACCTGGTAAATAAGAGAGCCGAAAGCAATTGCCAAATTCTAATTAGAGATCTGCAATCCCATTTGCAGCAATAATTTCTAATGTTACATTTTCGTCAGTTTTGTATTTTAGATTTTCTAAAGAGAAATTGACATGTAATTAGTTACGTTCGCCATTTCTTTGATGTTCTGTCTTACGACGTTTGTTCGCAGGATTTAAGAGTTTTTTATTTGCTTGCAGCAACACTGTGTACGAGTTTAACAATAATGACTGCCTTTCATCGTAATTTATCATTTTGAGAACTCATCAATAAGACAATATCTTCAACTGAAATCTTTAGATGACAGATAAATTTATCTTAAATAAAAGAAGCATGCACATTTTTGTAATAGCTGCAATATATATCCAATTATTTGATAATATCCGTACATTAGGACCGCAAATGCTTGTCTATCGGAAAGTGGCTATTATACAATGTTATGTGCATATAAGGGTGGATTTTACAGTGGCGGAATTTCACGAACGGACGAGCGATGGCTTACTAGAAGCTAGTCACCTCTACATAATAGCCGTCAGAAGAAATTAATGAAATCAGACCATGATAATACATAATATAGGACTCGGCTATGTATGAATCTGAGGTGTGAAGAAGTCAGGGAAACGTTTTGTATAATAGCCGCTTTATGAGATGTGAATCTTTGCTATTTTCACTGTTGGTATGTGACGGCAATGTCCGCCCCGTCATCAGGCTTGGATATATAACGGAATAAGGACGTTAAAAACGAATGCTAAAAAATAAAGCAATATACCCAAGGAATTTGAGGAATGAAATTTGTTCTGACATTTAAATTGCTTTTCAAAGGAAGAATTTTTGTATTGTCTTAAACATTATGTCATTTAGCTATCTATAAATAGAAATAGAGTGATGAAAACTTGATTAGAACATGATACAATTTGTTTTATGAAAATTTTATATTAAGTGAAATCCTTTTCTGAACTCAATTCAATAAGTGTCATGTTTTGAAGATTAAACAATTCATTCAAAGAGCCATCAGAGAGCGTTGTTTGAGAGAGGATAGTGTACTCCGTCATCTTACATCTCGCCAAAGAAGTAATTTAATTAAGTAACTTGATATCCTCTCTTCATTACTAATAATAACGGAAATGTGTGCACTTTGTTTCATAGATAATGGAAATGTTTCATAAGAGTTCAAATTTCACGCCAGGTCACAATTAAGACGTTTTATGTGAACATTGCAATCTATAATCAACATGGATATGAGCTAGCACCCATAGAGTAGATATATTAGGTAGAGTAGTAACTCAGGCTTTATTATATCCCCAATGTGTATACAGTTTCGATTTCAGTAAATGAACATGAGTCGAGACCAAGTACCACCTGTGAGATATGTAAATTTTTACATTTTTCCAGAAATGTACACGAATTTGACTGATCATGATAGCAATACAGAATAAAGAATAATATTCCACAGATCCTCCATGTCATGACAACTTGGAGAGGTAATATAGTTTGCAAAGTTAGCGACTCGATGGGCTACCATTACTTAAAGCTCAGTTTTACTATACTAAGATTATTTTCTTAAGCGTGATCATATCAGGGATGCGGAACCACTCGAGTCTTAGAGTGGTTCCGGTTCCGGCTGTGATAATTCCATGATAAGCCTTAGATAAATCATGGAACCCTCTCCTAATACATGTAGTTGTAAAACATAAGTAAAAAAATTGATTCAAAGAATTAAAATGTATATCAAACAATTATTCAATAACAATTGTACATGTATATTCAATTACAATGTACAATCATACATGTGTATTAACAAGATTCAAACAAGATTGCACTAACAAAGTTGCTATTTCACTCCTGCTGAGGTATGAAAGAAGCAGGTTGCATTGGGTTGGAGCTCATCAGCCGATCTGGCGCTCACTTTATCGATTATATAATTCATCTTCCCTATTGTGCAGGCAGAGAGGATGCTATTGTGTCATTTTACTGCAGTGAAAGCGGTAATACCTGCCTTTCGATATCAGCTATCCCTTACCAATGATCACAGCAGGCTGCGCTGGTGCCCTTCATAATTTTATGCAACTGAAAGTTGTATGACAAGTTGTTCTTCTCTACGCCACAGGTCATTCATCTGTTTGGTTTAACTGACATCGGGATTCGGGAAGGCACGCTAGAATCCATCCATTCAGCGGGCAGGAGTCTAAAATTTGTTCTCCTTCTGAACTCATGCATGTTTGCTACATTTCACTAGTTAATCTCCGGTTCCGCATCCCTGGATCATATCACAAGCAACCTGCCACTGAAAGAACAAAGCATAGTAATCTTAGAAAAGGATCATAATCAACTTTGAAAGATGTTGATGTGTCCACTATTACTTCTCAGATTCAAGAAAGGACGCCAATTGTGAATCATAAAATATCATACCGCTGAAAATATGCATATGACATCTCAGCCAAGAAGCTCTCAATAAGACATCAATTTTTCCTTGAAGACTGGCAGGGACTTGCGTTATGATGCAGCTCATGAAATTTCCTAGAAGATCAGCTTAATTTCCGTTTAATTAAAATGCCTGTTAGCAAATACAGTAGTGTTCGGATTTACTAACATCGGATTTGGTAACAATTCGCAATTACTAAAATATTTTCATAGCACGGCGAATTTTCCTATATACAGGGTGCGAGAAAAGTCTTTGCGGATTTTTGATAACTTTATATTTAGTTATTGTATGGTGAATTGTTTTACTTTATTTTCATTTTTCTTTGAACAAACCCATCTAGAAATAAAAACTAAACATTCCATGTACTCACTGACATTTTTATTCTTCAAATAGCTCACCGTCATGCTCAATGCACTTCAGAAAACGTTTCTGAAAATTCCTCAACGAATCACGGTAGTAAGTTGTTCATAGTCCTGAATGCTCCTGTAAATAAAACCTGGAGGATAAACCAATTGCCGCAGGTGACTCCAGAACCAAAAGTCGCAGGGTGTCAAGTCCGGCGATCTTGCAGGCCATTCAATAGGTCCTCTCCTCCCGGACAAATGAGTCTAGAATTGACCGCGCTGAAAGAGAGTAATGGGGAGGCGCTCCGTCTTGCTGGAACAGAAGGGTTCTTCCAGTGCCACGAGAAAATAAGGAACGACTTGGTTCCATTCGGTTTCTGAACTGATCGTAGAGAAGAAGTCCGGAATAGCCTATACATAGGAGTCTTGCCTGGGTTGGTCATTCTTCGGGTTCGTCGTAGTCCAGAAGTGCACATTGTGCTTGTTGATGGAAATTGAGAATATAGCGGCTTGTATGGATGATAATGCTCGGCTTTTAGAACTTGAAATCAGAGATCCCTCGATATCGCTCTTGTCGAAGTAGGATTTTCAGTGACCTTCAATTACCTTTTGCCTGTTTATGCTGTTATGGGTCTGCCACCTTCTTCCAATACATTCCTTGTTAAATTTCTCTCTGAATTGACGAGCACTTTCTTCACAGTTGAAAGAAATGGCCCACGATATGCAAAACTTTTCTATTGTCGAGAATTCCATCACAAATCAAATTACTCACTTTATAAACAGTGTATAAAATGTATTGATTAAAATAAAAAATTCAAAAAAAATAAGTGGCAAACATTTATTAAATCCATTTAGCGTCATTTAATGATCGATCCTCGAAGTTAGATTAAATTTGAAATCTATGGAGCTCAGCAAAAACGAGTGGCATAGCTATTTGAATTTGTTATTTGATTAAAATGAGATCAAATCTCGTAGCTAGATTCAAATGTGAAATCCATGGAGCTCAGGAAAAACAAGTGGCATAGCTTTTTAAAGCATCGAAAATAGCACAATGAAATGCCGAGTTTACAAAACGTATGGAAAGTAATCAATTTAAATTTTGTTGATTGAATAGCATAAAGCTCACTATGTGTTAAATCTGAAGACTTGGCATGCATAATAGTCGAGTGACAGAGTTATCTACAAACGCATTGCCACATATTGGTCACTGAAGAAATGATATTTGATCATTGAATAGCACAATATAAAGTTGACAAAAATCCGCAAGGACTTTTCTCGCACCCCGTATTATACAGAAAATTGTTCGAATTTAATATCATCGAATTTTGTAACAATTCGGGTTTAGTAACCATTCTTATTTGCACCATTGATGAGATCGTTTGAGTATTGTAACATGTTGACCACCTGCGAACGAGAAGTCTTTGTGCACACGTCCCCTACTTTACGGCGATCAGGTTTCATTGAGATGTAAACCTCTAGATGTTATCTGAGGAAGCAGGTGTGCAGATTATGTCATGATGCGATCATCAGATTCATTGATGGCTGATATCCCATCCCTCTCAATTCACGCGTAATTAAAGACCAATCACCGACTTCTAATCAAAATCGAAGAAAACATATCATCACAATCATCATCTAATTTTGTATGCATGCATCATGTTTCCACCTACGAACAAGCGAACTCGACTATCAATTTCTGACAATTATTCCGTAATTCTATATTTGAATGAAGGTTCGATAATTCAAAAGCGATTGAGTATTGCGCATTCTGTTGCCTCTGTTGTCAAGAAAAACAAGGATGCTATATTGAAGCAGTTCGAGGCTGGTGAAAACATACACTAAAGTCCAGTAAGAAGTGCAACTACGAAGAACTCGATCGACTGCCTCATGAATGGTTCAGACAGGTGCGAACTGCGAATGCAGACTTATGTGGAAGGTGCTACCGAATAGAACATTGGCATTCAAGGAAGAAAAGTGCAGTGGAGGCAAGCATGCCAAGAACAGGATAACTGTTTAAGTCTGAGTCGGTGCCGTCAATGTGCCATTATTTCATTAAGACATCATCAATGACATGGTTTTTTAAAAAATTTGGATTTGTTAACATATTTTGCCAGCACGATGGCATGTTACTAAATACGAACACTACTGTATTCATTCCTTTTGATATCCAATTTGTTTCATACTACTTGCAAAGGAGCTTCATGTCGGTAGCTTTTTAAAAACTGCTCAAATAATTTTTTTGGACCGCAGGAGCGCAAACTTCCGTGATAAACTGAATATTTTCATTCAAAAATTTTCACTGTATACAGACACATTTTTGAATCGACACTCCATCTACTTACACATACTCTATGCTAGCACCCTGTCTTGCCGACCGCTGACCAGTATTCGAACATTTAGGCAGTTTTACTCATAATTTTGAACTTTGAAAACCCGGGTGGGATTCCGGGAGATGCTTTGATGCTCCTGTCATCCATTCGTTGCCAAAATTGCTACACAATGGAGTTGGTGCATGCATACAGTAAGTATATAAGTAGAGTGTCGACTCAAAAAAGTATCTGTATACAGTGAAAATTTTTATATGAAAAGATTCAGTTTTTTGCGGAGATTACGTTCCTTCCCGTGGTCCAAAAAATTATTTGATCACTTTTGAAAAAAGTCAAAATTTGCCAATTTAATATACTACCGAGATGACTCTCCGTTGTAAGAAGTATGAAACAAGTTGGATGTCAAAAGGCAACAATATTTGAAATAAGCATCGTAGCTAGGTGGAAATTATCCTGATCAACCAGAGAATTTCATGATCCGTAATATAATGGAATTCTTCATGATAAAGTCGAGATATTATTCGTGCTTTCTTGGCTGAGATTTCAAGTTATTAATTAAATTTTCACCGGCATGATTTTGTGATTCACTAAATTCTTGTTTCACTTCTTGAATCTGAATGGTGATGTGGACCCATTCATATCTTTCAAAGTTGATTGAAATCATTGTAATTGATTATGTGATTTTGCTGTACCAGCAGGTTGCAATTGTGATATGATCTCGCTTTAGAAGATTCTCTTGAGGTTAAGCATGAAAGCAATAGCAGGTCATCGAGTTGCAAAATTTAACAAACACTACCTCTCCCAGGCTGTCATGACACGGACGATCTGTAAAATAGTATAATTTGCTTCTGCTTTATGCTATAATGATCAATCGATCCCGTTGTAATTTCTGCAAAACTTCAAAAATGTGCATATCTCATATTTGGAAACAATTCCGCTTGCATCTCCTTTGAGTTCATTTAATAAAATTGAAAGTGTATACACGTTGGGGATTTAATGAATGCGGAGTTACCACTCTACCTAATATACCTATATGGGTGCATGCTGGTTTCAGTGGTAGTATCAATTTTATCAACTCGGTCATCTTGTTGCGACAACTAAGTCATTAAAATTTGAATTCCACGATTTTTCCGAGAATTGAATACTTGAGTATCTGTTAGAAATTGGCGGCAGATGGCCTTAACAGTTATCACATGAAAACGGCTTCTTTGATACTGTTGGGAGAATGTCTGATGGCATTGGGATAGTTAAGTGGAGTTGATACAACTCAAATAGAGATTTTTAAAACACATGTAAACAACACATAATCTGCTACTGCAAATGATGCGATCGATGACTGTCGACGGAGTAAATAGAATAATTAAATATTGAGTCTGTCTGCATTTATTCAACTCAGGATGCAACTCAATATTTAATTATTCCATTTACATTGTGTTTGCAAAAAGCAGCATTTATTAATAATTGCAGGCACTCTTACTGAGGAGATATGCCAGTAGTGTGTCTGAAGTGATATTTAATGAGTGCCCGTCGAAATTTCACTAACTTATTGCAAGTTGACATGGCAAGCTGAAATACCTAAATAAGACAATTGGCAAGCAGCTCCGTGCCCCTGTAACTATCACGTCAACTGATTTAGAAATTATCGAACCAATAAAAAACGCCAATTAGAAGCTAATTTCCGAAGAAGCGCTGATTTTTTAAATTATGCTTTTAGGAATGATGTTTATAATCGATGTTTTCACTTGCATTCATTTGCATTGTCGACTACATTCATTTGGGCATGTCTTACTCATACTTCTAATAAATATGCTAGTAGCAATTCAAGTAGTAAAAAATAATTCTGTAGGTTTGCGAAATCATCATGCTTACTGAATTTTAGCCTTTCAATTTCATGCTGCTCTATACATTCTCTTATTCATTTTATCAGCTCGAATCTCACACAGGGAGCTGGAAATGGGCTTTCTCATTTTGATAAATCAGTCAGAATGTAGTGAATCTCTTGGTGATTTGTTGAGTTGTATTTAGATAGCAAGTATCAATCGAAAAATGCAGATTTCTTTAGGATTATATAAATGCTTCATGATAATACAGTTCTTGTCAAATGTGGTAGCCCTTAAGTTTCCACAATGCTAAATTTTAGTCATAGAAATGAAAATCTCCAAAAAAATCGAATTTAAATTTTAAAATGTTATTTATGGAATGATGATCTGCGACTATAGCATTAGTTTTCTCGTGTCCGATTTTTATTGTGAACGAATTGACCTCGCTGCTTAGTTTTTGAGATCTTGATGGGGGAAGGGGAGAAACAATAACTAGCACGCTCGGAATATACCCATATTTGATGGAGGTTAAAAGAAGTGTTGTAATACAGATGATATTTTACTCAACTTTAGGTACGCATATGATACTGAGAGTACAAGGATGCTTCGATTGGAAATTGAAAATATCTTAAGATGAACGAGGGACAACTGGTCAAACCTCAGTGTCTCCATGACATCACATTTACTTATAAGTAATGTAGAAGAACCTTTCCGTATAAAATTTTTCAATGAGTTCCTTCCACCAAAGGATAGCATGCAGATTCTTGGCATTCACTTCAACAAAGCGATGAATTGACCCACTCATGTCAATTAACAACAATGAAATTAAATAAACGATAGATCAAATTGCCATGCAAAAGATGTGCGGCTGGTAGGGTTCGAACCTACGACCAACGTTAACTAGACCTGTGCTATAACCAATTGAGCTACGAGCCACTTACGTGACTCTGTCAATTGGCAGGATTAAACCCTCACCACCACACATCAGTTGTCATAGCAATTATAATCAATGAATAGATAACTTGTCACAATTGTGACCGCCGACATTAAGGCAAGTAGCGGGGATCGATTGTCCACCAAAGCATCTTAAACCATGTCGTGAATGCAATTAACAACACTAAAATTAAATAAACGATAGATCAAATTACCATGCAAAAGATGGTAGGATTCAAACCTACGACCAAGGTTAACTAGACCTGTGCTATAACCAATTGAGCTACGAGCCACTTACGCAACTGTGTCTTGAAACTCAGTGTGAACGAATGAAAGACTAAAAAAATCCAACAAACTTTTGTATATGTTGAGAATATTAAAAAAATTTCTTAGCGAAAGAAGATCTGATCCAGGTATACGGTTCAGTGGTGATTTGTACCCTAAGCTATGGTTGTCCATTGTATGTAGGCAGCTTACTCCGAAAAGACAAGAAGTTGATTGCGAAATTCGTGTAGCGTTGCCACCGCTTCATCTGTGGGAGATTTGGTAGATCGCCTTGCTTACCTGACTTTTTTTTTGAGGTCCAGGGGAGACAGTGTATGCGATTATTTCGAAAAGCAGAAACACAGGTGGACAATCTCCTTCATCATATCATTCCCGATGTGCTTCCAAGTGGTCGCATTAGGCTGCCTCTTTGTTCTGCAGCACGTAGACAGGAGTCTTTCATATTATATATGTCAAAATTGTTTGACTTGTTGTAATTTCCTGACAAATTATGACTAGCCCTGCAAGGAACATTTCCTTTTCATCAACTAGTTATCCCAGCCAATAGTTCCGTGGAAATTATGCCATAGCTCTGGGAAATCGCTCTTCATGCCTTAACTTGTTTTCTGCAGGAAACACTGACATTTAAATCCGTTGATGGAACCATTCTTTGGTAAAAGATTGTATGTGTGCCAGGAAAGCTCTTGTCCTGACGACCAATGTCTAATGATACCGATTGTCATTGAAGACACTTCTAAAAAAAATTTAGAAAATCGAAGAAATTTAACTCAATTAATAATACTAACTGCTTTATTCGAACTTCATACCATTAGTTCAGTAGTAGCGGAACAACCTTGAGGGAAGGATAAAATCAGAGTAGAATGAGTGTCATACATACTTTATAAAAGAGTATTTTTAAACGGACAGTCTTGGCTTTAGTGCGGCGATGTGAATTCCTGAATCGGCCACTGTATCTCTGGGCTGACGCATCAAACATAAAGTTGAGTGGATGGTTTTTGGAATTTGCTTTCTTGCCAGTTTGGCTGCCGGCAAGCTACATAAATCACCAAGGTCGCTAGAACAACTGAAGCATAAAATCCTAATCAATCGCCTTTCAAACCTCGTTAATACTGAAAATCGTGTTTGGTTGATACTACACCAAGCTGGATAAGCATATGACAGTACCGATTTCATCAGAGTGCAATATACCATCCGTAGGACATTTGAATTGGTAGCGTTTCTTTTTCGATAGAATGTAATCAAACTGATTCTGCCAACTTAAGTGATTGTACATCATGATACCTAAGACTACAGCTTCGCAACACTAATAGCTTCAATAATAATGTCGGCTGAAGGGATCGCGAATTTAGACTAGATGAAGAGAACGTTCTGTGACAAAGTTCATTATTTTGGTTTTCTTATAGTTCAATGTCATTCCGTGATTGTCTGACCACTGATTGGTATGTTTCAGTTCCTAAGCAATACAATCGTCAGCATCATTCCTTATAAAATGCAAAAGGGAAAAATCATCCGCGAATTTCAACATAGTGCATCAACGCAGTACATGAGAAATGTCAAGTCAACATTGCCATCAAGGATAATTATGTATAAGCTCGGTGACCCTGGTCGATCGTGTTTTCAAAAATCCAGGTCCAGTTCGCACTCTGTTCACTTCCATTGCTGGTTCTGCTTCTAACCAGAGGTGTGGAAGCGGAAGCGATCGTTTTCATTGGAAGCGGAAGCGGATGCGCGAAGATCGCTTCCGCTTCCAAAAGTATCATGATTCTAATGACTGACGCAATTCGCGTGTCAGAGCGAGGCGAGGCACTTCTGACTTTTGATATGAGTCTTGATATGAGTTAAGTAATAGTTGTTATATTTTGTGCCTACCCTATTACACCCAATTACAAATTGGCACCTGAATTACTAATACAGTTACTTCTAATTTTCTCATTATGATGAAAACGAAGGTGTATTATCTGAGAATACTGGCATTCGAAATCAGAAAACATCAGTATCATCTTATCAATGACAACTTTACACAATGGGAATTGGTGTGTCTTCAGGCAATTTCATTGCAGCATTCTCAAACACTCTCCTGGTAGTTTAATATCATCTTACTACGCAAGTGTTGGGAAATATGACGTTTTTACTTCACAATTTCCCAAAGGTCAAAATTTTCAGAAAATTTGAAAAATATTTGACTCTTTGGCAGTCGAAAAACGCATACAAGTCAGCTGGGGTTTACAACATAAAGTTCGTGGAGACTGCGAAGTGTTAACGTCAGAACCTATAACTCGTAAAAAAAAGTGGAAAATGAAGAAAAAGGGGCTCGAAATAAGGAAGTGTGTAGCCTATGTCCGGTCTCCAATAATTGGAAGCGGAAGCGAATAAAAATCAATCGCTTCCACAGCCCTGCTTCTAACAAACCTTGCCCTGTCTGGAATGATCCCCGAACATGAAAATACAATCTTATAACTAACACTGCGTGCCCCTGCTGACTTTGTATGTTGACGAGAAGGTCAAGCAATAATTAACATAGCACAATTCCATGGAGATTTAGAGCTTTTGTTTGACTTTGATATTAATCAGAAATTCTGAGGCTATTTGATGAAGACGGTTTGCTGAAATATTCAATTGGCAACCGTGTTTACTTTCTCAGAATGATTCTTGTATTTGTAAGTCATTGTCCGACATTGAAATTGCTAAGGAAGGAGCTGTCCGACCAATTCCTTCATTCAGACATCCTTATGATGACCGAATCCATTCTTCTCAAAATCTCCTGCCTAGCTTTATTGTTCCATTTATTATCGATCAGAGGTTCTCAAGAACCGTTCACGAGTCAATATGGAACTTGTATTTTCATTAACACAACAGAAGTTGATTATTGCGCTGCTCAGAGTCATTGTTTCTCTATCGGTGGTGAGTTGGTCTTTGGAAGCACTGAGTCAGCGATACGTGGTCACATCACTTTTCCAATTGCTTATTGGATTGGTTTAACTGACTTCCTAGACGAGAGGTACACGAACAGAAGTGGTTGGCAATGGAGTGACGGTTCACTAGCTTCTGAAAATGACTTGAGTTGGCATTCCCGGGATCCGAATGGTGGAGGGCCGGACTGTGCTCGCATCAGTAACACAGTACATCGCGATACTTCATGTGCGAAATCAAATGCATTTATCTGTCAGCCAAAAAGTGTAGCTCCGAATGAAGTAAATTTCGCTGCAGCTGTGATGAATACATACAGTCAGACGGAGAAGTATGCCAACCGCGCATGTACAGAAATAATAGCACAAGTCCAGTCTCGCATTAGCTGCTCAGCTCAATGCATAGCATCGGCTAACGGATCGTGTGTGTCGTTTTATTATCACCAGGAACAGTCTGAGTGCATGCTTGTGTTATATACCGATGCAGAAATCTATTTGGAAAGTGGAACATCTGGGTGGGTGAAGTTCGTCGTGACAAACCGTGCATAGAGCGGTGGCCAGACAAATGCAGGTTTCGACAATCTTGGACGAAGAGTTGAATTGGAAAGACCCTTTGTTGGAATCGATCCGCTGCAATTTTCTCGATTTTTTCTCATATATCGCTCATCTATTGTAATTTAAAGAGAAGTTATCATGTTTTAACTGTCATTTTTCTGTTTTTGACATTGCATGTCATATTATTGGGCGTCAATCGCGGTTTCTACGGAAGTTGACTTATCTTTCATTTAGTATCGTACAGTGCTCCGACAGCGACGCGAAATTGAGACTTCTCGAGACGCGAATTTAGAGATGAAGATGAAAACGTTTTTTTGATAAAGTGTTAACGCCCTTACTACCGTTCATGCCCTTATGGTTTGCAAGTCAATCATGAAGATCAAAAAGTTGTCTCCTGAAGCTATTCCTGCAAATCAGGAATTACATGTAGTTATGCAGTTTGTGTCTGCCAGGGCATCCTGTGAGCAAGCGAAACGAGATAAGGAAGAAGAGGAAGTGAGGAAAAGACATCAAGAAATGGAGAAAATGCTTTAAGAAGAGATCTCGAAAGAGAAGAAGGCAAGCAAACGGCGAAAGGTTGTACTTGCGAAGGCAAATGAAAAAAGGAAGAAATTGAGTGGCAAATCGCTGAAAAGAATCGGCTACAAGAGCTTTTGATTTAATCGGAGAAGAAGGCAAAAGAGGCGGATGAGAAACTTGAAGCATTCAGAAATGAAAAGGACAAACTGACCGACAAAGAGATGAAGTTAGACCAAAAAATGGTTGGGCGAGTCCTCAAACAGCACTGTACAGAAGCTTGCGATTCAGACTGTCAATCAATTGAAAGATTGAATTAGTCTTTTATATACATGTATACATACTGTTTCATAGTTTATATGTACGTTATTCAAATAAGAAAGTAATCGATCACTCCATATTGTTCATATCATTACTTTGAAACTGAGTCCTTGTATTGAGTCCTTCCGCACGATTGATCGCGCGATTCTTGAATGACCAGGAATCGTGCGATTTTTTTGCGATGTGACTTCTCAATAAAATTTGCTTGATGACGTAAAAACAACGTTTCTATTCACTCTTTCATCGTTTGAGATATTTGCAATGCGCAGGTGCTCGTTCCTGAGATCATGTGTAGCTAGACAGAGTTTCCGTGTGAAATCTCTTTGGGAGTTCTCCATAACCATGGGTTCTATGCCATACCGCAGGAATGCGTTGCTTTATACCATGGCATTAAACAGTGGTCGTTTAGGCCACCAATCATACATGTCAAGGCAGTCAAGTATAGTAGGTCCCAATCATGTCATATCTCCGCATTGAAGTCATCGTATAAATAATTGATAACAGAGCGCATAAATGCCTGATTTACATCAAACATGCATACTATGAACACAACCCTGTAACAATTGCACTTCAAGAAAGATGTCCTCAGACTTAAACTATTTAAGTTTTAAGCATAAAAATTCCTTGGTAGCAGTGGACTCTGCGCTCTTCTCTCTGCAAGGGCTTGTTAGCACGGCTAGGAATTGCCCAAAGAAGATGAAAATTTCTGGAATGGTTAAGCAGCTGAAGGACTACTGCACGACGGGCTGCTCTGTGTTTATTTATTCTGGCTTTGCCGTGCGGCTGATAATCATAAAGATCATAGGGAGCCAATTCCAGATATTATAGGCTACTTTGGACCATACCGATCTGTACTGACGAACACTTGTAGGGCAAAGCGAAGTGTCTAAGGCTGCCACAGTTGTTCAAGCCCAGAGGATGTCTCTCTATTAGATTTGCTGTTTTTCAATCGTTATATGTTCAAAAGTTTGATTTAACTGATGCATAATTGTGCTTATTTCAGGACTGATAGAATCACTACTCATAGGAATATTCGTCATCACTATCATTCCTACATACAGGCGACCTACATGCATGTCGGCATGAAAGCAATGCCAGAATATCTTTCCATCAAGTCCTTTGGAAAATGCGGAATTTTGTGACTTTAAAAAATCCTCACATTTGTATAGATTTCATGTTATAGAATTTCACATTTTTTGATTTTCAGATATTTTGAATTAGCAATAATATTTCAGAGTTAGAAAAACAATAGTGCCCTGATTCATCGTCAGAAATAAAGACTTGTGAAATCAACCATGCTTGTTTCAGGCAGATTCACCAAACTTCATCATTGTACAGATGAGAGAACTATAAATTTACAATATTTATTTAGAGTTCAAATCGTCTGAATTGATTACAACAAAGCGAATTGCATAGCTCGAGTGTGGATATTTGTTCAATGGGTCGTTGGAGTTGAATTCTTTGATGAGTAGGGCTTCAGTTAGTTTGCTTAGCTATGGTTTGGTATGATGCATGACATTGAAATTAGCAAGGTCGTGAATGAGCAGCTTCCTCCTTTTCTTCAAACACCTTCACCTTCTGTAATTCTGCAGTCATTCTCCGCTTGAATCGTGCTGTTTCGTTTCTCAAATCATATCAAGATACCATGCCAAACATCAGAAAACAAGGAGAGCCGAATTAAAAGTTTTGGGAAAACCAAGCACGGTGACAGTAAGTAAAAATATAGGATATCATCAACTATATATTAGGACCTTATATCCAAGGCCATCATCAGGTTCTGAATCATTTTATGTACATTATACTTGTACAGAAAATCAATTTCATATTTTGATCGTAAAAGACGTTGTAGACTGATTATACAATGTTGCATGGAAGTGGGATAGTCTGTGGAAAACATATAGTTAAAAAACATGATAAATTTTACGCGATTTTTAATAATTTTTAAATTTTATTTAATTTTTAATAATTATTTTTAATTATTAATTTTTATTTTTAATTTTTAAGAGATGTGTCTCTAACTACTGTCCTTTCAGCAACTGTTGTTGATGTTGTTGTTGTTGAAACTTAAATGAATTTCGTATGTAGTCTCATATAAATTCATCTCCAGTAAATTGTGAAGGCAACAGTTAACCAATGAGGGAAAGTCACGTAATAAAAACATGTAAATTAGCATGCTTGTGCGCTTCACTTACAGATTCATTTGCGTGTGGGTTAGTTTATAGTGGACATAATTAGGCTTGCCGTTGGGATGAATTTCCATCCCAATCTCAATCCAATCCCAATGAGAATCTCCATTGGGATCACAATAGATCCCAATCCCAATAGCCTGCTTCAGAGCTAAGAACGTACGCAAGTTGACCCCAAGCTGCATCGGGCCTTTCCACTTGGGCATACCATATGTTTTACTTTTTGAATTAACGAAGGCCATGGACGTGCGCCTAGGACTATAGTGGCCTTAACAGTAATGGGGGTTTAATTGATTTTACACAATTATGTATAATAGGCGTACTGTATGGCTAAAGTCTGCACCGAGACTGCCTTCACCTAAGAGCTTGTAGGGGCCTACGTGTATAGCTGATATGTATGTACGAGCTATAAACACACATGGCATTAATTAAGCCTATATCGGATAATGCGTTGTTAATAAACAGCTCGCCACGCGGGCTCTTTTTGAAGCCATTGTTCCTTCGCAGTGTGACACTTGCGGTGTCATACAAGATACTTTTACGGGTATATACTACTAACCGTTTCAGTAAATGCCTCATACGCACCCGCAAAGCACAAGTCGAGGCACAAGAAGGCCTCCGAATTAAGCCACTATTTTTACCAACTAGGGAAGTTAGAGCCATAGATTAGAGCTAAAGATGACTGTGTCAATTTGTGTGAATCACACTCAGAGCTCTCAATGCTCAAATTCGAGAGAGGCAAGGTCAGATTGAAGACACAGCAAGATGAACTGCTTAGTACAACCCGAAAACATATGTAACGCACTGACTAATATGTCAACGATTTCATGTATATTTTGTTGGGAGAGGGCTTATGCGGATTGGGATGGATTTTCGGTAGCCCAATCCCAATAGCTAATGAGATCCTAATTGAGATCCCAATCCCAACGTCAAGCCTGGGCATGATCCGATCCCAGCCTTTGTATGCAATGGTTGTAAAAGATATAGACAAACATAAATATTCGTCTCTTACGCTTTTTATGATTGCCAAGCGCACATTCCAGAAATAGCTCGTATCAGCGAACACACGCGCTCAACAGTCAGATTTGCAGGCAGGTCTGTCAAGTGATAAGTAGGTACGCATCTTTGACTCAAATTTCTCCGTGATAAATTAGTCAAATGGAAATATTATTCACCCTGTCCGACTCTTCATGATCTAAATTTGCTGACTGTGCGTTCAATACGGTGTCAGTGATTTAGTTCGTCAGAATTCAGGCTTGAATTTGCATTAAATTCAATGAAAAATTAATCTTCTTGCCCCTCGAGACTAGTTCTGGCCGTGACCACCAGTATTGAGGAAAGTAATCTCTAGACCCAAACACGCACACAAAGCAATTGATCTCTGGGCAGTTAACCCCTTTCATTTGTCACAAGTTTTTGAATGTCTTGCAACAAAATGAAATATAAAGCATGTTACTGGCTGCTTTTAAGAGTAGCATGATATCACCTCTATAATTGCCTCGAGTAATTTAGATTTCAAATATCGCATCACCTAAGGCAGCAAGATGATGTTAATAGATGCTTTAGCCGCCGGCGTTGCGTGCATTGATCAGCGAATAAATGAAAGTAGTATCGCAGACAATCGACTTGAAAATTGTGTCTGTTAAAATACCTCAAAACCTCTTATTGGTATCCCATTCCCAAAAAGAACGCTTGCATTTTCTGAAACGTTGTATGGAAGAGAAGGTGGTGCCACGTTCAATGAAGTGGGTATTTCGTCATAAACCTACTGATCCGTTTCCTGACAGTGCCCGTAGTGCTTTACAAGCGGCCGTTCTGGAGGCCAAGGCTAAGTGTGAATTTCACTTCTTCGAGTTACGTAAAGCCCGTCGCAACCTCAATGGTGCTATCCACTCCCCGGCTCTTGTCAATGATATTGAAGAGACTATCCGGTTCATCCGCAACAAGAAAGTATCTGCCCTGCGATCCCGCCTGGAATCCCAACTCACCCATCTGTGTGATACAAGTATTTGGAGCAAGTATAGTAAGAACAACAACGTTATTAACTTATCTTCGTATTCTCCTTCTAAATATGAACTTGAAGTCCTTGGGTTTGGTCTTAAATTTGCTCTCCCTGCTAACCAAAAACATTTCCCTCACTTTGTCCGCAATTTTAACATTTTGTACAACAATTCGATAAGTAATGGTTACTTGTCCTCTGTTATAAGTTCTGTTTTTAATGATCTTTCCACTCAGTCTGCTTTTCCCAAGCGCTACATAGATGCCCTTATTTCTCTGAAGAAGAAAGATGCTATTAAGATTTCCCAGGCTGACAAAGGCGGTAAGATTGTCCTTCTAGATTCTTTTGCTTACAATTCTAAACTACATGATATTTTTAGTGATAGTTCCAAATATAAACGCATTTCTATTAACCCTCTATCCAAAATTCAATCTGATTTCAATCGTGGTCTCAAGGTTTTGTCAGAAACTTACCCAGATTCTAAGTCTTTTATCATGTCTTATAAGTCCTCCCTTCCGTCATTACCGTACGCTTATGGCCTCCCCAAGGTTCATAAAGAAGGTTGTCCTCTGCGCCCTATTATCTCCTTCATCATTCACCAGCCTATCGCCTGGCTAAAAAACTCTCCACTTTGATGACCCCATTTTTAGGAAAATTCTCCTCTTCACATCTTAAACATAGTGGCGATCTTATTTCTAGGCTTAAGTCTTTGTCCCTGAGACCATCAGATCGGTTTATTTCTTTTGATGCTGTTTCGCTTTTTACCAATGTGCCTCTAGAACCCACTTTAGACTTTTTATCTCGCCGACTTCCTTCAATCGACCATCAGCTCCCTATTCCAATTGCTTGTCTTTTAGATTTAATCAAACTTTCGGCTTCTAACAGCTTTTTTACGTGTGATGGGATTTTCTACCAGCAAATTTTTGGATTTTCTATGGGTAACCCTCTTTCTCCCGTTTTAGCCAACCTCTTTTTAGAGCATATAGAAGATGAACTTCTTCCATCTTTCAATGGTCCCAGTCCCTCCTTTTTCGTGCGCTATGTGGATGATATTTTAGCTTTGGTTCCTGATAATTTCAATGTTGATGCTTTTCTCTTTTTCATGAATTCCCTATATCCATCCCTTTCTTTCACACATGAATGGGAAACTAATTCATGCATTCCGTTTTTAGATGTTCTTATTTTGCGTAGCTCCAACCGGTTGTCCTTTAAAGTTTATCGTAAACCCACCCATACTGATTCCTACCTCCACTTTTTTTCCTTTCATCCCCTATCTGTCAAAATTAGTGTTGCCCAAGGGTTATTTTTACGTGCCCTCAGAATTTGTAGCCATGAGTACCTTAGTGATGAATTTGATCGCATTTTTAGATCGTTGTCCCAATTGGCTTATCCCCCATCTATTCTGTATAAAGCTCAATATAAAGCCAAATGTTCTTTTTATAAAACTCGACCTCATGTTGAGGTTGAGAAAAAGAATTTTTATTTTAGTGTTCCGTTTGTCCCATCTCTAGATACTCAAGTGCATTCTAGGTTACGTAAATCGCTGGATTGTAATCTCGCTTTTTCATACCCCAATAAGATTAAGTCTTTTGTTGTTTCTAATGCCCCCAGGCAGAATGTTTCCGCGGGTATTTATAAGATTAATTGTAACGATTGTGATAAATTCTATATAGGTGAAACAGGTCGTTGTTTAGATACTAGAATTAAGGAACACAAACTTGATTTTCGCAATAGGAATTTTAACAATGCCATGTTTGTCCATTCTTTTGATAATAATCATTCTTTTAATTTTGATAATAGTAGACTTATCTATAAATGTCCAGATGTGCATTCTCGCAAAGTGATTGAATCATCACTAATTAAGACGTGGAAATCCAACACTGTAAATTTGAACCAAGGTGTCATAACTTTGAACCCCCATGTAGCCAGCCTCGTGTCTAATGGCATCAGTTTCCCGCCTTGATGTTTACCGACTCTTGTTATCCCTCACCTGTCGTCCCTCTTATCAATTTTCCTTCTTTTGAGTGATTGTCAAGTTTCCGGTTTCCTATATAAATGTAATTCTGATTTTCTTTCACTGCCCATGATTATGTCCACTGTACGTTGGTCGAAAGCTCGGGAATAAACTTTCATTACTTATTGTGGCTTTTGAATTAGATATTTATTTGACTCAAAGTGATAATACTTTAAATTACATCGATTATGTTAGCCACGGATTATTTCGCCTTCATTCGTCTCCTGTGTTCCTGCTTCCCCTTGATCCTGCCCCTGTTCCGTCGTCTTGAAAAGTGTTCCATTCAATCCCATTCCCAAAAAGAACGCTTGCATTTTCTGAAACGTTGTATGGAAGAGAAGGTGGTGCCACGTTCAATGAAGTGGGTATTTCGTCATAAACCTACTGATCCGTTTCCTGACAGTGCCCGTAGTGCTTTACAAGCGGCCGTTCTGGAGGCCAAGGCTAAGTGTGAATTTCACTTCTTCGAGTTACGTAAAGCCCGTCGCAACCTCAATGGTGCTATCCACTCCCCGGCTCTTGTCAATGATATTGAAGAGACTATCCGGTTCATCCGCAACAAGAAAGTATCTGCCCTGCGATCCCGCCTGGAATCCCAACTCACCCATCTGTGTGATACAAGTATTTGGAGCAAGTATAGTAAGAACAACAACGTTATTAACTTATCTTCGTATTCTCCTTCTAAATATGAACTTGAAGTCCTTGGGTTTGGTCTTAAATTTGCTCTCCCTGCTAACCAAAAACATTTCCCTCACTTTGTCCGCAATTTTAACATTTTGTACAACAATTCGATAAGTAATGGTTACTTGTCCTCTGTTATAAGTTCTGTTTTTAATGATCTTTCCACTCAGTCTGCTTTTCCCAAGCGCTACATAGATGCCCTTATTTCTCTGAAGAAGAAAGATGCTATTAAGATTTCCCAGGCTGACAAAGGCGGTAAGATTGTCCTTCTAGATTCTTTTGCTTACAATTCTAAACTACATGATATTTTTAGTGATAGTTCCAAATATAAACGCATTTCTATTAACCCTCTATCCAAAATTCAATCTGATTTCAATCGTGGTCTCAAGGTTTTGTCAGAAACTTACCCAGATTCTAAGTCTTTTATCATGTCTTATAAGTCCTCCCTTCCGTCATTACCGTACGCTTATGGCCTCCCCAAGGTTCATAAAGAAGGTTGTCCTCTGCGCCCTATTATCTCCTTCATCAATTCACCAGCCTATCGCCTGGCTAAAAAACTCTCCACTTTGATGACCCCATTTTTAGGAAAATTCTCCTCTTCACATCTTAAACATAGTGGCGATCTTATTTCTAGGCTTAAGTCTTTGTCCCTGAGACCATCAGATCGGTTTATTTCTTTTGATGCTGTTTCGCTTTTTACCAATGTGCCTCTAGAACCCACTTTAGACTTTTTATCTCGCCGACTTCCTTCAATCGACCATCAGCTCCCTATTCCAATTGCTTGTCTTTTAGATTTAATCAAACTTTCGGCTTCTAACAGCTTTTTTACGTGTGATGGGATTTTCTACCAGCAAATTTTTGGATTTTCTATGGGTAACCCTCTTTCTCCCGTTTTAGCCAACCTCTTTTTAGAGCATATAGAAGATGAACTTCTTCCATCTTTCAATGGTCCCAGTCCCTCCTTTTTCGTGCGCTATGTGGATGATATTTTAGCTTTGGTTCCTGATAATTTCAATGTTGATGCTTTTCTCTTTTTCATGAATTCCCTATATCCATCCCTTTCTTTCACACATGAATGGGAAACTAATTCATGCATTCCGTTTTTAGATGTTCTTATTTTGCGTAGCTCCAACCGGTTGTCCTTTAAAGTTTATCGTAAACCCACCCATACTGATTCCTACCTCCACTTTTTTTCCTTTCATCCCCTATCTGTCAAAATTAGTGTTGCCCAAGGGTTATTTTTACGTGCCCTCAGAATTTGTAGCCATGAGTACCTTAGTGATGAATTTGATCGCATTTTTAGATCGTTGTCCCAATTGGCTTATCCCCCATCTATTCTGTATAAAGCTCAATATAAAGCCAAATGTTCTTTTATAAAACTCGACCTCATGTTGAGGTTGAGAAAAAGAATTTTTATTTTAGTGTTCCGTTTGTCCCATCTCTAGATACTCAAGTGCATTCTAGGTTACGTAAATCGCTGGATTGTAATCTCGCTTTTTCATACCCCAATAAGATTAAGTCTTTTGTTGTTTCTAATGCCCCCAGGCAGAATGTTTCCGCGGGTATTTATAAGATTAATTGTAACGATTGTGATAAATTCTATATAGGTGAAACAGGTCGTTGTTTAGATACTAGAATTAAGGAACACAAACTTGATTTTCGCAATAGGAATTTTAACAATGCCATGTTTGTCCATTCTTTTGATAATAATCATTCTTTTAATTTTGATAATAGTAGACTTATCTATAAATGTCCAGATGTGCATTCTCGCAAAGTGATTGAATCATCACTAATTAAGACGTGGAAATCCAACACTGTAAATTTGAACCAAGGTGTCATAACTTTGAACCCCCATGTAGCCAGCCTCGTGTCTAATGGCATCAGTTTCCCGCCTTGATGTTTACCGACTCTTGTTATCCCCTCACCTGTCGTCCCTCTTATCAATTTTCCTTCTTTTGAGTGATTGTCAAGTTTCCGGTTTCCTATATAAATGTAATTCTGATTTTCTTTCACTGCCCATGATTATGTCCACTGTACGTTGGTCGAAAGCTCGGGAATAAACTTTCATTACTTATTGTGGCTTTTGAATTAGATATTTATTTGACTCAAAGTGATAATACTTTAAATTACATCGACTCTTATTGGTTCTCTGTTTTTCTTAATCCAGGTATCCGCTGCAATAGAAAGAGCAAAACAAAAGCTACCGATAGATGAAAAGTTGGATGCCATTTTGAAACTCCATAAAATTGGTAAGTACGCAATTAATAAATGAGCTGCATCAGAATCAGAAAAGTGACGAACTCAAATCTATGTCATTCATTTCAGAGAGTATGGGAATGTTGGTGGAAACGGTAATCTCATGGGATTTTTTCCTAAGGGAATGGGAATCACATGTGCTTGGTTAGACCCGCTTCTACAGAGGACGGTCATAGGAAAATATTCGATGTTCAAACTACATTTTTGTGTAGTTGCTTGCTGGCATTTGTGATGATGACAGTTAGATCACATGCACTCAACCACTCATAAAGAAATTAGCTAATATCTTGTTGTTATCACAGAATTAAATATTTTGTCTATCTGCTTCGGTTTGCTAGAAGTGGAATTGATTCGAAATCGCCGGCACATCGCGGATCTTGCTAAGTGGGCAAAAAGGAATTCCTAATACTTTACGGAGATAGGAAAAATGTCGTGCGTCGCTTGCGGATTAATGTGAGCTCCAGAAAAGTGCTTCGATTGCCACGATTCCTTCAGATTCGAAGAATTCAGATCATTGCGCACAAGTTTTCTCTATAATGTTGGCCCTTCCAATCATTATGTAAAAAAGTAGCAGGCGCACGAAAATTAGTTCACCTGATGATTCTACGAGTACCACCCTCTTCTTAGTATTCCTCACTGCGTAGTGTATACACTGAATCGAATGTTGGCTAGACAGCGATGTGTGTTTTGGTGTGCGCGAAGTGATATCACAGCATGCATGCATCTCTCACTAGCTCTGGTGTCCTCTGCTGACAGCTTATTGTTTGCCATTTCCAATAGCAAGCGATACACGAGTTTTCCATTCGAGAAGGAGCAAGTTGTCTAATTCAGTGATGTGCCATTTCGATATTAAGGATATACAATTCTTCCATTCTAGGAAACCGAAGACACGCACAGAATCTAATTCCGTGTTTGCAATAGTTATTTAGGTTAACCGCCTCTACATTATTATGTATTAGTATGCTATTAGGGCTGTGCGCTAGCCCCACCTGCTTGCACCGGTTCACCGAAAATTTTATAAGTTACACTGAAGCACTGAAGTGTATCCGAAGTATAATTCCTTTTTCGCTCTGGACTGATAGTTAATAAAGACTTCAAGATCTTGAAGATAGGTTCTCTACCTTCTGTTATAAATGTTTCGAATTTAATGCAAATTTCATAAAGTGCTAGGAATCTCCAACAAACTTATAAGTCTTCTTTTAATTTTATTTTGCCAACATTTGCAAGTGACTCTCAAACATGCTGTTTTTTTTCATATGATATTCTTTTCATACTTGTTTCTATTCAGGAACTAATTTAGTTTTTAGTCCTCCATATCATGTTTATAAATCGCCTAAACGCTACTCCTTAAAAACTTAATAGACTGAAGTTGCTGAAATCAGTAAAAGTCCTTAATATTCGAATGAACAAACCTAGAAGTAGAGATTGATTTTATTATTTATATTGCATTATTTGTGTGCGATCTTCCCAATGATCAGAAGAATTTTATTATAATTTTTCAGAAATATTTTGATCTTCAATGGATTTGTATTGTAAAATAGCGCTATATGAAGATATAAATGTCGGTCATAGAAGAAAATTTCATTCATTAGCAAATGATTAGTTCGTTCATTGCACTATTTTATTACCGATTGGCACTTGCAAAACAAAGCTCTCATGCTAACGCTTTGTGGCGTGTCGTATAGTATTTCTAGGAATTCCTCGTCATAATCAGTCGACATGCGCTCATTCTATGAATTCTTGGAAATTATGCTGCCAGTTCATTCCACGAGGCTCGAATTCATTTTTGAACTTAAAATAAATTGTAACCTAAGTTACCGTAACTTTAATTCATACAAATAGCATTTATAATGGAAAATTGGAAAAAACATAAAAAACACCAAAAAACTGAAAAATCTGAAAAATCTGACTGAAACCCTACGTTATACGTAATTGTGTAAATTATCTTTCGTTTTTGTAAGCTTATGCAGAACTGTATCATATACCTCTTGTTGTATTGACAAATAAAGAGCTATTGTTATTATTCACCTGTATGTCCTCAAACTTGATAACTTTAAGCATCCGCTACACGGAAGTATATAATACATGTTTTTGGCATTTTCAAACAACCTGCAGCTCCCTTAATGCTATCCACAGGACAAAACACGTCGAGGTTTTACTACTTGCACCTACCGTAAAATAAATCACTTTTCATTAGAACTAAAAATGACTGTCAAGAACCTCCCGTAGCGACAGAAGTTGAAGCATTTCTATTGACTGTCAATTTTTGTCAGACCTCTTATTTAATGAGCTTCAAATATGATACTTCAAGTTTACAAGGTTGCCGGAATGCCTATGATATATTACTGCAGTGGTGGGCAACCAAATAGGGATTGAGGGCCACAAGTAGTGGCCCGAGAGAGGTATCGGGGGCCACCAATTTCAAAAGGCAGAAATAGGTTCAAATTCCTTTATTGCGTACTTTTGAGCGTAATTTTAAGGACTGTTGTTTTAGTATACATTGTGGTAGTACATGGCATAATTGTGTTTGTTAATGTATGCAGCAGCATTGTATTCAACTAAGCTGTTGTCTTTTAATGAACTATTTTACATTCTCAAATCTATACGAATAATGAACAGACCAGAATACTTGCGAAAGTTTTTTTGTGTTATCAGATGATAGTTACATGACCCTATTCCATTGAAAAATAAGATTCTGTAACTATGTAGCACATCTATTCGCCTATGCCGTACAACATGAAGTGCATGACATTTTATAATTGATAGGCTAATTGCACCGTTGCTCATTACGTGCTGAAACATGCTCAGCAAGGTATCGAATTGCATATGACTTTGCTGTAGTTGATGGCAATGTCACTTACCGTCATACTGAGAAGATGTTCAAAGCGAACGGAATATGGTTTAAGCATTCGAATGAAAATTTTTGTGCCATTATATTGCTCAATAAGTCATTAGTCAATGATTTTGCGAATTCTAAAGAAGATCAACCTCAAAGTAGGAAGTACCTTTTAGATGTCAAAGTCGGAGTTGGGCATTTTCACATCACCGATTGAAATAATGTCCGCGGGCCACTTTGGATGTGAGAATCGGTGTCGGGCCACGCGTTTCCCACCACTATATTACTGGTATGCTCATGCCGGTAATATGTACTTCTAATATGTTTTGCTGCACTATTTCATGAAATACTGTGATGCCATCACGCTACTCATGTTGCACTCACAAATAATTCTAAAAATTTTCTTTCTTTTCCAAAATTTTCAATGCGATTTCCATAACTCATCTTTGAGAATAACAGTTATTTCAGATCAAGGATCGAATTCTATTATTCAAACTTCAACGCCTACCAGCAGCGAATGTGCTGCCACCGTCGAGGTGCTGCTGTGCTCATTTATCTCCCAGGTCCAGAAATTGACATCAGAGGAATATCCTTCGTTTTCAATGTTGAGTTCGTGCACAGAGAAGATCTACGATCAGGTAATCATAGAAACATCGCAACCTTAATTCGCTTGTCAATTATTTTGTTGCTTTCCCTCTGGGATTTGCTGTTTCACCATTTCTCTTTCTCGTGTTTATAAATGAACTGTTGACATAAATAGTCCAATTCACTGATGACTCTCGAGATCTTACAGTCAGTATCTAGATCACGATAGAGTGGCATTGATGAGCTTGCTTTGCAGATAATTCTCTCGGGATCGCTCCAATCGAGTCATGTTCATTGTAAACTCAGTCAATCCGTATAAACATGTCCAAGACAAGTCTACAAAGACTGGCCATTCCATTCTGCAGGAGAGCAACATTTCTATGCTTCGTTTGACACTGAGTTCTCTCATAAATTCTTAGATAGTGTCTGATATTCACTAAGTGTCACTGACATTGTATGTCACGCAAATGAAATACAAATTGAGCCGAAGATTCTATCTCATCGCTTCCCATAAACATTGCGTTTTTCAACTTATCGGAGTTCCTCAGTACGACTCCCAAACGCCTCAGATTTGACTTCAAGTTCTCTTCACACGTCTTAAAACATCCAATATGTTTAATATTCTTGACTTTTGCATTTCAGTTCATTCACCGGAACTTCATTTCTTCCATTTCCTGGCAGATTCAGATCTTGTCTGTTTTGTGGTGAACTTGTGAATGTGCTAAAGGATAGCGCGTTGGTGCAGTTTTTACACAATTTACAAGTCGTTTTAAGTTAGAAATCAGAGCTTTCACTTCGTTGAAGTTGGGAAGAATAGAATGGACAGCAGCTGTTTGTTGATGGCTATTTCAGCTGCTTGTTTAGGAACCGATCATGGTCTGTGTGTTGCTAGATCGTAAGAAAACATTTGTGTAATTCATGAAACAGGCGATACATAGAGTAAATATATTAGGTAGAGTGGTAACTCCGCATTTATTAAATCCCCAATGTGTATACACTTTCAATTTTATTAAATGAACTCAAAGGAGATGCAAGCGGAATTGTTTCCAAATATGAGATATGCACATTTTTGCAGCTTTGAAGAAATTACAACGGGATCGATTGATCATTATAGCATAAAGCAGACGGAAATGATATTATTTTACAGATCGTCCGTGTCATGACAGCCTGGGAGAGGTAATGTTTGTTAAATTGGCAACTCGATGACCTGCTATTGCTTTCATGCTGAACCTCAAGAGAATATTCTTGAGCGTGATCATATGAAAAGCAACCTGGCACTGGTACAGCAAAATAACAGAATCAAAGACAATGATTTCAATTGACTTTGAAAGATGTACATGGGTCCACATCACCATTTAGATTCAAGAAGTGAAACATGAATTTAGTGAATCATAATATCCTGCCGGTGCAAATTGAATTTAATACTTGAAATTTCAGCCAAGAAAACACGAATAATATCGTGACTTTTTCATGAATACTTCCATTATAATGCGGTTAATGAAATTCCCTTGATCATCAGCTTAGTTTCCGTTTAGTTAGGATGCTTATTAGCAAATATTCATTTCTTTTGATATCCAACTTGCTTCATACTACTTATTTAGGAGAGTCATCGCGGTAGTATATAAATTGGCAATATTTTGACTTCTTTCGAAAGTGCTCAAATAATTTTTTGGACCACGGGAACGTAATCTCCGCAAAAAACCCGAATCTTTTGATATAAAAATTTTCACTGTATACAGATACTTTTTTGAGTCGACACTCTACCTATATATCCCTACTCTATGATGCAGTAGTTGTAGAATATATTGTGAGGCGTGATAATCTGCCCATTTTTGCCTTGGGATCCACGATATGTAGCAGAAAACAGTCAGTATTACTTATATATTTATTGTGAGTAGTGTTTGTTTACATTGCTTTCATGTAAGTAATCATTATACATTTGCATTTGTGAACTTGAATTGCAATTCAAAAGTAATTAGAATTGATCAAGATGCTGTACTTAATTTGATGAGAAATTGACAATTAGGCATAATGCTCGATTTTCGAAAAGCACTTTTCTTAAAAGTCAAGTGTTTGTTGCTCTAATGGACCAATTGATACAATTTGGAATGATTTTCAGAAATGCGACTAAACTGGAAGTTACAACAAAATAAAGACGTAGCCATTATGGTTTTTGGAGCAATGTTAAGGAGCTAGGATAGAATTAGACTAAACGGACATCTGAATTAAAGTAAAGAAGCGAACGAAATGCTTCCGTTAAGTGCTTGCATTTCTACAAATGATGTTAAGGCTACTTGCAGAACAAGTATTGAATTGTATAAAATTCTCAATTTTGACTCATCGATGGTAAGTGCATCAATTAGTGAAACGCAATGAAGAATGGGTTGATCCTTCCCGAATGCAGGAAAAGTGAATTTCTAGACTGCAAGATATACAATTAAAGGTCTTGAAAACGTGCGAGAACACATTGCTGGAAATATGTCAACTTGCAATTGACGCATAATGAGCAGAAAGACGGACAATTTCAACTTTCTACAACATGTGGCGCCTTGCATGACAGAACACTAGAACATTCTACAGAATGCATCCCAACAAGGGCGTCAGTCGAGGACCAGTCGCGAGTTTCGACCACTTCCTCTGAACTCGCTTGTCTGGGTGGCGTGATTCACTAGTCAAAGGATGATCAGTACTTAGCCGTTGCTGGGTGAAAAGTTTGCGTGGCTACATGTCCACGCAGATCCTCTCATCGCTGTTTCACTCAATTCTTTATCTGCCTTCATGACCTGTCTCCCTAATACGAAGCACTTCAAAAACCGCACCATCGATTGTCCGACAAAGTCGCGGCAACCGACTTCTATCGGCCACATGCTGACCGTCCATCCTTTCCTCCTACACTCTTCCACCAACTCATCGCATCGATCTATCTCTCTCATGCGCCTCCTCTAGTCGGTCCTCCCACGGCACTGTCAGCTCCACGAACATGCACACTCTCTGTGATGTTGACCACACGGCACTTTTCGGGTTTCCCCCCACATTTTCTTGTAGAATAAAAACAAGACTTTCCAAGTTCAACTTTTGATAAAAGGTTACAGAGGATAAAAAGATGAAATATCACTCATGACTTTGTAGGAATGCAACTGCAGACGGCTTGTCGTGAAGTTCGTGCTCTAAGCGGAAGAGATTCATCCCGACTGACCCGAGTTACTATGCATGCAGTCACCAATGATGGCAATGAGCGAGCACAATAATACTAAGCGACAGCGAATGGCGAATAGGGAATAGCACGGTTGAGATCAGGAATGAGTCAGCACAATAGCACTGAAGCCCATCTTGTCAGAAGGTTAACTGTTTTGATTACCGGCTTGTTTTCATTCAAGAAAAAATGTGGGGGGGGGAAACCCGAAAAGTGCCGACCACACGATCTGTGATGTTGAACACTTCTCCCTCTTTCACAAATTCAACTTCTTAGGTTTTCACTTAGCTTTTGTTTTCCTTCACCGCTCCCCCGATTGTCGTGTGCAACACTTTCAGCACTTGATTGTGTCTCCACACAAGTGTACATTCCACCACTGAGCCTGGTTGGACAAGCGCACAGAATATGGTATAATGTCCCCTCCTCTCCACATTCGCATCTGTCACACTCCTTAATTATCCATCTTTTCAAGTTCACTGGCGTCGGTAGCAGATGTATGTCGACCGGATCAGGAACTTCGTCTCTCCATGGGACTACCACAGCAGGTCCTTCCACGACACTTTTTTTCAGAGACCTCCCTCCAACGCATCCATGCACCCTGCTGTGATTGGCTTCTTGGTGCTACCTTCCACGCTTCCCCCTGTGCACGCCTTACTTCTGCTGTTACCAATTCTCTTCCATCCTTGCCCTTAGCCTTCGACCACCACCTATTTCTCTGCCAACCCAACCCGCGTCTACCCGTCTGAAACTTAACAGTAATTTCCTCTTGCCTTCATGTGGATGGACTTACGCATCTGGGGGTGAATTAATTCTACGTTGCAAGCCCAGCAATCGATAGCATGGCAAGGATGAGGATGTGTTAAGCATTTGAAATCATCGTATACATTAGAAGAAATCCATTTTATACAATTTTGACGTCCTGAAATTTGGTCGACATTTTCGGTCAGAAATGATGAACATTTTCTTTCATTGAAGACATCAGATAATTGTTTTGTTTCCTCTCCTGCAGTGGCTAACGTGTGCTGAGAAATCGCAAGAAGATGATGGAAAGAGTCTTATACAAGGTCATGCTCAGTTATGGAAGTCCCTTTCTGAATTTCCTCTCCTTCGCCATTTGCTCTCCATGATTGCCTTCAAGATACAGGTGAGATCACAGAATTAAATATTTTGTTTATCTGTTTCGGTTTGCTAGAAGTGTGATAATACGAAATTGACGGTACATCGAGGAACCTATTAAGTGGGCAAAAAGGAATTCCTAATACCTTACAGAGACAGGAAAAAAATCGTGCGTCGCTTACGGATTAATGTGAGTTCCAGCAAAGTGCTTCGATAGCCAAAATTCCTTCAGATTCGAAGAATTCAGATCATTGCGCACAAGTTTTCTCCATAATGTTGGCCCCTCCGATCATTATTTTAAAAAAAGTAGCAGGCTTATGAAAATGTGTTCACCTGATGATTTCACCATCGTCTTCTCACTACTCCTTACTGCATAGTGCATACACTGAATCGAATGTTGGCTAGACAGTGATGTGTTTTGATGTGTGCGAAGTGATATCACAGCACGCACGCCACTCACTCACTGGCTCTGGTGTCCTCTGCTGACAACTTACTGTTTGCCATTTCCAATAGCAAGCGATACACGAGTTATCCATTCGAGAAGGAGCAAGTTGTCTAATTCTGTGATGTGCCATTTCGATATTAAGGATATACAATTCTTCCATTCTGGGAAACCGAAGACACGCGCAGATGAATCTAATTCTGTGGGTGAGATGGTCTGCATATATCTTCTTCTGTACAAATGACCTTAGTCAACACCACCGTACTACTTTTGACATATGTGAGTAGCATGATGAAAATAATATACGATATAGCTGCAGAGGGATTGATTTGGCTGAGTCCCGACCGTAGTTCTAGATTGGCTTCTTATTCTCATTTACTACAATATTTTGTCTTCCGTCGATCTTTTCCCCATCTAACACCGTAACATGGGAGGCAATCTTTCTACGATTTCTTAGATCCTTTATTGTTTTGATGATGTTTATCGATGACGGATTCTTCTCTTCCGATGTAGTGCTCACGCATTTTCGCCTCTAGAAGGACGAGGTGGCAGAAGCGCAGTTTCTGAACTTGTCAGCATATCAGACAGAATGGAATACATCGGAAGTAGAGTTTAAAAATCATTTCGGTTGAAAAAGAAAGAAAAACTTGTTTTTTTATTTACGTTTCCTGCATTTTACATTGTTCCATCGATCAGATCATTATCAAGACTCTGCCGTTATAGAATTGCATGCATCGTTGATGAATTTGAATTACCGATGTTATTGTGGTCGCTGTTAACCGATGAAAGCGATAAAAACTGATTCAGGTCCATTGTGTTAGTGTTTTTTTTAAAAAAATGCGTAGAACATTTTCTACGCTAACTTGTTTTCATCTAAACTTGTTTTTTATCAAGTTTTATTATTCAGCTAAACTCATGAAAATGCGTAGAACCTTATTAATGTTTCCTGAAGATGGTTGAATGGTAAAGTTCCATTTTCTGAGGATCAACTGATCGCTGACATTTGAACCGTTGTTCACTATCTAATTTGATGGAATAAGGAAAATATATCAAATTCAAATTATGTCCTCCACGTGCGTGTATTCACATTATGTGGCTACAGATGTCTGTACCCAAAGAAAATGCACGTATATTGAATTCACATTCACATTAGACAGAATAGAAGATGTCGGTCCTAGGGCTTAAATATCATTTTGGAATATTTTATAACAGATAAAAATTTGGTTTATTTGTTTAGTGTTTCCAGCACTTTACATCGTTTTTTGTCGATTGAGTAATCTGGAAAATGAGTCTACAGCATCAAAATTGTTTTTATGCATGAAGCAAGATTCCTGCAATATCGATAACATGTCATTTGTAAGCTTGCGCTCGTAAGTATCATACTACTTACATTTACTGACAGCAACACACTGTCTTGCAGATAGGCAGTAGGATTACTATTTCACTTGATCTGCTCAGTGGAAGCTTGGATGGTGCAGGAATAGTTACTCTTTTTGTAGTCTTGACTATTTTCAAGTTATTGTTTGGGAAGATTCAAGTTTATGTTGATTTTAATTGTAAATTTATATTTTAGCAATTTATTTCGATCTTCAGTAGAACATGATCGTCAGACATAGAAGGACCACATTTTTCAACAACAATTCTAAACCATGATTCAGATGAAGCTAACCCACGTTTACGAGAAGCCTTACTTATCAACAAATTTAATCCGAAGGTCAATGGTAAATCTGAACTCGAACTTTACAGAGATTTTCTTCTTATATAGTGATACATAGCATTTTCTAGTATGCTGCATCACATTAGCATTATTCACATCGTTTCATGTCCTCTTCCTCCTTCTTTAATCCTCTTTCTTTTTAGTCAGATCACAGTCAATTTCTATTGTCCTTGCTATTGGTAAAATGTAGCCCAATACTATCTGTCTCATCCTCACATTTCTATTCCTCTTCTCCTACTCATCTTTATTTCTTGCTCATGATATCTTATTGTGCGTAATTGAGCTATGGTACAATGTGGAAAAAGGAAGGCAACGATGTATCCCCTAATGATGATATCTCTATCTATGCATATGTGAAAGACATTTTTGAAATTTCAATCAGCGTACATCTACATGTGTATTCATAGCATTGCTGCCAGCTTTTTTCCTACACTGTTGCCCTTAAAAATCCATGTTAATGTTATATTACCCTTCATGCAATGTGAATTTTGAATTTTGTGCATGCAAATGTCTTCCTTCTATGCTTGACGATGATCTTCTAATGAAGGTCGAAATTAATTGCTAAAATAGAAATTCACAATTAACATCAATATTTATCTTGACTCTTTCAAACCAATAACTTGAGAATAGTTACTCTGTTCGGCTTGCCATCAGCTTTGAAGATTCTTTTTCATCGGCGCTCCCTATAAAGATTATTGATTACTTTACGAGGGTCATGCTAAACATTTTTAGTGCTCTGGTTAAACTTAATTACTGGTACCTACAAATACGTCATGGTAAGGAAATCGTTTCCCATGCCCGAAATGTTTCTCCTAATATCCTTGATCTTGTCCATTGTCCTAATAGTGTCCTAATGAAACCATTGATCAACCTTGATTCACTGACTTTCAGAGCAAAAGTAGAAACTCGGACACTGTAATACTTTGGAAGCTTCAGATTTTCAATTTTATTACAATAGGGACTCTATAACAAATTAGCGACCCATGTTAATGTGTCCCCATTTATTCTTAATATTAATAGGAATCGAATATGGGAAAACAGATTATTAACTCGCATCACCGTTTGGTTTATTCTGAAGTTTGTGTGGCCACGAGTGAATAGTGCAAGTTGCTCAATAGATGTGTTCTACGCTCCAGTTAAAAGGTAAAAGGAATTCATTTAAGTGACTTCTTCAAAATCCTCAGGATATTTGGTCTTAAAATTTGATATTGATCCGGTCAGCTTAACCGGTTTCGTGCTACATTTTCTACGAAGAACACTGAATGCACGCACTAATGTCGCCGCATGAGTCTGTCGCTGACTGCGGTCAGCTATGGCTTTGCACTCCTACCTTCAAGAAGTAAGGAGGGAGTTTTCCTTTAGTGTTGCGGTCTCACGCAAGGTCAGCCACGAGGACAACTCTCGAATAAATAGCACTGTTCGATGTTTGGTCAATGCGTTGCCATCGGCATTCTATCAAAAATTAAGTCAACTGTGGTCAAAAATTCAGAAATTGTTGTGACGGAAAGTACTCGCAGTTCGCGAGACTGCTGTTGGCTTTGTTAAAAATCCACAATTCTATTGCTTCTAACAGTTTATAATTAATTGTAGACCTCTCTGTTTGTGACGCAGGTTTTAGAGGATTTCATTTATAATGAACGCATAAATAATAATTTACAAAAATAACACAAGAATTATGTCATTATGAGAAATGTTGACCATTAAATAAAAATTGTTATCGAAATTTTGAAGCAGTTCATGAAATGTCATATTATGAACGCGTGGACTGCGCCAAAGACAGTCTTTGGACTGCATAAATTGCAATTTCGCTTTTTGAATTCTGATGGAGATGAAATCAAAGAGTGTATTCGCTCAACCGGTTTATTCAAGATTGGAAGCCATTGAAAACCTCTGATATTTCATCATCATTATATGAATTAGCAGCAGGCAGATCACACGCTTACATTTCATTGGGTTAAATCATCTTCATCGAAGTCATCACCTTTAGATGACCATTCGTAGCTTGTGCTTGAACTTCAAGGTTGGCCAGATAGATCATGTGAAGTCTAAGACTGTGAATTCATCCAAGTGTTATAGAATCTGCCTTAAACTAGTGATGGAGAAATGATAGAAGAGTTTTATTGACGTCAAATTTTCAGGCTTAACCCAATCCATACGGGGGCGATGGGAGGCTCCTCTGATGCAAATTAGTTGTGATCTCCGCAAGGCCAGTCCATCTTCGCCTTTGGGACTTTTAGTTTCAGCGTATTTTCAACCTTTTCACCTAAAATCATCGCATTAGACACATTGGAAGGTGGAATTTATGGCCTATTTTGAAATGTACTTTTTAAAGACTGAATTTTGTCACTTCATGGAGACATTTGTCATGTCATTCAACGAGGCACCTCGTCTTTCAATATGATGGCGGCATTTCACATAGTTTTAGGTAACATAGACAGTTGAGTTCAATTACAGATGAAGGACGAAGGTGGAAGCACGAAAAGCTATGCAGCATCATATTTCCTGCTTGATATTGAGTTATTGCACTAGTGCGAGGAACTGCTATGATCATAGAAGTAGATAATAGTGGACTTTCTATGGTATTGTTAATTTCTATGGCTATGATATCTCAATAAATTCAATTCATAGATTGTCAATGCAAGGACCACTTTTTAAATGCACTGACAATAATGCATGCTTGGGTAGCTGTCTATAATGCAGGTTAATAATTCCCACAATCAAGTGGTTATATAGCACCATGGACTCCTAGGAGTCCATGTACAGCACCATAATTACCTAGATATATTACCTAGATTTACCTACTTTGCAACAATGTAGGTGATGGTGACTAGGCGTAATAATACGTGTATAATTGCTTAGAATTTTACTCATAATTTCTATGTTTTGTTATCTATGTAGTCGATGTTTTTTGAGGTTATTCCAGCTGACTGAAATGTTAGATTTCTATGTAAACATCCCCAGCTATCAATTGATGGGAATTACGTTCTATAATTTCATTTCATTTTTTTCTGCGTCAATTAAGACAAAAATACACTTAAATCGTACATTGTCACATAACAATGAGTAATTCTAAGTCATATAAAAGTTAAAGGCTTCGGCACAAAAGAAACAAAAAGTCAGATCTATGAGGCTCTGAGAATGCCAGGGCCGTCCGAATGTTGTCAGTGATGCCATCACTGCATAAAGGGGCTGAGATGCGATCTCTACTTATCTTCCCTTTAGCCACATCCATTATGACACCCACATGGCCACCACAAACGTCTGCAACCAAGAACAAAAACGACCCCCCTAACAGTCCAGGCGAGATACACCACAAAGCAAGACCATTAATCATTGCCTGTCGAAGCCGAGTGTATGTACTAAAGCAGTTCGACCAAGTGTGCAGAATTTTCTTGCGAAGTACTTCTGAAACTGGGGGATATTAAGTGCGTTCAGAAGAGCACAATAACTCATAATAATAATAACTCACAATAACTCCCTGAACAATAAAAACAACTCCCGGAAAGGGACACAGATAGGGATATAAGTACCAAATAGCGTACTTTTTTCGAGGGAGATACCTACATTAATTCCCGAAGGCCGCAGGCCTGAGTCTATGAATCTACTCGATATGTGATAGGTATACCATAGCATTTTCGTCAAATTCCCGAAGGAGAAATAGCAATCTGCCCGAGCGTAGCGAGGGCAGATTCTATTTCTCCTTCGGGAATTTGAGCAAGAATGCTATGGTATACCTGTTATATATCATGATCCGATATCTGGACTATTTCTACGAGGAAAGTTCTCAGGGAAAGTTCTACGGGAAGGGATGGTTCTTTGATTATATTTCATGGTATATTTGATAGATGTCTATTCGGATCATGATATATCTCCCGAGAAATCGTACGTTATTTGATTTATATCCCTATCTTATTACACGCAAAAAGCCGCTGCTGAATCTCTATGTCTACCAGGAGTTATTTAGATAACTCCCGGGAAATCTACACTTCTAAAACTGGCCATGACATAGAGTTCAAGTCCTTCAAACGATCCACATGCATTGTACATTAGCACAGATGTCGATGGATGTAGACGACTTTGACTACATTCAATCAGTCCCTTACTTGATACTATTCTGTTGATTTTGTTAGAAGCCTTGATCCAAGAAAATGCCCCAAAGCGATCAGCATTTTCAAGATCAGAAATCAGAAGTATATTAGCAATAAACATGCATGAACATTATGAGTACGTACAAGGATTGCACAACATTGTGCAATTACTGGCTTGAATACAATTTAAATTTTCATAAAAGTAAGTCTCACGTCATGTCTTCCATTTACAGTTCTGTAAAAGTGATAGATCCGGGAGGATAACACATAAGGCATCAGAATCATGCATGGTCAAAATCAATCAGATAGGAGAATCATGCAAAATACGAAAAATGTGCAATTTCAAGAAAGGATTCAGATCATTTTTTCCTGTGTTGTTATTAAGTCTTATTAGTAACCGAGGATCAACAAGAGCACGATGACATGCAAAAAAAGAATAGATAACTTTATTAAATAAGACTATCTCACCTGTAATCTGTAATAGTCCGGCAGCCACAACGAGTTTCTGCAGGGAACGAGGCCGAAAGTGACACTTTCACAGAATGATGTACACCCTATGTCTACCACGAATCGGTACGTCTGCCGATTTCTAGTGAGTTCCTCTTGTCAGACAGGATAAAAGAAAAACACATGAAAATTCAATGGGACGCAAATTGCAGCTTTTGGTCAAAATGAAATTTTGCCATGTTTTATCTGATTACACGAAAAGTACTACGCCCAGAGTCATAATTTTTGGGATGGAATTTCTTCAGGTCATTTCCTATGATGTGCATGTGCTATCATCATTCATCTAATCGGCAATGCATGTGAGAATGTGGATAAAGTTGCTCAAAATGCCTGTGTTTGTCGACATTAAGAGGCTCGCCAAATCTATATGTGTTTAGCTTTATAGACAGGAGTGCATGAAAATGAAAGGAAATGACCTAAAGACATTCCCAAAAATTGTGACTTTCGGCTTAGTACTTTTTGTTTAATCAGAGAAAACATACAAAATTTCATTTTGATCAAAAACTGCAATTTGCGTCCCATTGGATTTACATATGTTTTTCTTTGATCTTGTCTGACAAGAAGAGGAACTCAATAAAACTCGGCAGACGTGCCGATTCGAATTAGGCATAGGGTGTACATCATTCTGTAAAAGCGTCACTTTCGGCCTCGTTCCTGCAGAAACTCGTTCTGGCTGCCGGATTATGTGACAATGAAGTTTCGAATGCAGACACAAATGTTGAACCTCGGTGCACGATGTTTAACTGCTGATTCTAAAGTTCGACTGAATGCGCAAACTGCAACGATGGTTGTGATATCGTGATCGCGATTAGTGTTCAGAGTCGGAAGATCACTGCACAATAGAGACAAATAGCTATCTTTTTTTAGAATCACTTGCTGTGTTAATTCAACAAATGCTCTCACTGGTTTCTGCATCTGATATCGTCTGCCAATTTAGCAAACTTAGCTATACAAATCAATTCGTTAAACGTCAAGTTGCTCATGACACTATAGAAGTGGATTCGTTCTACTTTCATCAAGAAAGGTATAGTTGCTTGCCTAATTTCGTCAGATTATGAACATTCTACGATGAACTGAAATAAATCTTCTATTTTTTCATCGTTACATAAAGTACACAAACATTCATCATATGTTTTGCTGTATGTTATCTTTGTTGTATGTTGATCACCAAGCAATTAGTGCATTTCATACCAAATCAAGCCTAATGCGTATATCAATCAGGAAATAACCGAGGAAGGACGATTTTCCACAAAGGATGTAGAACTCGTGATTATCAGTGCAGAATCATTGTGAATGAAGAGAATTAACCCTAAAGGGGTCAAAGCCGTTTTGATGTGCAGCATAATGAGAACATGAAGACAAAATAGCTAGCAGCACCTTTACCGCTTCAATGAAGATGACATTATAGCAATGTTAATACGATATCTATACAACATTAAAAATGTAGAACCAGCGAAGCGAGTTCTACATTTTCAATGAGTATAGATGAGTATTAACATTGCTATTGTTGAATATAGACATCGGGATTAGCTATAGAAATGATATTTAAAAGAAATCATATCAATGAATAGACTTATAAATTTCTCTGGACAGATAGATTGAAATTTGTTTTTACATGATCAGGCCAGCAATCCTAAATTAGACTATCTTACAAATAGACTGTCAATAAGCATTATCAACATTTTAGAGACCAGGTTGCCTGCCAGCACAACGCAGGGTATATTGCCAGAACAGCATGTATGTATATTTATGTACAGTAGGAGTTAGGACGCATGCGCTAAACTCATGCGCTACACCTCCGCGCTATTTGCTAATTTTGCTATTTTTCTTCTAACAACTTCCTTAGAACTGAGGCATTTGAGATTTCATGAACAAATATCTTGAAAAATGTAATTGAAATGTCGGAAATCTGATTCATGTACGTGCGAACAGCGAGATTTTACGAAGAAGTAATCGGAAAAGTGATGATGATATTCATCGATAGTCTGAGCACCGTCCTTTCATTTTTTAAAGAAAGATACTATTTTCTTAGACAATAATTCAGTTTCAGTTATAACTTGCATAACCTGGAAAAATGGTTTTTCTTCGCTAAACTCATAAAGTTTTATATGAAAATTAAAAAACTATTCAGTTTGATCTCATACAACAATCCAGCAAAGAATGCATAGTTGAAGCACAGATACGGTTGGTGGAAAAGACTTCCTATGATAAATTGTACTCAAAAACTTTGCAGCTTCAGGGATGTCGAACATCGCCAACTCACTATTTCTGATTGTACATTCACGATAAAAAATCACATGTTTTTACATTTCAGGAGTGAAGGGCAGCAAGCACCACTTATTTTACCTCAATTATTAGGATTCACATTGAAATCAGTCTTTCCGTGCAAACATTCTCCTGTATTCACTTCATCTGCTGTGGTTGACTACATGATATTTTATCATCAACATTTCTCAGATTAAATCCGGAAAACTTCAATAAAGTTATTGTTTTCATTTTCTTGTCACTCTCTGTAAGGTGACGCATGGACACAAAATAATTTGCACCAGTCATTTGACGTACCCAGCTAAAGCCCTTCTCAATGTGATCTGGATGTTCTTTTCCGAGCATTGGTCATTGGTCTCAGAAGAGTCTCCATCACAGATCGGATCGCTCGATAACTGTTCAGACCTCCTTATAGAAGTAGCTTCTCAGGTTGTAGATGCTTGTTGTGTCCATCATTATTGTTCTCATGAAATTGAATGTAAAGAAGGATCTTCGTATAGTTCACTTTCTGTTCCCCTCATTTGAGGACATTCATAGTGTGGAAATCGGTGGCTTCTCTTTTCCTCTCGAAACTGTCCCTTACATAACAATGGTTAATGCTTTGGTTGGATCTTCCGTCCATTGGCTTCAGCTTCACCAGCAACTTCGTCAGTGTTTCTCAAGTATTACATACTTGAATCCGATTTCGAATTTCTATTACTGGCTGGTCATCCAGAGATTATCCAGAAGTCATCAGATTGACAACTTTGGAAAACTTGTGATAGATGATAGATACATTATGTGCTGCTTGGAATGGATTTCTCACGGTGATAGATGCAAACATTCGCAGATTTTTCGACATTCAATGATGCGACGATGCAGAGGAGATTTCAACTTATGATCGCCATATTTAGTCCATTATCGTTTTGAGATGTCACAACCCCAGATGGAATGGTTTCTTTGTAAATTTTAGACAAAATTGTCATAACAAGAATGTGTTTCCATTGCCAGGACATATACTTGAAAACGTGGCGATACCAGATCGCGGCTATGTAGTTGTTTGGAGTAGCATCTAGACAGATAAAGGAATTTTGATGGCACTGTACTGTAGATTTTTCATTTCTTCAATTTTTCTTCATTGCTTGCCGTGATGAAGCATCTCCTTCGTGGTGGCATTGAAGTCAGATTCATGGAATTGAAGGTTACACAAGACGTCATACAATGCTACACAAGAATGTTTAGTTGGCATATAAAACTTTCAACTAAATCGATGCAATCACAAAGTCAAATTTCTTTATTATACAGGCAGAGGAATGTATTTGTGTTACACCGTCATTGCATTTCCGTTCACAGCCAGCAACGGTATACAGTATTTGCTTGCATTTTGCATTCGAATGAATCGCACAGAGACTCATTTCAAATAGTCATCTATCACTTCCATAAGCTGCAAAATTCTATCTTTTGCAACACAAATGTTGGTTGGACTGACCATGTAGAAAATCATTTCAAACTTTGCTCACCTATCTGTCCAGAGAAATTTAGAAGTCTATGATTAAGCCATAGATTTACAGCGATATGTAGACAGGATATCCATAATATGAATATCATTGGCATGGAAGTATTACTTATCGGCGATATTTATTTGAAGGTGATGTCAAAAAGGTAATGTTAAATATCTAATGTTAAGCGATTTCAATTGATACAATGCTAAAATCTGTGTCAACAAATTAACATAGAAAATGGTAAATTTTCAATTACATTGAATAGATAAAGACATATTCAACAATAGCGAATGTAAACAGCTCATTACAGAAAGTTGAAAACATGATGGAGATTAACAACGCCGAAATAGTCTGAAGTCGATTGCTGCGGGACTCCAGAACTCAGTAACAATGCAGCGAGTTGATCTATGCGATTCTTCCAAAACTAAAAGATTCGCGGATGCATGGGAAACTTCAATGAAAGAGAAACAATGACATTACTATCTGTAGAGAAAAGTTAAGGCCAATTGCAGCGAAGTCATCTATTGAAGTCAAAATTAAAGTTAAAGTAAAATCAACCGAGTTAACTTTCACCTGGTCTTTTCAAGGCTGACCCAGGAAGTGACAATTCTCTCGACATTACAAAATTGCGGTGAAACAGTGATGACAATTCAAATCACCATGGCAGAGCCAACTGTAACACAAAATCTTTCTGGCTACACAGAATTGGCTTGTAGAACCTGATGTACATAGCCTCTAACACGGACAACATGACACTCGATCGTGCACGAGTGACGACACTAAAATTAGCACGCTGATCCGAGTCACGTGACTGTGAACAGCTGACAATGTGCCTCGTTACTGCTGTCACAGCTTTACAGTTCTTACCTGCAGCAAACCATGCAGGAACATGCTCACAGATGCGAGTTGCCAGACGCCTGCGAGTTCTACCGATGTAACTGACTCCACAATTACAAACATACTTGTAAATCACATTAGAACACTCAGACGCTGGCAACCGATCCTTAGGGGATGCTACAGGTATACTCCTTGTAGAAAAAATCACAATAGGTTTCACAACGGGAAGACAGGACAAGGCACTGTACACTTCCTTCTTGATTCTTGAGGACACAGAATCACCATAAAATGGTAGTCTCAGGTAGACAGACTTCTTTTCAGGACCCTCAAATACGTCACAAGGTGTAGAGGGTAGTTTGACAATTTTGTGAAAATCTATAAAATCCTGCGGATAACCGTTCCTTTTCAATACTTCAACAAGAAACAAAAATTCGTTATCCAAAAATTCAGGAGAACATACGCGCAAAGCACGTAAGAACAGGGTCCTCACCAAAGACTTCTTATACTGGACAGGCACAAAACTATGAAAGTTTGTAAAGACACAAGCTTTAGTTTTTCTGTAAACTTTTGTCTTCACAATACCCTCGCTTGAACGCATCACAAAAACATCAAGAAAAGAAATAGAGCCGTGGCCTTCAAACTCAGTTGTGAATGACAAATTTGGATGAAATGAGTTAAAACGAGACAAGAGTAACTCAGCATCTGCGGCACTTTTCACAAGAGCAAAAGTATCATCTACAAAGCGAACATATCGAAACGTTAAGGAGTCAAGTTCTTGTTTCAAACAATGCTCAAGATGCCCCATGAATATATTAGCCATAAGTAGACCAAGACCGCTACCCATGGCACAACCGTCGCATTGCCTGTAGAACGTTCCGTTAAACAAAAACTGGACATTGAGTGTACAGATCTTTAACAATTCTTCAAGATCCGACACTGGAACACGGCACAACGATGGATTCTCCTTTACTTTGGAAATTATTATACTAATAGTTTCCGTAACAGGTATACTAGTGAATAAAGAATTCACATCATACGACACCATCTTAAGATGGTGAATGAACCTTGAAAAGACCTTGAAAATCAACCTTGAAAAGACCAGGTGAAAGTTAACTCGGTTGATTTTACTTTAACTTTAATTTTGACTTCAATAGATGACTTCGCTGCAATTGGCCTTAACTTTTCTCTACAAATTAACTTCAAGATTGAAATGTTTCTCAGACATTACTATCATCACCGGATTATACAAATCACAAGTCAACTTCTGTATTTGATGAACAAATAATCATTGACACAAATTTGCTTTGCGATGATGAGTCTGAGAATTTGACAAAGGCCATATTTTATCTGGACATGATTAGTTTTGCCCTACGAGGTAGAGATCAAACAAATTAACTGCTAAAACAGTAGCGAAGAATAGACGGCCAAGGTGACTAGAAATTCGAATTTGGTATTGTATAATAAGTTCTTAATATTCCTGATTATTTTGCCAACATCAATCATGATTCCAATGAGAACTGAATATTTATTTGTATGTGTATAATTGTTTAGTATTTTCTTCATAATTTATATGTAATTCATAATTTCATAATCTATTTAGTCGATATTTATTGAGGCTAATCCAACTTCAATGAATGAAATGTTACATTTCTATGTAAGCATCCCCCTATCAATTGATGGGAATTACGTTCTATAGTAGCTCCCTGAAAGGGACACAGATAGGGATATAATTAGAAAAAGCATCTCTGAATTTCGCCTTCAGGTTTGAAGAGTTTTCTAATGGACTTGCAATAGCTCACTTTGCTTTTGCTGCGATAATTAATGTCTGTTAGTGCGCTCATTGAAGGCAATCGCTTTGTTGATCGATCCCAGCTTCGATAATGGTCATTCTTGATGGGCGTGGATGATGCTTGTAGAAAGAACTTTTTGACTGCACAACGTGACTGCCGAACATATATTTTTTAGTGAGATAAATCAACAACATGCCACGTCCAAGTCACTATCAATCGGTGTTGGGCTAGAGCGTTTCTTTGGATGATAAGCAGAAGTTTTTTCTCTTGTTGCTTCCGTCATTAATTATTACGTGGATTGTGATCAACCGTTGCATTCCTTTACAACTTTTCACTAGATATTCTGCCTGTTTTTTTTCTACAGCCTTTCCATTGTTTATATTTTCTATCATAATCCGTCAAACATCATTTTGGTTGCGTTCAAATACATTGACCTGTCATGTTTATCGGAATTTTGTGAATATTAGACAGCGCGTTATGTTGACAACCATTCACCATTCCAAAATATATCAAACACCAAATCGTCAATGTATTGACTTTCCATTTCGGTCATATATACATCAGGCATAGCGGCCTTCGGTTAATAAGTTCTATAATGACCTCAAAATCATCCATCATCTATTACATAATGCAAAGAACAGCAATATCATGCTGGATATCATGATCATTCATTACACCGTAGACATCAAATAGAGCTTTGGAAATTCAATTTATATGAAAACACGGAGCACCTATGGAGAGGCTTGCCTCGGGTACCTTGAGAACACGATGATGACCACATCTGGTAATCCTATCGATACCAACGCCGCACAGCAAAGCCAGGAGAAGCAAATGCAGATCAGCTTGCTCAGTCGCTGTAGTAAGTGTCAAAAGCCAGCTCTGTGCATTCCGAGTAGAACATCTATAGATAAGAGATGGATACAGTTATCCGGCGCATTTTTTGAATTGACCAACACTGACAAGCAAATCTTCTATGATTGCTAGAAACACTGTACTTAACTTTTTAACCACATAGCCGATCCAGCAGTCTGCAAAAATGGAATACTGATAAAACTGAACATACGCGGAGAATATGCAGTACACGTTAGTAGGTTGCAGATGAAACTGCACTATATATTAAGCCTACTAAGCGAGTGAATTCCATCTAACTGAAGATGTCAGAGCTGTCACTTCAATTTGTACGTGCACGTGTATTTGCAATTCCAAAATGTGATGCGCACGCCCTCTTCTCTTACAAAGAGGTGAAGTTGATTAGGTCAGTCATTCTTCATTCTACATCCATGCCAACATATTTAGTGATGCTAGACACAACTAATTCAATAATCACGAATGAAAATAAGTTTCGAATAACGATTTGATAAAAAGCTGAAAGAGAAATAAAGTTGTTACCGAACATTTAGAAGTGATCATGGCAAGACGTCAGAGCCCGGAATAGCAAGGTCGTCTAGATTGAGGCTTAAGTAAATTTACAAACAAGCGTTTGCAGAAACGCATTATACTGCTACGTTGATGGCAACAAATTAACAGGATGTCTCAACAAATCCAGAATATTGATAAATTTAAAAGAAAGAGGACTGATGAAACGTTCCCTACAGGTATATGGAATATTGTTAAAATAACGCTCTTATTAAAGAATAAATGGAATGGGATAGAAGTCTAAAGACACAAGTCAAGCACATAAACCTTAACAGCGGACTATCAGATGTCATCAGCAGAGACGAGGCTAGTGCGATAGCGCATCAGCCTCTCATCTCTGAACAGTCAAACCCACCCTAGCGAGACACTGCCCAAAGGCGTCCTCAATCCGTTGTTCATATTACTATTGCCGCAGAAAATGAAACAATCAAAATTAAATCATTTGTTATCAAACAGTTATCTAAACCAGAAAGACGTCATTAATTTTGTCACTGATTATGCAAACCATTCAATAGCTTTATTTTCGAGGGTTGTTATTAAACAAGCAATGTATTTGCAGATCTCCGTTTATATTTGCACAAATTAGGTGTGTGTTGACGTTGACGGCTGGATTACATCGATGTTTTTCACAACTCACACGAATTGATGAAATTCATAATGTTTCGCAGATTATGAGCAGAGTTCGAGCTTCATTGTACCTTTGTTTGAAGTCATTAATAATTTTACTGTTAGGCTGTTTTATTGCTTGGTTTTTCTGTCTGAGTTTCGAGGCACAATCTCAATGGAAAAGATTTCATTTTTTAATTTCACAAAATCATTATTTATTTTTTATCATGGCATAGAGGACTAGTATCAGGAATCATTAACCATGCGTACATATTACAGCGATGGAACCGGATTCAATATGCAACTGAATTGAATAGCACTGAAGATTTCGGGTCACCGGGTCCTGCAACTGTTACCCGGTTCCATCGCTGGACATAATTTCCAGCAATTGGATTATTTTTGATATCGAAATAGAAAGATAGTACAACTTTTTCATAGTAATCATCATTTATTTTTTATTTTGCAAATCGTCACTCATCTTCAAAAAATTAAAATAGAAAGTAGTATTACAAGAATGCGACTGACGTGAGGAATTGCCTAAACGTTTTCATGGTCGTTGCTAGGTAGCCATCCATAACTTAACAAGTATTTCATTGAGCAGTGCTTGATGTTGAAATTAGCATGCTTGTGCTCCTATGCTACTGTGGTAGGATAGCTCAGTTGGTAAGGGGCTGCGCAATGCGTACGGCCGTGCAGATGGTCGAGGGTTCGAATCTGTCCGCCTCGGTAGGCACCACTGCTCTCACTAGAGGTTGCTCACTCTAACTTGGTGAGGATTGCGAGGTTACGAGTGTGTGAAGGTTGTCTCAACACAAAATTGCTAGTGTGGCTCTGTGCCTTGGGTGGGACAGGGATGACCATAGAGCAAGTTAAGTAGAGTGGTAACTCCGCATTTATTAAATCCCCAATGTGTATACACTTTCGATTTTATTAAATGAACTCGAGGGGATGTAGTTGCCAATTGTTACCAAATGTTAGATATGCAAAAATTTGCAGTTTTTCAGAAATTACAACGGAATTGAGTGATCATGATTGTAATGCAGAAGGAATGATGGCATCTCACAGATTCTCATGACTGCCTTGGAGATTTAATGTTTACTAAATTAGCAATTCGATGGGTTCCTATTACTTTCATGCTCAACCTCAAGAGTATTTTCTTGAGCGTGATCATATCACAGGCAACCTGCCACTGGAACAGCAAAATCACATAATCAAAGACAATGGCTTCATTTAACTTTGTAAGATGTAAATAGTTCCACATCACTATTCAGGTTCTAGAAATGAAGCATGAATTTAGTGAATCATCAAATCATGCCGGTGAAAATTGAATTGAAAACTTGAAATTTCAACCAATAAAACACCAATAATGTCGCGACTTTTTCATGAAGACTTTCATTATATTACAATTCATGAAATTCCCTTGATAATCAGCTTGATTTCCGTTTAGTTAGGATGCTTATTATCAAATATTCATTTCTTTTGATATCCAACTTGCTTCATACTACTTATTTGGGAGAGTCATCTCGGTAGTATATAAATTGGCAAATTTTGACTTTTTTCAAAAGTGTTCAAATAATTTTTTGGACCACGGGAACGTAATATCCGCAAAAAACCCGAATCTTTTGATATAAAAATTTTCATTGTATACAGTTACCTTTTTGAGTCGACACTCTACCTATATATCCCTACTTTATGGGTATGACAAAAATCAGAAATGATAATCAGAATTATGATTGGCGCGACCGTCAATCAGAAACCAATGACATTTGAAATGTGGTTCTTAAGAAGAGCTCTGGAGATTAGTCGAAGAGGAAATTTGGCAAATGAAAAGGTACTTCACTTGACTTGTGCATCGCGAGAAATTCTTAAAATATGTGCACCAGTGCACCGAAGCTGACCATCTGGCGCGCGCCGGATTCTCAAAAGTGGCAAACCCCTGTCTGGAAGTGAAGATTCTAGTTCGAATGAAGCGATCTCAGCGACTTGATCTGACTTCGTCTGACCTCATCATCTAAAGACCAGTGATTTAACCACTATGTTGCAGAGATCGCATGTGGCGCGCAGGAAGCTATCAGAATAACAATCGTCAGTTCGTGTCAACTGGATCAGATATTTATGTAGCTAAGCAAATATAGAGCGTTAGGAATTTCTTTAACCTTGATCACCGATGTGTAATAAATGCACTAGATGGACGCATTTGTAATGGTGCCCAATGTGCTGGTTATACAGCAACTTTATTGTACATGAGGAGCAGCAGCAATAGCTTCTTCAAAGCATTTTGAAGATTACTACCAGATTAAGATTAACAGATCAAGATTAACACACCAGACTTGTGTTAATTACTCAAGAAATGTAATTGATTGCAATTACAAATTACTCCACTTTCCTTCAATTACATTTCAATAACTTTGCAATTACTAATGATAATTGGCGGCATTGCGCTTTCTGTGCGGATATGTAAAGGTCAATCACCACTGCTCCCGGAATACAGACCGATCCTCATGTAGCTTTGGTTTAAAGTTGCCACCTTTTTATTACCCCACTCCACCTCAAAAAAAGCTAGCTTTCACCTCACATCTCCACTTCGATTCAAAGGAAAGATGCAGTTTTATGATATCGAAACTTGCGGCATTTAGGAGACTTTATTACGATTGCAACTACTGCCACATCTCCGTTAAGGTCTAAATTGATTTAAGGATTTAGACTGTGGCTTATCGTAGAATTTATGTTCCTCCCATGCCTCTCATTTTCTGAGGGGAGATTAGTAGTAATAGCTTTCTGATTTACATTTCTCGATAAACGATAGAGGAGGAAGAATATCACAACACAGGCACTTAATTTAGATTTTGACAATTAGTTTCGTAGTAAATTTCTTGGAAAAATTTCTGGTAGTTCTACACCCGGTGCACATCTAAATAATTTAGCGCATTATCGACGAGCAGAGTAAGGCAATTTCAAAGCCGGCCAAGCACGTCACAATCAACGATAGGAAAATAATGACGAACTTGTACTTTTGGGTCATCTCCCTTCACCAGTATGCCTTCAGGCATTCACACATTTTCATCTGCCTACAATTTATATGACTTATTGCTAAGACAATATAATTATTTGCGAATGAAAAGTCCCATAAGTAAGTTAGCTGATGATATTTATTCAGAGGCCGTTCATCCAGTTCTTGCCTGGAGAACACACTGGAATGATTTGACATGCATTAAACAATCGATTATGAGAACATGAATGCCCCTGATGCAAATGAGCATGAAGCATGACATGAAAAATGAATTGAAATTTCCGCAGACCTTATGTTCTCAAAAGAGTAGAAAAAGAGCTTGAGTGTAACATACTCTAGAGGATCTAGAACATGGTGTTAAGCAATATCAAAGAGTATTTAAGAAATTTTTGTGTTTTCACGGGAAAATAAGAAAATTGCTGTTGGTGTTCATACAACCCACACCATAAATGGTAGCTAAACTGAAAGATATCGATATGGACACATTTCCCAGATGACAGTGAATTCTCTTTATTAGCTTGTGAACAATTAGGTATACATGACAGTGCAAAAATAAAATTTTGTACGGCGGTCTGACGACTGCGATGGATATCCCTGCTTTCAGGCCTCTCCAACTGATAGTTTATAAGATAATTAAGATGGATTTAGGCGATGACAAGGGATCACGCTGCGAAGAGGTCATAAACAGGTTAAGGACGTTAAATTCGGATAATTGTTATGCCTTGAAGTAAATATGGGAACGTCGAACCGAAAAGCAAATATAGTCACTGGGAGAGAAGGTCTTGGAAAGATGGATTGAAGAGAAAGTACCCTTCATTATTACTGGTTAGCTAACTCCGGCAACTTATTAGATGAAACTCGCTCATTGAAATTCTCGTTTCAGTTTAAGCGATTTATTCTGGTTAAGTCTGTCATCGATCAAATTGAAATTGTGGGCCAACAATATGTTTGTTTATCAAGCATTCGATAAACTTTCTAAATATTGCGAAATGCTCACTTTGAACATTGAAAAAACAGTGCAAGTTCAAGCTTCATCAGATTAATGGTTTAACACTGTATGTGTTATTTCTAAGTGCATGCATGGGATCACAATGTTTATATCTAAGTAAAATTTAAGAACATGCGTGTATATATAAGAGTGTACTAATGATTTCTAACTATGACTTCGTGAGGCAGCACCGCCCTCACTTGAATGCCTAATAGCTAATAACTTGTGAGACAGCCTGCGTGCTTGGAGGCACCATCGCTCTCACTTGAATTGCCTGATAGCTAATAGCTTTGTGAGACAGCCTGCGTGCTGGGAGGCACCACCGCTCTCACCTGAATTGCCTGATAGCTAATAACTTGTGAGACAGCCTGCGTGCTGGGAGGCACCAACGCTATCACTTGAATGCCTGATAGCTATAACTGTTTATGTGAGACAGTCAGGCAGCACCGCTCTCACTTGAATTGCCTGATAGCTAATAACTTGTGAGACAGCCTGCGTGCTTGGAGGCACCATCGCTCTCACTTGAATTGCCTGATAGCTAATAGCTTTGTGAGACAGCCTGCGTGCTGGGAGGCACCACCGCTCTCACCTGAATTGCCTGATAGCTAATAACTTGTGAGACAGCCTGCGTGCTGGGAGGCACCAACGCTATCACTTGAATGCCTGATAGCTATAACTGTTTATGTGAGACAGTGAGGCACCACCGCCCTCACTTGAATTGCCTGATAGCTAATAACTTGTGAGACAGCCTGCGTGCTGGGAGGCACCAACGCTATCACTTGAATGCCTGATAGCTATAACTGTTTATGTGAGACAGTGAGGCACCACCGCCCTCACTTGAATTGCCTGATAGCTAATAACTTGTGAGACAGCCTGCGTGCTGGGAGGCACCATCGCTCTCACTTGAATTGCCTGATAGCTAATAGCTTGTGAGACAGCCTGCGTGCTGGGAGGCACCATCGCTCTCACTTGAATTGCCTGATAGCTAATAGCTTTGTGAGCCAGCCTGCGTGCTTGGAGGCACCATCGCTCTCACTTGAAGGATGGCTGACCATACATCGTGATGGAGATGCTCACAGAGGAGAGTGACCATTAAGATAACTAGATCTCAATCCTATCGAACATGTTTGGGATCTGCTGATTAGGAAAGTAGTCAAGAAGGCGGCATGACTCTCTGAAAAAATTCAATTAGCCGTAGTAGAGGAGTGAATGACAGTAAATATGCCTCGAAGTGTCATGAATCCGTAAGAGGTCACATTTGTTGCTGACTTCTTACGTTCTCATTGAAAATATTACTCAGATCTTGATTACATAAAGGATCATCATTTATTTAGATCCCAGTCGCCGACTGTCAACACAAACGGGAGTGACATTCAGAGATGCAACAACATCAATCTGTGGCAGAATCGCAATATCACTTTCGGGATAATGCAAAAAGCCATTATCAAGCAAAATGTTGCTTCAGTTGGTCGATCTGAGATCGAACGATCACTTGTGATTTTTTGACGCTTTTCTTTTTCTTTCTTTTCAAGATTTTCATTTTTTTATATTTTCTTGTTAACTTTCATGCATGTTATTCGAAAAATATAATAATGCATCTTCATTAAGTAAGTGGCAACTTTGAAGTGGACCTAGCTCGACGTGAAGATTGCATGGCATTTACATCAAAAGTTATCGCAAAATAAATACAAGAGTCCTGAACTAGACCCGCTTTCAGTAATGGATAGAGGATGGCTATGCGATTCTCCGGGATATAGAGAGGGAAATTATCTAATGGATCCCGAGGGCTTAAGCCCGAGGGATGTGTCAAATAATTTCACGAGCTATGTCAGAGAATCGTATAGCTATCCTCTATCCGTTATAAAGTATGCCAGATTATTATGTGATAGGTATACCATAGCATTCTTCAAATTCCCGAAGGAGAAATAGCAATCTGCCCGAGCGTGGCGAGGGCAGATTCTATTTTTCCGAAGGGAATTTGAACAAGAATGCTATGGTATACCTGTTATATATCATGATCCGATATCTGGACTATTTCTACGAGGAAAGTTCTCAGGGAAAGTTCTACGGGAAGGGATGGTTCTTTGATTATATTTCATGGTATATTTGATAGATGTCTATTCGGATCATGATATATAACCATAGATGTCCGCGATAAAATCCCTCTCTACCAAGATTTTCCCTGGGAACAGATTTTATTAGATATAGAAAGGGATTCTGAAATACGATTCTACAACTATGCAATAATCTGGTATACTTCATGAGTAAATAGTTTTCTAATATCTCATGTCCAGGAATGTATATAGAAATCCATGGATTAGCACATACATGCAATTGTTTCCGAACTCTATAGATAGAAGAGTGTCGTCATAGTTATCTGTCGTCCTCTAGACTTCGATAGCATAGATTTCCGACATCTATGGTATCACTTTCATATCCTCACGTTTTTTTTTCATGTGAGGTGATTATCATGTCAGACATCCTTCTCTCATTTCAGGCGAATCCGAAAGTCAATCTCCCTGCTGACGTCAGCATTCGATGTATCCGTCATCCTCGTGGTAAGATCCTTCCTGACATTCTTGACAGCCTTCCTCACATGCACCTTATATTTCATCACACATGCATATTACCGGAAATTGCAATTTCATGAATATCCTTTTTCGTGTTTCCTGAAACTTTATGCAATAGAAATCTTCCTTGCAATATAAATCCGCGTCTGCGTGTTTGCTCCTCCGGCCGGATAGATAAGAGTTCCCGATGAAGCTCACAGGAACTGATTTTTAATCAGATTTTCTCCAAATTGACCTTCAATCAGAGTCAGTCACTGCATTTTTTAGTGAATTTTTACTGGTAGGTCCACGTTAGTTTCACGGCACTTTAACGAATACGTTTATGCCATGGCATGTATTATAGGCCTATCATCATTTGCACCAAAGTTTTGGTACACATGGACATAAAGCTAAAAATAGTGATGCTTGCTTTTATATTTGATTGTTTTCTGCTCCTTTCTACTCGCATGAGTAGCATCATCAGCACATAAATATTTAAGTCGCAAACTGCATTTGCTTTCATTTATTATGTTTCTTCTGCCATTTTACATGCGCATGCTAATTTTGATAATTCTAATGCTTCTTTTGAGTGTCTCAGTTGCTTTGATTATTATGATTATTGCTAAAACTATTTTAATAATTCCATAAATGCATGTATAATACAATTACATATTCTACTGTAATTTATAAAAAGAAATGTGTAAGTTTTGTAAGCAAAACTGCATAATGTTGAAAACGAAAGTTCTTCAATTTGCCCAATGCCCTTGAAGTGATAGCGAAAACTCATTCGATATCCTGAAATAAGGTTCTCTCTCTCTTTATGTGAGTGACTAGCTTTGCGGATTTCCTTGACCCCTCCATCCACTCACGTCCGCAAATGTCTGCACTTGCCAACCCCTCCTCTACCACGCTGCGGACGTCCTTTATGAATGGCCCATATGCGTTTTTCACTAGAAAATAAACGATGGAAATGTTGGAATTAAAAACATACAACAAAGAGAACCTAAAAAGCATGTTGTTTGTTTCAAAGGACTTCAAAAAGCATGTTTTTACACCCTGGATGTGAGAGACTCATAGGCCACACAGATATGGCATATTTTGTTTAGTCTGGTACAGCACTGCTTCTTAACATATATCCGAATTATTCAAAGGTGACTAAATCCGCTGATTTTAGTTTTTGCAATGGTATACCTTTTCATCAGCGGAACTCTTCCGCAATCTCACTAAAGAGAAAGATTCGGACAGAATTTCGGACCCGAGGCTTTTCACATCGAAGTTAATTGTATCTTCTACAAAGTAAGGTTAACAACGCAGCGACCGGACTCCAGAGCCGGTGTGGGCGCCACCCTATACCGCATTGAACCGCCGACCTTGAGTGTGAATCAATTTCATAGACTCGTAGCTGAGTTGGTTGGAGCACAGGTCTAGTTAGCCTTGGTCGCAGGTTCGAATCCTACCAGCCGCACATCTTCTGCATGGTAATTTGATCTATTGTTTATATAATTTCATAGTTTTAATAGAAAATATTAGTACCCGTCTAGAATCAAATCAGAATAGATGTATTACACAGGAGGTAAGAGAACATAAAATTCACTTAGCAGATAAGTAGGACTACTATTGACTAATTGCGTACATGTATAGTTTGTGATATATTCGTTGGATGCAAATATTTAAGGAGATACTGAAAACGAATCGAATGACAGACAGCACAAGTTTTAACCATTGAGTAACTGCTCGCATTGATGAACTGGACACATGGTCGCACGGATTTGTAATACGTAAGAAGCTCAGTTCTATTACTTTTGTCTTCGTAGAGTTAATGGGGATAACACCCGCTTTCAAGTTCTTGATGATATGAGAGTCGTATCAGAGCAGGCGACCAGCATCCGTTCGCATTCAAAGAGTTGATAAACCACTAAGCAAGGCTTAAAAATGGTCGCAAATTTCTTAGTTCCACATATTTTTAAGTGGTTAACTGAAGTAAGTGAAAGAAGTCGTTAAATCGACTAACTTTTGCATTTTTAGAGGAAAATGGAATAGCTCAATGATTCAGATTTTCGCATTTCATTGTTTCCTTTATTTCAGTGACTTTCTTTTGTTGAATCAATTAATAAACGCAAGGGTATGGGCGGCGGAACAGGGGGTGGTCCGAGACCACACCCCCAATATTTTTCAAGGGGGGAGTCCAATCCATGGAGGAATAGAGGTACTGTAGTGGACACAGAAATAATGCACGTACAAGTGGAGTCCTAAATTATTTTATCGAAATTTTGTAATTGGTATTTTAGGACACATTTTTAAATTAATTGTCATGCCTGCATTTGTTATATACCCTACATACATACCCTTGCACATATGCTTACATGCCCCAGTAATGCATAGTAAATGATAATCTGTCTTATCCAGCCTAATTGCATACCTAACTGTTTACATCATTATATATATTTTTTAGTTATTTTTGTTCTCAATTTTCATATCGAATACGGTAACAATATAGGACCTAATAACTATCAATTAGTTTTTCAATGCTGGTATGTTTGGATAGTCTATAGAGAGAGAAATACGACGGTATTGAACTAATTCTTTATTTTACAGTACTAGAAATCAATTTATTAATTTTTCTGAAAGTAGTAAGAAAACGGCGAACACTCGACCGGCGCCCCCCCCCTCTGGAACGGCAGAGTGTCGTGGTCGGCCGCCGTGGTGCTTCGGGTCTGAGTCCCCCCCCCCTCTGGAATGACAGAGGTTGTAGTCTGTCGTGGTGTGCCGACCAGGTGGGTTCACAAAATGTTCGCTGACGTCCCCCCCCCCTCTGGAACGATAGAGTGTCGTGGTGGACTTGGGCGACCGCCAGGATTAGTCTTGAGGCTATAGTGTGTGATGTTTTTCGTGCAATCTGCTGAATGTTGGGTTGTAAAATGGGTTGTTTCGAGTGGAAGGAGTGGTCGGATGAGAAAACGGAGGTCGGATTCGGATTCAGCGTGAAATTCTGCGTCGGTATGGTGAGTTTCAAGGCAATCGGTGAGAAAAAATTTTCAACATTTTTCCAAAAACGACAGAGTTAGAATTTGGGACGTTTTGGTGTGTAGCGTCAAAACGAAGCATCGGATGAGAAAACGGAGGTCAGATTCGGAATCAGCGTGAAATTCTCTATCTGTATGGTGAGTTTCAAGGCAATCGGCGAGAAAAAATTTTCAACATTTTTCGAAAAAACGACAGAGTTAGAATTTTTGCGATGGCTGCCTACTGTAGAGCCAAAACGAAGCATCGGATGGGAAAACGGAGGCCAGATTCGGATTCAGCGTCAAATTCTACATGGAAATGGTATATTTCCAGCTCAATCGGAGAGAAAAAATTTTCGCTGACGTCCCCCCCCTCTGGACAGCTCGCTTCGATTTTGGCTTCTAGTGGACGGATTTTGTCGTGCCATAGCTCGTTTGAAAGCTAAGAGTGAGACAAATTCACTGAAAGAATCGGCTTGTTCCTATCTGTCTTCGTTTAGATGTGAGACGCCATTTAAGATTTTGGGAGATTGGCGAAAAACGACAGAGTTAGAATTTGGGACGTTTTGGTGTGTAGCGTCAAAGCGAAGCATCGGATGAGAAAACGGAGGTCAGATTCGGATTCAGCGTGAAATTCTGCATCGCTATGGTGAGTTTCAAGTCAATCGGAGAGAAAAAATTTTCGCTGACGTCCCCCCCCTCTGGACAGCTTGCTTCGATTTTGGCTTCCAGTGGACGGATTTTGTCGTGCGATAGCTCGTTTGAAAGCTAAGAGTGAGACAAATTCAGTGAAAGAATCGGCTTGTTCCTATCTGTCTTCGTTTAGATGTGAGACGCCATTTAAGATTTTGGGACATTGGCGAAAAACGACAGAGTTAGAATTTGGGACGTTTTGGGCTCTAGCTTCAAAACGAAGCATCGGATTGGAAAACGGATTTCAGATTTGGAATCAGCGTGAAATTCTTTATCTGTATGGTGAGTTTCAAGTCAATCGGCGAGAAAAATTTTCAACATTTTTCGAAAAAACGACAGAGTTAGAATTTGGGACGTTTTGGTGTGTGGCGCCCAAACGAACCATCGGATGGGAAAACGGAGGCCAGATTCGGATTCAGCGTGAAATTCTGCATCGGTATGGTGAGTTTCAAGTCAATCGGAGAGAAAAATTTTCGCTGACGTCCCCCCCCCCTCTGGACAGCTCGCTTCGATCTTGGCTTCCAGTGGACGGATTTAGTCGTGCAATAGCTCGTTTGAAAGCTAAGAGTGAGACAAATTCACTGAAAGAATCGGCTTGTTCCTATCTGTCTTCGTTTAGATGTGAGACGCCATTTAAGATTTTGGGAGATTGGCGAAAAACGACAGAGTTAGAATTTGGGACGTTTTGGCCTGTAGCTTCAAAACGAAGCATCGGATTGGAAAACGGATTTCAGATTTGTATTCAGCGTCAAATTCTACATAGAAATGGTGTATTTCCAGCTCAATCGGAGCACTAGAACCGGAGATAGACGGGTTTTTAGTGTTTGGATGATGGGTATTACGTCATCAGCTGATCGCCACACACTATATAAGCTGGGAACCGACAGAGACTTGTCATTTAGAGGAGAACGATTGTCAGAGGTAGGTCGTCTCTCTGAGCTCCGATGATAGCTTCGGACATTCTAAATTCCGAGTTTCTGTAAGAAACCGACTTAGAAAATTTCATTGCTGATATCAGCTAAGGCGTCAGACTTAGAGGTTCGCCAGGAGATGGCCTTCGTCTCCAGGCCATAAAAGACTCCAAAACTTTAAAGGCTTGTAACTTTGCTTCTACAAGTCCGTTTGACTTGATTCAAAAAAGGTTCGGTCGCTATTGACCTGCCCTAAGTGATGGACTACTTATAAAATTTCATAAGAAGTGCTAAAAAGTTGAAAAATTTAAATTCACTAGTTTTGGAGGTTTTCTGGGGTTTTCGACCCTGCTGAAGTCAATGAAAGCATTTTTAATGATGTCTGAGCCAGTCTTCTCATGGTATAAGCGGCTTTTCACTGAAAGCGAGCAAGACACGGAGAGTTTTGCTGTAATATTCCACTGACAGGGTGTTCCTTCGGGACGGCGGACGATGCTGTAGTGATAAGTGTGGCAAGGGAATGTGTCATATTTGAGACCGTAACCGCTGGGACAGCTCATGTCTCATGTTGGGCATTTGACACAGCTCTCAACGTAGCACTTTGAACGCCAATCGGTTGAGTCTTAGCTATCTTGTCATGGGTGGCCTCTAAACATCTCCATTGCAAAACGCTGGTGAATCAAGCTCTCTACGGCTTGCTATCAAGCTGATCAAAGCAATAACTTGGGATGTTTCCTCAAGGTTTTCAAGTATGCTGAGTTCAAATCTGCTATCAGATTTCAAATTTAACTAAGTCTAAGGCAGCTTTGAGGGGTTAGATCCCAGCTACTGTTCACTACCTTTGACTCGACGTTGCTGTTACCACTTCGGGGCAGTGACAATGATGTCTTAAGCTGTAAATAGCGGGTATCGGGGAAGATCTCTCACTTCCCTAGTGATCAGTACAAGGCCTTCGGGCTGTCGACGGGATCGAGTGCCACTCACTACACTCAAATCTATCATTCCTCACTAAGTGTAAATTACTGACTATACATTTGTCCTGCTATCAGGTTGTTTTGACTTGCTATCTAGTTGAATAGTCTCTTGCTATCAAGAGATTCACTTCTGCTCATAAAGCACATCATCGCTGTAATACCTCCTTTGCTCGAGCGTTCCTTCGGGACGGCGGGTACTGCCGTAGAGGGATTGTGTTGCACGGGTTGTTCGTCGTTTGTTAGACCGAAACCTCTGAGCCGTTGCTGATGTTGGGCGTTCGACTTCATTCTCAACGTGACGCTTTCTCTCACCAGGTCAGAGTACTTCAGCCATTCGACAAAGGTTAGTCTTTATGATATGGAGTAGAGTGAAATGTAATTCATTAGATGCCCCTTCAATGATTGCTCCCATGATAAACGTTGATGAGACAAATGAAATGATTCTCATCTTCCCTTTTCAGTGATTGAAATCTACTAACACACTACCGTATAATCGTCCACTATGGGGTAAGACATGATAGAGCCTCCACGCGGTTTGCCCTGGGCAGTCTTTAGACTGGCGAATACTATCATTAAGTTGAATCTGCTATCAGTCAACTTGAACGTTGCGTCGTGTTAGAGGGTATATAAACCACTGCCTCTCATTTCATTTCATTTCAATCATGCAGACGCCGAACAGTCAAGTCAGCTCTCCTCGCGGACCGCAGTTAAGACCGCGAAATTTATTTGAGGAGTTTGCCAGGCTAGAGGAGCAAGACAGAGTTTTTAATAATCTTGCTCGGATTGGCAATCCGATGACAGCAACTGTTGTCAATCCAACGGAATGGCGCTACATTCCACTTTTTAGCCATGTGCCAATTAGTGTGGAAGTCGACAGTGCTACCAGTAGAATTGGTAGGGTGTAAGATGACGTTACTCCCGAGAACGAACCACCGGCTCTCTTAAGGGCCACCATGGGGCAAGACATGATAGAACCTCCTCGCGGTTAGCCCTGGGCAGTCTTCGGACTGGCGAATACTATCATTAAGTTGAATCTGCTATCAGTCAACTTGAACGTTGCAAATGAATTTCGGTGTAATACTTCCTTTCGACGGGCGTTCCTGTAAAGGGCGGCGGTGAAACCCGTAGCTATGTATACCGCAAGGGACATTCGGCAATGGTCAATCTTGTTAAACCTCTCTGCGTCATGTTTGCAAGTGATTGCCTCTGTCTCAACGTAGTATGCATTCGCGCCAGGGCGACATTTAGCCAACTGTCGAAGGTTGCCTAAAACTATCCATTGCATACGTTATGAGAACCATGAGTTCTACCTGTCTCTATCAATGAGACGAATTGATGAATGGAATGAAATGGGAGGACACTCACGCGCCACACGCAACATAACACACTTCTCTCTTCCGTAGTCTAACAAGCTCTTTACACATGGATCGCAGTCGATTGCTATCCCTGTATCAGAAGTGTAAGCTATCTTAATTTTATTTGACACTATTTCATCTATCATCATCATCGTCCATATGAAATGTTTTAAGATTTACAAGTTAGACTAAGCGTGCTACTATTTCCAAATGAAAAAGTATACATGGTTAAATCATCCACTGAAGCCCCATTCAAGTAAGTCAGTATGAAAACAAAGATAATATGAAATAAAAATTTATTATGGCATGTATTTCAAAAGGTCTTCATCGTCAATATCGTCCCAGAGTCTGGCTTCACATAGATCACAAAAACAGTTCACTTGCTTCAATCGTTCTTCTACCGCGAGCCTCACTTTGTCGATGTACTCCCACTCCGCTATAGTTCGTGGCTGGGAGTTAGGGGTGTACCACTCCCATAATTGGTGGAGGAATTTGATGCTGGCGATCTCCATTACTATTCGCGAGTGTCGTTAGAAAGTGTATCATGGTTTGTAAAAGTTTTACTGCAACACAGGTTGATGTATAGTTAGAAAAGTTTGATCATCAACGTTGTATTCGTAAGTCTAGTCAGAAACTTTATCATGTTGTACAAAAGTTTTATTGCAATACAGGTTGATGTATAGTTAGAAAGTTTGATCATCAACGTTTTATTTGTAAGTCTAGTCAGAAAGTGCATCATGGTTTGCAAAGTTAGTGTAGTCAAATAATTTTACTGTGACACCCGTTTGAGAAAGTAAAGTCTGATCATTGAAGTTGTATTCGTGAGTGTCGTTAGAAAGTGTATCATTGTTTGTAAAAGTTTTACTGCAAAACAGGTTGATGTATAGTTAGAAAAGTTTGATCATGACGTTTTATGAAACACACATGTCATGAAATGTAAGCGTTAGTGTAGTCAAATAATTTACCGCGACGCACGTTTGTGAAAATAAAGTTTGATCATTGACGTTATATGACTGACCGAACTCATCACAGCACTAGAAAGTTTTAGAAGGTTTTATTTACTGCACAGTGTAGATTGCCTTGTAACTTACTTTCACAGTGTTAGAAAGTTTTATTGGAGACAGTTGCCAAATGTTTCCCTATTAGAAATTCAAACTTCATGACTGTTAGATAAGCTTCATCAGGTTTAGTAAAAGCAGTTTTCTACTGCAGTAAGACTGCGAGTTTAGAATGTTATATGAAAACAGTGTTCATCACAGCGCTAGAAAGTTTTACTGCGCTGTGTAGATTGTTTCACACAAGGTCTTATAGTCAGCGTTGAATGTTTTATAAAACCAGATGTTGCCACACACGTTGAGTGCATGAGAGCTAGTTCCATGACATTGAATCGCATGGATTGTAAAGTTCATAATCCAAGGCTAGGCTCCTGTACGGTTGGATTTAGGGTTTTATATTACATGCGTTAACCGTTCGTGTAGAATATGTGAAGCAGATGTTCGCTTAAATGCAAATGTTGAAATAAGTTTGTAAGAAATCTTTGACAGGTTGTTGTGAAACGTAGCGAACGTTGAAGAAATGTTTCTGCAGTCACACTCGTTAGCGTGCCAGCTTTACTAAATGTATTCTATTCTCCAATGAGGATTGTTGTCTAATGAGAATCAAGCCTTCCACAGTGAGAATCATTCCATCGTTGAATCATACAAGTGATGGACGCACATTCTCTCTTTGGGATATCATTTTCAAAGTGAATGGGCTATATTATGGTCAGCACAAGGATAACAAAATAGCCTCTCTCTCGATATACACTGAATCCATCCTATATATTCCAAAGCCACCCAACGTAGATGACATTATTGACTTCCTTAACGGGGGTGGTACGAAGCGCAAGTCGGAGAAGAATGCTACCTCCAAACGCAAATCAAAGAAGGAGAATTACTAGTCCTTTCCTAACTCTACCCTATGACAATTCGCTTATGTGCTTTGAGTGTCGTAGACGTGGTCTTATTAGATACATTTTACTTCTTCGTTGCCATCATATCATTTGCGTATTTTGTCGTGAAAAGCATCGATGTAATTCTTCATTTTGCAATATGTTATAGAACGCTTCCTTAGATGTGTAAATTTCCGTTTTAGACTTCTATCATCATTTTTATGGATTGTGAGGGTGAACCTGTACAGGAGCTCAGTGCTATTGCTATGAACAATTGGACATATCAGATTGTTAGTGTCTATCATCAACATGCCAACTGTGATCCCAATGGTGATCAATGGGCGAGAAAACACATTCATGGACTTAATCTGAAATATTTGCAAGACTATGGCTTTTCTTGTGAGAGTGCTCTTCTTATTGACTTTAAACGATGGTTAGCTGCTTTCAATGTTATACGCATCTTTTGTAATAATCCTGGTAAGGAGAGGAAAGTATTTCCCAATCTAATCATTGATGATATTTTGCTCCCGCCTTGGGATAGTAGAGTGAATCAACATTATCATGAAGTCACGAAACGTTTTAAGGATTTATGTGTTCCTATTTTGTCTGTTCGTTGTAGTAGCTACGTTCATAACCAATGCTTCTTTCCTCCTTACCTCAACACTGCCAAAGTCCTGTATGGTTATCATTGCTCGCTGTATGATAGTTACCAGCTGTATCTATTTTATCTCTTTCAAACCATTGATTTATAATGCATGCTTGTTATAGTGATTCAATAAATGTTACTATGAGAAGAGTTGTTGTTTTCATGCAATGAATGGGTTAGATAAAGGGCGATCATGTCTTTCTCAAACGACTGTGGAACATTGATTTCCATGATGAAGATTTAAACAGTTAAATTCGATGACGAATAAGATTTACTAGTTTGCAAGTTAGACTAAGCGTTCTATTATTTGTAAATGAAAGATGTAGTTTCAACAGTGTGTACGTTAGAAATAAAGTTTTATCTGTTTGTAAAATGAGATTGTAGGATTTACTAGTTTGCAAGTTAGACTAAGCGTTCTACTATTTGTAAATGAAAGATATAGTTTCAATAGTTTACAGATTACAAAATAAAGTTTCAATAGTGTTTATGTTAAAAATAAAGTTTAAGCTGTTTGTGTGTTAGAAATAGAATAAAGTTTCAACAGTTTGTCGATTAAAAATAAAGTTTCAACAGTGTGTACGTTAGAAATAGAGTTTTATCTGCTTGTATGTCAGAAATGAAATAAAGTTTCACCAGTTTAAAAGTTAAGAATAAAGTTTCAATAGTGTGTATGTTAAGAATAAAGTTCTGTCTGTTTATATGTTAGAAATAAAATGAAGTTTCGCCAGTTTACAAGTTAAGAATAAATTTTATCTGCTTGTATGTTAGAAATGAAATAAAGTTTCACCAGTTTACAAGTTAAAAATAAAGTTTCAATAGTTTGCAAGTTAAAACTAATGTTTCAATAGTGCGTATGTTAAGAATAAAGTTTTATCTGTTTGTATGTTAGAAATAAAATGAAGTTCCACCAGTTTACAAGTTAAGAATAAAGTTTTATCTCCTTGTATGTTAGAAATGAAATAAAGTTTCACCAGTTTACAAGTTAAAAATAAAGTTTCAATAGTTTGCAAGTTAAAACTAATGTTTCAATAGTGCGTATGTTAAGAATACAGTTTTATCTGTTTGTATGTTAGAAATAAAATGAAGTTTCACCAGTTTACAAGTTAAGAATAAAGTTTTATCTGCTTGTATGTTGGAATTAAAACAAAGTTTCACCAGTTTACAAGTTAAAAAATAAAGTTTCAATAGTGTGTACGTTAGAAATAAAGTTTCAATAGCGTGTATGTTAAGAATAAAGTTTTATCTGTTTGTATGTTAGAAATAAAATGAAGGTTCATCAGTTTACAAGCTAATAATAAAGTTTTATCTGTTTGCATGTTAGAAATAAAACAAAGTTTCAACCGTTAACAAGTTAAAAATAAAGTTTCAGATGAAAATAAAGTTTCAATAGTGTATATGATGGAAATAAAGTTTAAGCGTTTGTGCGTTAGAAATTAAGTTTCAGCTGTTTACAAGTTAAAAATAAAGTTTCAACAGTGTGTACGTTAAGAATAAAGTTCTATCTGTTTATATGTTAGAAATAAGAATGAAGGTTCACCAGTTTACAAGTTAAGAATAAAGTTTTATCTGCTTGTATGTCAGAAATGAAATAAAGTTTCACCAGTTTAAAAGTTAAGAATAAAGTTTCAATAGTGTGTATGTTAAGAATAAAGTTCTGTCTGTTTGTAAAATGAGATTGTAGGATTTACTAGTTTGCAAGTTAGACTAAGCGTTCTACTATTTGTAAATGAAAGATATAGTTTCAATAGTTTACAGATTACAAAATAAAGTTTCAATAGTGTTTATGTTAAAAATAAAGTTTAAGCTGTTTGTGTGTTAGAAATAGAATAAAGTTTCAACAGTTTGTCGATTAAAAATAAAGTTTCAACAGTGTGTACGTTAGAAATAGAGTTTTATCTGCTTGTATGTCAGAAATGAAATAAAGTTTCACCAGTTTAAAAGTTAAGAATAAAGTTTCAATAGTGTGTATGTTAAGAATAAAGTTCTGTCTGTTTATATGTTAGAAATAAAATGAAGTTTCGCCAGTTTACAAGTTAAGAATAAATTTTATCTGCTTGTATGTTAGAAATGAAATAAAGTTTCACCAGTTTACAAGTTAAAAATAAAGTTTCAATAGTTTGCAAGTTAAAACTAATGTTTCAATAGTGCGTATGTTAAGAATAAAGTTTTATCTGTTTGTATGTTAGAAATAAAATGAAGTTCCACCAGTTTACAAGTTAAGAATAAAGTTTTATCTCCTTGTATGTTAGAAATGAAATAAAGTTTCACCAGTTTACAAGTTAAAAATAAAGTTTCAATAGTTTGCAAGTTAAAACTAATGTTTCAATAGTGCGTATGTTAAGAATACAGTTTTATCTGTTTGTATGTTAGAAATAAAATGAAGTTTCACCAGTTTACAAGTTAAGAATAAAGTTTTATCTGCTTGTATGTTGGAATTAAAACAAAGTTTCACCAGTTTACAAGTTAAAAAATAAAGTTTCAATAGTGTGTACGTTAGAAATAAAGTTTCAATAGCGTGTATGTTAAGAATAAAGTTTTATCTGTTTGTATGTTAGAAATAAAATGAAGGTTCATCAGTTTACAAGCTAATAATAAAGTTTTATCTGTTTGCATGTTAGAAATAAAACAAAGTTTCAACCGTTAACAAGTTAAAAATAAAGTTTCAGATGAAAATAAAGTTTCAATAGTGTATATGATGGAAATAAAGTTTAAGCGTTTGTGCGTTAGAAATTAAGTTTCAGCTGTTTACAAGTTAAAAATAAAGTTTCAACAGTGTGTACGTTAAGAATAAAGTTCTATCTGTTTATATGTTAGAAATAAGAATGAAGGTTCACCAGTTTACAAGTTAAGAATAAAGTTTTATCTGCTTGTATGTCAGAAATGAAATAAAGTTTCACCAGTTTAAAAGTTAAGAATAAAGTTTCAATAGTGTGTATGTTAAGAATAAAGTTCTGTCTGTTTATATGTTAGAAATAAAATGAAGTTTCGCCAGTTTACAAGTTAAGAATAAATTTTATCTGCTTGTATGTTAGAAATGAAATAAAGTTTCACCAGTTTACAAGTTAAAAATAAAGTTTCAATAGTTTGCAAGTTAAAACTAATGTTTCAATAGTGCGTATGTTAAGAATACAGTTTTATCTGTTTGTATGTTAGAAATAAAATGAAGTTTCACCAGTTTACAAGTTAAGAATAAAGTTTTATCTGCTTGTATGTTGGAATTAAAACAAAGTTTCACCAGTTTACAAGTTAAAAAATAAGGTTTCAATAGTGTGTACGTTAGAAATAAAGTTTCAATAGCGTGTATGTTAAGAATAAAGTTTTATCTGTTTGTATGTTAGAAATAAAATGAAGGTTCATCAGTTTACAAGCTAATAATAAAGTTTTATCTGTTTGCATGTTAGAAATGAAACAAAGTTTCAACCGTTAACAAGTTAAAAATAAAGTTTCAGATGAAAATAAAGTTTCAATAGTGTATATGATGGAAATAAAGTTTAAGCGCTTTGTGCGTTAGAAATTAAGTTTCAGCTGTTTACAAGTTAAAAATAAAGTTTCAACAGTGTGTACGTTAAGAATAAAGTTCTATCTGTTTATATGTTAGAAATAAGAATGAAGGTTCACCAGTTTACAAGTTAAGAATAAAGTTTTATCTGCTTGTATGTCAGAAATGAAATAAAGTTTCACCAGTTTAAAAGTTAAGAATAAAGTTTCAATAGTGTGTATGTTAAGAATAAAGTTTTATCTATTTGTAGGCTAGAATTAAAACAAAGTTTCAACCGTTTACAAGTTAAAAATAAAGTTTCAATAGTTAACACGTTAAAAATAAAGTTTCAATAGTGTATATGTTAAGAATAAAGTTCTATCCGTTTGTATGTTAGAAATAAAAATGAAGGTTCACCAGTTTACAAGTTAAGAATAAAGTTTTATCTGCTTGCATGTCAGAAATGAAATAAAGTTTCACCAGTTTAAAAGTTAAGACTAAAGTTTCAATAGTATGTATGTTGAGAATAAAGTTCTATCTGTTTATATGTTAGAAATAAAATGAAGTTTCGCCAGTTTACAAGTTAAGAATAAATTTTATCTGCTTGTATGTTAGAATTAAAACAAAGTTTCACCAGTTTACAAGTTAAAAAATAAAGTTTCAACAGTGTGTACGTTAGAAATAAATGAAAGAAAAGAACTTCATCGTATGAGTATTCAAAGCATGTTTTGTAAATCAAATGTGTATAGTCCTGACATGATAGAATCAAGCTTGACAAACGCGTTTGTCAAGTTCATTTGATTCTATCATGTCAGGACTATACACATTTGATTTACAAAAAATGCTTTGAATACTCATACGATGAAGTTCTTTTCTTTCATTTATTTCTAACGTACACACTGTTGAAACTTCATTTTTCAACTTGTAAACTGTTGAAACTTTATTTTGTTTCTAACATATAAACAGCTAAAACTTTATTTCTAACGTACACACTGTTGAAACTTTATTTTTAACTTGTAAACGGCTGAAACTTTATTTCTAACACGATTCTATCATGTCAGGACTATACACATTTGATTTACAAAACATGCTTTGAATACTCATACGATGAAGTTCTTACTTTCATTTATTTCTAACGTACACACTGTTGAAACTTTATTTTTCAACTTGTAAACTGTTGAAACTTTATTTCTAACGTGCACACTGTTGAAACTTTATTTTTAACTTGTAAACGGCTGAAACTTTATTTCTAACGCACAAAGCGCTTAAACTTTATATCCATCATACACACTATTGAAACTTTATTTTAATCTGTAAACTGTTGAAACGATATTTTCAATTACAACTAGTAGAATGCTGAGTCTAACTTGCAAACTAGTAAATCCTACGATCGTACTTTACAAACAGATAAAACTTTATTTCTAACGTAGACACTGTTGAAACTTTATTTTTAACTTGTAAACGGTTGAAACTTTATTTCTAACGTGCACATTATTGAAACTTTATTTTTAATTTGTAAACTGGTGAAACCTCATTTTATTTCTAACATACGAGCTGATAAAACTTTATTCTTAACTTGTAAACTGGCGAAGCTTCATTTTATTTCCAACATACAAACAGATAAAACTTTATTCTTAACATACGCACTATTGAAACATTAGTTTTAACTTGCAAACTATTGAAACTTTATTTTTAACTTGTAAACTGGCGAAACTTTATTTCATTTCTAGCATACAAACAGATAAAACTTTATTATTAACTTGTAAACTGATGAACCTTCATTTTATTTCTAACATACAAACAGATAAAACTTTATTCTTAACATACACGCTATTGAAACTTTATTTCTAACGTACACACAATTGAAACTTTATTTTTTAACTTGTAAACTGGTGAAACTTTGTTTTAATTCTAACATACAAGCAGATAAAATTTATTCTTAACTTGTAAACTGGCGAAACTTCATTTTATTTCTAACATATAAACAGACAGAACTTTATTCTTAACATACACACTATTGAAACTTTATTCTTAACTTTTAAACTGGTGAAACTTTATTTCATTTCTGACATGCAAGCAGATAAAACTTTATTCTTAACTTGTAAACTGGTGAACCTTCATTTTTATTTCTAACATACAAACGGATAGAACTTTATTCTTAACATATACACTATTGAAACATTATTTTTAACGTGTTAACTATTGAAACTTTATTTTTAACTTGTAAACGGTTGAAACTTTGTTTTAATTCTAGCCTACAAATAGATAAAACTTTATTCTTAACATACACACTATTGAAACTTTATTCTTAACTTTTAAACTGGTGAAACTTTATTTCATTTCTGACATACAAGCAGATAAAACTTTATTCTTAACTTGTAAACTGGTGAACCTTCATTCTTATTTCTAACATATAAACAGATAGAACTTTATTCTTAACGTACACACTGTTGAAACTTTATTTTTAACTTGTAAACAGCTGAAACTTAATTTCTAACGCACAAAGCGCTTAAACTTTATTTCCATCATATACACTATTGAAACTTTATTTTCATCTGAAACTTTATTTTTAACTTGTTAACGGTTGAAACTTTGTTTTATTTCTAACATGCAAACAGATAAAACTTTATTATTAGCTTGTAAACTGATGAACCTTCATTTTATTTCTAACATACAAACAGATAAAACTTTATTCTTAACATACACGCTATTGAAACTTTATTTCTAACGTACACACTATTGAAACTTTATTTTTTAACTTGTAAACTGGTGAAACTTTGTTTTAATTCCAACATACAAGCAGATAAACTTTATTCTTAACTTGTAAACTGGTGAAACTTCATTTTATTTCTAACATACAAACAGATAAAACTTTATTCTTAACATACGCACTATTGAAACATTAGTTTTAACTTGCAAACTATTGAAACTTTATTTTTAACTTGTAAACTGGTGAAACTTTATTTCATTTCTAACATACAAGCAGATAAAATTTATTCTTAACTTGTAAACTGGCGAAACTTCATTTTATTTCTAACATATAAACAGACAGAACTTTATTCTTAACATACACACTATTGAAACTTTATTCTTAACTTGCAAACTATTGAAACTTTATTCTTAACTTGTAAACTGGTGAAACTTTATTTCATTTCTAACATACAAGCAGATAAAATTTATTCTTAACTTGTAAACTGACGAAACTTCATTTTATTTCTAACATATAAACAGACAGAACTTTATTCTTAACATACACACTATTGAAACTTTATTCTTAACTTGCAAACTATTGAAACTTTATTCTTAACTTTTAAACTGGTGAAACTTTATTTCATTTCTGACATACAAGCAGATAAAACTTTATTTCTAACGTACACACTGTTGAAACTTTATTTTTAATCGACAAACTGTTGAAACTTTATTCTATTTCTAACACACAAACAGCTTAAACTTTATTTTTAACATAAACACTATTGAAACTTTATTTTGTAATCTGTAAACTATTGAAACTATATCTTTCATTTACAAATAGTAGAACGCTTAGTCTAACTTGCAAACTAGTAAATCCTACAATCTCATTTTACAAACAGATAAAACTTTATTTCTAACGTACACACTGTTGAAACTACATCTTTCATTTACAAATAATAGAACGCTTAGTCTAACTTGCAAACTAGTAAATCTTATTCGTCATCGAATTTAACTGTTTAAATCTTCATCATGGAAATCAATGTTCCACAGTCGTTTGAGAAAGACATGATCGCCCTTTATCTAACCCATTCATTGCATGAAAACAACAACTCTTCTCATAGTAACATTTATTGAATCACTATAACAAGCATGCATTATAAATCAATGGTTTGAAAGAGATAAAATAGATACAGCTGGTAACTATCATACAGCGAGCAATGATAACCATACAGGACTTTGGCAGTGTTGAGGTAAGGAGGAAAGAAGCATTGGTTATGAACGTAGCTACTACAACGAACAGACAAAATAGGAACACATAAATCCTTAAAACGTTTCGTGACTTCATGATAATGTTGATTCACTCTACTATCCCAAGGCGGGAGCAAAATATCATCAATGATTAGATTGGGAAATACTTTCCTCTCCTTACCAGGATTATTACAAAAGATGCGTATAACATTGAAAGCAGCTAACCATCGTTTAAAGTCAATAAGAAGAGCACTCTCACAAGAAAAGCCATAGTCTTGCAAATATTTCAGATTAAGTCCATGAATGTGTTTTCTCGCCCATTGATCACCATTGGGATCACAGTTGGCATGTTGATGATAGACACTAACAATCTGATATGTCCAATTGTTCATAGCAATAGCACTGAGCTCCTGTACAGGTTCACCCTCACAATCCATAAAAATGATGATAGAAGTCTAAAACGGAAATTTACACATCTAAGGAAGCGTTCTATAACATATTGCAAAATGAAGAATTACATCGATGCTTTTCACGACAAAATACGCAAATGATATGATGGCAACGAAGAAGTAAAATGTATCTAATAAGACCACGTCTACGACACTCAAAGCACATAAGCGAATTGTCATAGGGTAGAGTTAGGAAAGGACTAGTAATTCTCCTTCTTTGATTTGCGTTTGGAGGTAGCATTCTTCTCCGACTTGCGCTTCGTACCACCCCCGTTAAGGAAGTCAATAATGTCATCTACGTTGGGTGGCTTTGGAATATATAGGATGGATTCAGTGTATATCGAGAGAGAGGCTATTTTGTTATCCTTGTGCTGACCATAATATAGCCCATTCACTTTGAAAATGATATCCCAAAGAGAGAATGTGCGTCCATCACTTGTATGATTCAACGATGGAATGATTCTCACTGTGGAAGGCTTGATTCTCATTAGACAACAATCCTCATTGGAGAATAGAATACATTTAGTAAAGCTGGCACGCTAACGAGTGTGACTGCAGAAACATTTCTTCAACGTTCGCTACGTTTCACAACAACCTGTCAAAGATTTCTTACAAACTTATTTCAACATTTGCATTTAAGCGAACATCTGCTTCACATATTCTACACGAACGGTTAACGCATGTAATATAAAACCCTAAATCCAACCGTACAGGAGCCTAGCCTTGGATTATGAACTTTACAATCCATGCGATTCAATGTCATGGAACTAGCTCTCATGCACTCAACGTGTGTGGCAACATCTGGTTTTATAAAACATTCAACGCTGACTATAAGACCTTGTGTGAAACAATCTACACAGCGCAGTAAAACTTTCTAGCGCTGTGATGAACACTGTTTTCATATAACATTCTAAACTCGCAGTCTTACTGCAGTAGAAAACTGCTTTTACTAAACCTGATGAAGCTTATCTAACAGTCATGAAGTTTGAATTTCTAATAGGGAAACATTTGGCAACTGTCTCCAATAAAACTTTCTAACACTGTGAAAGTAAGTTACAAGGCAATCTACACTGTGCAGTAAATAAAACCTTCTAAAACTTTCTAGTGCTGTGATGAGTTCGGTCAGTCATATAACGTCAATGATCAAACTTTATTTTCACAAACGTGCGTCGCGGTAAATTATTTGACTACACTAACGCTTACATTTCATGACATGTGTGTTTCATAAAACGTCATGATCAAACTTTTCTAACTATACATCAACCTGTTTTGCAGTAAAACTTTTACAAACAATGATACACTTTCTAACGACACTCACGAATACAACTTCAATGATCAGACTTTACTTTCTCAAACGGGTGTCACAGTAAAATTATTTGACTACACTAACTTTGTAAACCATGATGCACTTTCTGACTAGACTTACAAATAAAACGTTGATGATCAAACTTTCTAACTATACATAAACCTGTATTGCAATAAAACTTTTGTACAACATGATAAAGTTTCTGACTAGACTTACGAATACAACGTTGATGATCAAACTTTTCTAACTATACATCAACCTGTGTTGCAGTAAAACTTTTACAAACCATGATACACTTTCTAACGACACTCGCGAATAGTGATGGAGATCGCCAGCATCAAATTCCTCCACCAATTATGGGAGTGGTACACCCCTAACTCCCAGCCACGAACTATAGCGGAGTGGGAGTACATCGACAAAGTGAGGCTCGCGGTAGAAGAACGATTGAAGCAAGTGAACTGTTTTTGTGATCTATGTGAAGCCAGACTCTGGGACGATATTGACGATGAAGACCTTTTGAAATACATGCCATAATAAATTTTTATTTCATATTATCTTTGCTTTCATACTGACTTACTTGAATGGGGCTTCAGTGGATGATTTAACCATGTATACTTTTTCATTTGGAAATAGTAGCACGCTTAGTCTAACTTGTAAATCTTAAAACATTTCATATGGACGATGATGATAATAGATGAAATAGTGTCAAATAAAATTAAGATAGCTTACACTTCTGATACAGGGATAGCAATCGACTGCGATCCATGTGTAAAGAGCTTGTTAGACTACGGAAGAGAGAAGTGTGTTATGTTGCGTGTGGCGCGTGAGTGTCCTCCCATTTCATTCCATTCATCAATTCGTCTCATTGATAGAGACAGGTAGAACTCATGGTTCTCATAACGTATGCAATGGATAGTTTTAGGCAACCTTCGACAGTTGGCTAAATGTCGCCCTGGCGCGAATGCATACTACGTTGAGACAGAGGCAATCACTTGCAAACATGACGCAGAGAGGTTTAACAAGATTGACCATTGCCGAATGTCCCTTGCGGTATACATAGCTACGGGTTTCACCGCCGCCCTTTACAGGAACGCCCGTCGAAAGGAAGTATTACACCGAAATTCATTTGCAACGTTCAAGTTGACTGATAGCAGATTCAACTTAATGATAGTATTCGCCAGTCCGAAGACTGCCCAGGGCTAACCGCGAGGAGGTTCTATCATGTCTTGCCCCATGGTGGCCCTTAAGAGAGCCGGTGGTTCGTTCTCGGGAGTAACGTCATCTTACACCCTACCAATTCTACTGGTAGCACTGTCGACTTCCACACTAATTGGCACATGGCTAAAAAGTGGAATGTAGCGCCATTCCGTTGGATTGACAACAGTTGCTGTCATCGGATTGCCAATCCGAGCAAGATTATTAAAAACTCTGTCTTGCTCCTCTAGCCTGGCAAACTCCTCAAATAAATTTCGCGGTCTTAACTGCGGTCCGCGAGGAGAGCTGACTTGACTGTTCGGCGTCTGCATGATTGAAATGAAATGAAATGAGAGGCAGTGGTTTATATACCCTCTAACACGACGCAACGTTCAAGTTGACTGATAGCAGATTCAACTTAATGATAGTATTCGCCAGTCTAAAGACTGCCCAGGGCAAACCGCGTGGAGGCTCTATCATGTCTTACCCCATAGTGGACGATTATACGGTAGTGTGTTAGTAGATTTCAATCACTGAAAAGGGAAGATGAGAATCATTTCATTTGTCTCATCAACGTTTATCATGGGAGCAATCATTGAAGGGGCATCTAATGAATTACATTTCACTCTACTCCATATCATAAAGACTAACCTTTGTCGAATGGCTGAAGTACTCTGATCTGGTGAGAGAAAGCGTCACGTTGAGTATGAAGTCGAACGCCCAACATCAGCAACGGCTCAGAGGTTTCGGTCTAACAAACGACGAACAACCCGTGCAACACAATCCCTCTACGGCAGTACCCGCCGTCCCGAAGGAACGCTCGAGCAAAGGAGGTATTACAGCGATGATGTGCTTTATGAGCAGAAGTGAATCTCTTGATAGCAAGAGACTATTCAACTAGATAGCAAGTCAAAACAACCTGATAGCAGGACAAATGTATAGTCAGTAATTTACACTTAGTGAGGAATGATAGATTTGAGTGTAGTGAGTGGCACTCGATCCCGTCGACAGCCCGAAGGCCTTGTACTGATCACTAGGGAAGTGAGAGATCTTCCCCGATACCCGCTATTTACAGCTTAAGACATCATTGTCACTGCCCCGAAGTGGTAACAGCAACGTCGAGTCAAAGGTAGTGAACAGTAGCTGGGATCTAACCCCTCAAAGCTGCCTTAGACTTAGTTAAATTTGAAATCTGATAGCAGATTTGAACTCAGCATACTTGAAAACCTTGAGGAAACATCCCAAGTTATTGCTTTGATCAGCTTGATAGCAAGCCGTAGAGAGCTTGATTCACCAGCGTTTTGCAATGGAGATGTTTAGAGGCCACCCATGACAAGATAGCTAAGACTCAACCGATTGGCGTTCAAAGTGCTACGTTGAGAGCTGTGTCAAATGCCCAACATGAGACATGAGTTGTCCCAGCGGTTACGGTCTCAAATATGACACATTCCCTTGCCACACTTATCACTACAGCATCGTCCGCCGTCCCGAAGGAACACCCTGTCAGTGGAATATTACAGCAAAACTCTCCGTGTCTTGCTCGCTTTCAGTGAAAAGCCGCTTATATTATGAGAAGGCTGGCTCAGACATGAAAACCTGTAGAGTTGGTAAGAGGTGGACAGACTTTTAGCAGCTTGATAGCAAGCCGTAGAGAGCTTGATTCACCAGCGTTTTGCAATGGAGATGTTTAGAGGCCACCCATGACAAGATAGCTAAGACTCAACCGATTGGCGTTCAAAGTGCTACGTTGAGAGCTGTGTCAAATGCCCAACATGAGACATGAGTTGTCCCAGCGGTTACGGTCTCAAATATGACACATTCCCTTGCCACACTTATCACTACGGCATCGTCCGCCGTCCCGAAGGAACACCCTGTCAGTGGAATATTACAGCAAAACTCTCCGTGTCTTGCTCGCTTTCAGTGAAAAGCCGCTTATACCATGAGAAGACTGGCTCAGACATCATTAAAAATGCTTTCATTGACTTCAGCAGGGTCGAAAACCCCAGAAAACCTCCAAAACTAGTGAATTTAAATTTTCAACTTTTTAGCACTGCTTATGAAATTTTATAAGTAGTCCATCACTTAGGGCAGGTCAATAGCGACCGAACCTTTTTTGAATCAAGTCAAACGGACATGTAGAAGCAAAGTTACAACCCTTTAAAGTTTTGGAGTCTTTTATGGCCTGGAGACGAAGGCCATCTCCTGGCGAACCTCTAAGTCTGACGCCTTAGCTGATATCAGCAATGAAATTTTCTAAGTCGGTTTCTTACAGAAACTCGGAATTTGGAATGTCCGAAGCTATCATCGGAGCTCAGAGAGACGACCTACCTCTGACAATCGTTCTCCTCTAAATGACAGGTCTCTGTCGGTTCCCAGCTTATATAGTGTGTGGCGATCAGCTGATGACGTAATACCCATCATCCAAACACTAAAAACCCGTCTATCTCCGGTTCTAGTGCTCCGATTGAGCTGGAAATACACCATTTCTATGTAGAATTTGACGCTGAATCCGAATCTGACCTCCGTTTTCTCATCCGATGCTTCGTTTTGACGCTACACACCAAAACGTCCCAAATTCTAACTCTGTCGTTTTTCGCCAATGTCCCAAAATCTTAAATGGCGTCTCACATCTAAACGAAGACAGATAGGAACAAGCCGATTCTTTCAGTGAATTTGTCTCACTCTTAGCTTTCAAACGAGCTATGGCACGACAAAATCTGTCCACTAGAAGCCAAGATCGAAGCGAGCTGTCCAGAGGGGGGGGACGTCAGCGAAAATTTTTTCTCTCCGATTGACTTGAAACTCACCATAGCGATGCAGAATTTCACGCTGAATCCGAATCTGACCTCCGTTTTCTCATCCGATGCTTCGTTTTGACGCTACACACCAAAACGTCCCAAATTCTAACTCTGTCGTTTTTCGAAAAATGTTGAAAATTTTTTCTCACCGATTGCCTTGAAACTCACCATACCGACGCAGAATTTCACGCTGAATCCGAATCCGACCTCCGTTTTCTCATCCGACCACTCCTTCCACTCGAAACAACCCATTTTACAACCCAACATTCAGCAGATTGCACGAAAAACATCACACACTATAGCCTCAAGACTAATCCTGGCGGTCGCCCAAGTCCACCACGACACTCTATCGTTCCAGAGGGGGGGGGGACGTCAGCGAACATTTTGTGAACCCACCTGGTCGGCACACCACGACAGACTACAACCTCTGTCGTTCCAGAGGGGGGGACTCAGACCCGAAGCACCACGGCGGCCGACCACGACACTCTGCCGTTCCAGAGGGGGGGGCGCCGGTCGAGTGTTCGCCGTTTTCTTACTACTTCTGAAGTTCGAAGCAGTGAGAATTTGGGAATCAATATTTCGTAAGAAGTTCTTGCTGAGACAGTTAAAGAATATGTACAAAACACGCTTCAAATGAGCACATGCTGTCAGTGACGGAATGTCTCTTATCAAAGGGTGATGCAAAATTTTACAAGAAGTTCTTCTATGATGACTAAAACTCAAACAATTTTGCGTTTTCTCCGCTCGTCAAGACAACAAAAGCTGCCGCCGCTGCTGAGCAAATAAGCAGGATTGTATCTTGGGGATGAGTCCGACCTCCACAATTCAAACTATCAAAATGAGAAGTGTCAACAAGGAGACTAGCTTGTTCGGGAGGCTGAAAACACTGACACGAAACAAAGCTGGTTATGTATCCCGCGACTGAATATATTATGTCCTTCTCGAGACATCGAAGATCATCGAAAGAAAGTCTTCCATCTAACATTTCAAGAAGCACCACTTCTTCATCAGACATCGGCGTGCCAACGTCGCTGGCATCTGTGTTCGTATCAGAGAAAAAGTCTGACAGACTCATGCCTTCCTTCAAAAGCATGATCACTTTGATTCGCTTCTCGGTGTACAGAAGATTCCGGATGCAGATAAAGTATGTCCCACCAGATCCTTGACGATACCATGAAAATCTAAAAAAAGTATGAAGTTATTCTTAAATATGAAAATGTCGGTTGGTGCAACTGCCAACCTGATACTGATGAATGATGTACAGTCGTTTTATGCTAAATTTATGTAGACATACCTTTTCTCTAATGGATCTGAAACGAAGGCTCCTGTGAGAACATAATTCCAGTTAGACTTTCTCAACAAATGTTTCGACAGTAACACGATTCCTTCAGTTGTTTGTATGATAGCATCAAAAGTTAGCTGCGAAAGACCTTTCCGCTCTTTCTGCTTAACTTGATTCCTCCAAAGCTTCATCCAATCCACAAATTTCAACAAATACTCCAATTTCCAATCATCATCCGAAACGATTGAATTACAGAAGTCATCCCTTTGCAATTTGCATGACGCCTTTTCGTGGTGTCTTCACACTAATGATACTCCAATTGCGAAAATATTCGAGAAGAGTTGCTGCAGATTCATACCCGAATTTCCGTAGACAAGAAATGGTGGAATCATGTATCATCGCTAAAAAAAGGCAAGCATGAGAAAATAAAGCTATGAGTTAACACACTTACATGATAATAATCCTAATAATCGCAAAAGTTAGATCTAACACGTATACATTATATTATAAGAACAAGAAATTATGTATTCGTTTACATAGGCTTACTGAAAACTAAATCACAGACTGTATATAATAGAATATTGTAACAATAGGACTACGTGTAGACTCTTTTAGATAGGTTAAGTGAATAAATATAAGAAAAATTGGTTGCGTTGAAAAATTCTTAATTAAATTAAATTCTACTTTCTAGTTGGTTGATGGAATGCTACCTTCATTTTACTTTATAAGTTCGAGATTTATTGGAAAATATAACAACTTATTATATTATGAAAGAGAAAATAATTACAGCTCGCTTTATTGTAGGCCTATATGAATAAATCCAGCCCTTACCCAGTGCATGCTTCGGCGAGACTTTACTTGCAGATGATGGATTCAGTATGTCTTTTGTGAGTTTATGAGCTCGCCTTAGACTTCGGCTAGATTCATTTTTATATATAGATTTCAAATCACGAAAGACTGCCTTTTCATATAATTCTCCATCAAGTGTAGGATACCGGAAAACTTGACGAACATGGAAACTGTTGAAGACGTTCTTGAGATTGTGCGTCGAGTCAAAAAGTAGAAAAAGTTTCTCGTTGGAGTTTATCGGATGTTCAGCTATTGATGGAATTTCAGCGTTTTCTGACGATCGTATAAGAGAGTAGAGCGTTCGATTGATTGAGTGGTTATCAACAGAGACTACTTGTAATCTTGTATGAATAGGAAGTCTTTCAGCAAATCTATCACTTCGTCGAAATGTGATTTTAATTCTATTCCTATCAAGTTCCTCACTGGAATTGGTGAGACTATTTCAGAAAAAGATGATCTCAGTGACTTGACCATGAATGTCAATACAGTCTTTGCTTTTTTTCCGGATTTTGTTTGGCCAACCATTTGACCCGTTGCATTCAGCTCCATTTTTTCCGCCGTATAAACCCCATCGATCAGAAGAATGCAAGTTTTCTCTTCATCAGACAGATGTTGACATCTAACACTCAAATATTGTCGGTTTGCGTCAGAGGGAATAGCCGATGATAATCGATTCAGGGTCTTCATAGAAGGAAGACAAAGAACTTCACACAACTGTTTGTAGCAAGAAGAACTAGCCGACCGCCAAAAGTAGGCATGCGCATATAACTGCGATGAATATCGACGCCGATTTGGAGAAATTGACCAAAATGAAATCTAAGAAAATCATCGTCTATCTTCTCGTCAAGTGTATTGATACAATCAAACAATTTTTGATGCACTCCTGTGTCAAGCAATTCCGTTTTGCTCTTGATTACAGTAAGACAATTTGATAATTCAGTGAAGTATGTTACATGCTTACTGACACTAAGGAGATGATTGAACTCTTCGGCATTTATAACGGAGTCTAGAATATATCCATTGAAAGTAAAGTCAGATGAAATCTCCATGCGTCCAAGTATCCTGTGATGCTGTTCATTGTGGATATAAATAGTCAATAATTCATCGTCACGGAGAGCATAGGATGAATTCGACGTAACCTCTTTGAAATCCATATTTGATTTCAGATTCTCAATTCTGTCAGTTTCATTTAAAGAATCGAATAGTTCACTCATTGCCGAAGGTTCGAATTGATCAATATATCTTGAGCTTGTAGCTGTTGTTCTTGGTGTAGGTGCTGGTCGAGATAGATAGGATGGACACTGGACAGTTGAGAAACATTGTAGGAATTGATCCAGTTTTAAGACGAGGATTCTTCAAAGTTGACTTTTCTCTACTTGGGTTCGTATCTGTAGAGCTGCAGTCAAAGCATGATGTGTCGAAATGCAGTGAACAAATGCGCGTCGAAGGTGATATTCTAACGTTGGCGCGAGGAATGGCTTTCTCAAGCAATTTGTAGTCGGCCTCAGGAATTCGAAACAGATGCAAGTTACGTGCTTTCTTCGCTCCATACCCAGTCCTACAATTTGGAACACAGCAGCGATTCGGCATTTACAGTGGATGTAACGACGGTTTTGATGGCGTAGCGGTCGTGGCGAAGGGCACAAAAAAACGTGGTCGGTGATCAAACACAAGACAGATGCAAAATGCTTGCGTTCCTGTGTATTCTATGTCACTCGTAGCATGTGACGTCACACATATTAAGGAGCAAATTTCGTAATCACGTCTACAAACACATAACAATGTTTATATTGTTATGTGTAATACTATTACATTGAATTAATATAAAATTAATCAAAATGATTAATTTTTTCAAACCATGTCGAGAAAAAGTAACAAAAACACATGCATGGATCTACAATGGCGTTTCATCACGTGCAAGTATTATCCAATCACACGTTAGTAATCAGAATAGCTTGTTTCTGAATTTTCTGGTTATCTCCACGTCTAAAAATGATTATAACAACTTTGTTACTTATAAAATTACTAATATAACTGATATGTATAATTAAATGATTCTGAAATAATGAATTTAAATGGACTCCACTTGTATGACCTTGACTTGATATAGATCCTGTGTCTACTCCATGGTCCAATCAATATCAGGACGCCCCGGAATCATTTGAACTACAAATGATTGTTTAGGTGTGCCTGTAGTACAATTCAATTACCGTTAGCTTCCAATGTTGCATATGCATAGATCTGAGTCTTCGGATCTTCTCATGTCTCAGACTTAACTGAGTAACAACTTGGTGATTCGCTCGAAATAATTCCACTGACGTTCTTACTCCAGGATAGCGGTGTTCTTTCAATCCATAGTTTCAATCAACATCTGTCAACCTTGAAAACTCAACGTGGATAAATCCACTTATTAAGCTACTAAAACTGGAATTTTTATTAGACTGTCAAATATAGCGTCATCGCTTATACCATTGCCATCAGTTCGGTATTGGAAAGATATAAAATCAAGAAGTGGACGAGAATTCTGTAGGTAGTTGTTTATAATATCTCAGTGTCCAAAGATTAGGAGTCTGGATCCCCTCAACGGCTGCTAGCCGCATCAACTAAGGTATCAATCAACTCATCGAAATTCAGTTGACCATGTGGATGCGTGCGATATGAGTTTCAACCAACAATAAAGTTTAACACATGTGCTTGTAATTCTATTTGTTTTCAGGTTACCTTACTATTGCTTGTATCCTCGGTCTTCACACATTGCCACAACAGTCTTATGAGCAGTCAAATTTTCATAACTTTCGTGTTCGTAGCTTTCGCTCTACACTTTTATTTCCTGATTACTAATTTCATACGACAGCTTCGATTACAAATGGAAATGATGCATTCTCATTCAAGGTCAGTGGTACAATATACGTTGCTGAAATACATGTATATCTCCTCAGCGGCACTAAAGCCTTGTCGCCTGGTCAAATCTGGCAGCAGATATGACTTATTTCGGCGTGACAACCCTCGGCGCTGGGATTCACTCCTGGGTGGTTGTCTTCAGCGAAAACGTGGAATAGCTCCGCTAGCGAAGCCGCCGAAGGACGAATAACTCAATGACTTAGTGTACCACTGACTCGGCTATGAGATATAGGATGAACCCATAATTAGCAACTGGTCACCACTTTAATGTATGTTTAGATAATAAACTTAGTATTCCTCCCCTACTTTGTTCGGGTGACCTGTCTGGTGCAGTGTCGAGAGCAACAATCTTGACAGTCCACGAAGCTAGCAGGCACGCTGATCAGACAGACTATCTGAGACGGACCGGCCTGAGAGTGGAGGCGGAAGTTTGAAGTTGCAGCAATCGATTAGTCAGCAGCTCCGATCGTGAGATGGTTGCTCGTCTCATCTTGGGAAGAAGCTAGCTTAGATAAGTTGAATTAAACAGAAACTTCACACATAATTAATCTTCATATTCGAAAAATATTGATGCTCTTCCTTTGATAATAACCTTATACTTTTTTACACTTAGCTTCTCTCTTCATTGGATCTCATCTCAAGTGGTGTCGATAAATTCAGACGAATATAACTTGTTTTGAATTGTTCAAGCAATTTAATTAAGACGAAAGGATCACTGACCGAAACTTTTTGATCATATTTTCTGATATTGAAGCATCTAAGAAAAATATATATAGATCAGTGATTAATTATAGGACATTTTTATAACTGAGAAGAAATCTATTGATGGTCCCAGCCAAAATTAAATTTTGAAGATCAGACTTTCCTATTGTGTCTATATCTAACTGTCTCCTTGTCTATCCATAACTCATATATTCTTTAACAACTTTTATATATAGAAACGAATATTATGCATAAATGACCTAATGACCTAGCCTTTAGCACTTTATAAGGTGCGATCATATTTGTTATGTAACTATATTATTGTTTTTATAGTAATATGTAACACAATAGTAATAGTAACTATGCTACATACATACATATTTGCATCCATAGAGTAGAGCATATTTGGTTATATCTTTATCGGGTTTAAATTAAGATCAATTTAGGTGAGAGACCAGTACCCCACAGAATGTGAAATTATATTATACAACAGTGAAATAAAGAACGATTTGGGAAAGATATCATAAAATAGAATTAAGAACTCTCAAAAGATAAACTTGTTAAAGATGCCATACAGTATGTAACAAAAGTTGCTTAGCCGAAAGCGAAAGCACTGTGAAAAATAAAAGATAAACTAGCGTAAAAGTAATTCATTTCAATCCCACAAGAACACGTGCAGTAGGTTCACAGTAGAATACAACATGCTGGTGTACTTGTACATTGGACCCCCCAAATAAAAAATTCGTTCCGCCGCCCATACGCAAGGGCATGGGCCTACCAGTGACTTTAAAATTGAAAACTGGTGAGCCCCTTTGATGGGACTGCTGGGCCCATAGGCCCACCAGTTACTATGTAAAAAAATGCTGTGGAGTCAGTTATTCATACTTTGATAGTATTTTTTGAAAAAACTGAGCAGCGATACGCGCAGTAACGTGTTCAATATGCGGACGGAGCAATTTTACTATCGATAGGCTAATGAATGCACAATGCTTGCAAAATTCATTTGGGCCAGAATATACGAATCTTGAAACATCATCCGAGATCAATGTTGATGTTTCTACCTAAGCTTCGTGCTGACGATAGCAACGAAAAATAAAACAAACCAACATGCGATCACTAATGAGACTTTTAGTGACACAACGCACCCTGTCATTTTCATTTAGTTTCTGTCAAGGATGCATGTATTATGGGAAGGCCGCTGCATTTGTTCGAAGCGTACGAAACACCCAAATAATTTGGATGAAATTGAGAATATACGGGGAAGATAAGTAAACAATAAACATGCCGAGACAAGAAAATATTCAAGAGTTGAGAACAAAATCTGTCATCAGTACATAATAATGGTAATAATAATAACAATGAACGTATTTTTCAAAGAAAAAGCCCCAATGATGGTAATCGTGAGGAAACACAGGTTACACAAGTCATGAGAAATAAAGTGTAAAGCAAAATGTCTTAGCAAACAGGTGATTCAGAGAAAAATGAAATCTTGAATCCGTCATTCTAAAGTTTTGACATCATAGAACTGATGACGGATCTACTACGCTTTGCTGGGACAATAACCGGCAGTTGAATTTTTTGGGATTAGTTCATAATCGGGGAAGAATGAAGTTCTTCATTGACCAATTGACTGAACAATCGAAAAGCCAATACCTTGCTGTATACCTTAAAGTAAACCTTATTTTAAAGAATCACCAAATCAGATACAGATATAAATCGTTCAAAGTTTGAACTTGCAAACGCGAATGCAATATTTGCTATAGTTCGTGTTTGCATTCTATGCATAAACCATCGGTAGCACAGAAGTGCACAAGGTCCAAGGTTCGAGTCCCAATAGTGTGTTCAGGCTGCCCCACTCTCAGCTTCCTAATATGGCTTTGTGCCATCGGTGGGAAAAATCCTAGCCGTCGTGAGTAGTTTGCCATGGCAGCTAGTACGGTACGGTAGTTGACATCCTTGACACCTCATTACTGACATGATCATTTTCAGATTTCCCTCCGGAATTGTGGCTTTCTCAGATGAAGATATTGCGTATCCTATGTTGGAGAGAAGATGGATCAGAACTGGTGTCGGCAATGTTGCTGCCGTGGTCCGAAGTCGCTCACATCGTTCTCGTCACATCAGAATCTTTGTCCGAGTCACAGCTACGGCTGATTCTGGATTTCCTGGTGCTCGAAGGTGACATTGAAGAGAAATCGGACATCTTGGTGAGTCATGCGAAGTCCAGAGATCTTCAATTCAGTATTTTTACAAGGGTTTAGTATCACCGAGTTTCCGCAAAGCTTTTTAGAGAAATAATAAGCTTAGAAAGAGAAATTTCGGCGGATGTTTCTCAAATACTTTTGACACACAAGTTAGTGCGCCAGTAATAACTGATAAATGCTGTTTTTCGCAAGCACAATATAATATATTATGCTGAGTTGCATCTTCAGTTGAAAAATGAGAACAAACCTAAATGGCTGTCATTTCATGCAATATCACGAATCATCAGCAGGCCCAGTTCACATCTCTCAACATCGAAACAACTCCCTCTCATTTAATACGTTAAATGCGTATTGAATAGGGAGTTGTGTCGATGTTGAGAGACGTGAACTGGGCCTGCTGATGATTCCTGATGTTAGATGAAATAGCAGCTATTCAGGTCTGTTCCAATTTTTATCTGAGGATGCAGCTCAATATTATATTTTTCAAATAACCTGGTCTGGTACCGGTACTTCGAAGGAGGGAAATAATGCTCAGATTTCGAGGCAAATCATTATCTATATTTTTTCTGACATTCCCTGTTACTCACTGTGTAAACTTGTATTGAAAACGCAATTGTTGATTGAAATTGAAAATTTGTTTCATAAAGATTGTCTAATTAATAAAGAACAAACTGATTGACAGAAACCTGCCAAATTGTCAGATGAGGCCTCCAAAATCATCGTTTCATTATTATTATTATTATACATACATTTGTCTACGGCGCGCTAAACCCGAATGTATCAATGCGCCGGTGTACAGCTCAAACCACGGAACAAAACAAGAACGTCTTTAATTTGCGACGAAATTGGAAGAGGCCAATTTCAAAGTCTCGGATGTTCATAGGAAGACTATTCTAGAATCCAGGACCCGCTTCCGAGAAAGCACGGTCGCCCATGAGGGTGCGGGTTCTGGTAGGTTGACAGATGGAGGGACCAGAGGATGAACGAAGACGATATCCAATCGTATCAGGTGGGTGGCAGTATCGGGGGATAGACCATGTAGCGTCTTATATACGATGAAGGCCAACTTGAATTGGATGCGGTGCTTTACTTGAAGTCTTAGTGATGAGGCGAGTCGCAGCGGTATGAACCGCTTGAAGCGGACGAAGGTGACAGTCTAGGACACCGTAGAGAAGAGAATTGCAATAGTCTAGACGAGATGTAATAAATGCGTGAATTGGAGTCTTTGCTGCCGAGGTCGTAGCGCAGCGAATGACGGGGCGGAGTTGGCGTAGGAAGCAATATGCGGAGCGACAAACTGCGTTGATGTGTGCAGCAAGAGTTAGGTTTCTGTGTAGAACGACTCCACGGTTGCGCACTTAGCGTTCATAGAGCCAAGTAGTCACTTGTCGCTTATATGATGTTCTGTTTTGAGAACGAAGGGTATTGAACAACTTATTCAGCCTAGTTTGAGCTGTTGAGGAACATAATTCACCTTCTGCAGAGGTTGTTCTTTTAATCAGCAACGATTTCCGAGGAAATGTCTACAATTAACATGTTTCTCCTTGTCCATCGAAGAACTGATTCTCTGAGGGCTGATGTCAAAAAGTTGCAAAGAATTGAATGATGCTGTCTAAAACAAAGGATTGATGTCGGATAATGGACGTGAATGTGTGTACGGAATGCGCCCTTGAGGTGATTCTGCGCTTTTCAGCTCGCTATGGATAGGGTTTACATGTTTATAAATAGTCTATAGGCCTTATATATATATTTATATTTTTCTTGTTGTCATACTCTATCTTACAGAAACATCTGCGGTTTTATATGATTTCAATTTAATGATATATTCACAGGTTATATCGTACTTGAGAGCTTTTCGTATTTATTTTACTGATATGGCATTGTTGCATTAATGTTTAAAAGTTTGATGTGGGCATTTATTTCTGTTATTTTATGGGAAAATCGTTGAAGTCCTTGTTCACTATCTTGAAATGATTCTCAAAAATAATACAATATAGAATCGATGTGTTCTATATTTAGCGGCACACACTCAAGCATCGCAGATTCAACATAATTTGAACTGTTGAAAAATCTTGCAAACAAAGAGATAGCTTCTTACCTCAGACTGATTCAGAGAGCTTTCCTGCACGCAAGTATCGAGTCTTTGGGACAATGCAAGAGAAATAGTAAGTGAAAATAGTAAAGCACAGTCTTTGTGGAGTAATTCTTCTGAGATAATTTTGTTGACATCAAGACATTTTCTGAGATATCTAGACTTTCTGAGAACATTCTCTCCGAGTTCTGCTTCGTCGACATTTTGACTACAGTCTTGACGAGTCCCTTTGATGTTTGTTAGCTAGCGAAGTGAAGGCAGTTTTCCATCTTCATGTTCTTTATAGCTTTTCTCCGGGTAGCAGCCGCACCTCCTGAAAGAAGTTTATAATTCACCGGCTATGTTCCTGCCCTCACTGAGTGTCACCTTTTTGCGATGTTAGCTCGAGGTTCTCGTGTCATTGAAAATGTAGAAAGATTGTTAGCGAGTGTTCACATAGCTATTGTTGGATATGAATAGCGCAGCAGAATGTTGTAATATGATATATGTGTATTGTATAATCTTTATGTATCATGTAATCCTGACCGCAATGATTTTACCGTAGAATCATATTACGATGCAACTGTGAGCATGTTTGAATTCGGACAGCAATGACTTTCAGTTCTTTACTTTGTCATTGCTGTCATCTCAAACATCCTCGCAGTTATGCATTGTTACAAGGAGGTCTAGATATCTACAATTGTACAATTATAGATATCCAGACCTCCTTGATTGTTACCCAACCTCTTTGTAGATATCTTTGAAATGATATCTTGAGATGATAGTGAAAGAGCATATTATCATGGATTTATGTATAGTATATCGGGATGAGACACTACCGATATCTACATACATTAGTAGTCCTGTTTTGAAGACAGTTGATTGTTGAGTATCACGATTATACTTTGTCAAAGTGACTTTCAAATGTGTTGTCGATGGTTGTAGCACAAATTGTAGAACCCAAATAGAAAACAAGATCATACTATTTCATTCCATTGTTTCCCAAAAGACGCTGAAAGATTCGGGAAAATATTGGCTGCAAAATATTCGAGAATTTGAAGAGGGAATTTGGAATCACATAATATCAAGAACATCTACTTGCACAACTAGTAAGCTACATGAATGTTTCTGTATATCATTCCACTAGCTTCACTTATGGTTTTGATAGAGGATAGATTGTGCATTAAGCAAATGACTGAAGTTGTAGAATTTTCGGAGCCATCCATTTCAATCGCTCTTAACAAACAGCTTTGTGTAAATCGATTGCTTATTTCAAGAAAAATACATGAGAATTTGCTAGACGACTTCTGCACCTTTCAAATACAGACTTGGACGGATAGCCTATACATCTAGATTTCCATATTGATATGCAGTTTTTCATACAACAATTGACGAATCATTTCAATACAGAAAATTAAAATGGATGTCCAATTTCAAATCATCGCGATGAAAGTTCTTGCCAACAAATGCAAAGAAGTTTTTCGATTAGTTCTTGTGGACAGGATTTTTTCGGGCTTTCTTTGTGTGGATTTTCAATAAATTCCATACTTTTATGGTCATGTCCATCAGACAATTTGTTGGTACAATCAAAGCATCGCGAGAAAATACAGCAAATAATCCTATTCATCTACGTTGAAGCAGTCGGAGGAGGTCTCTTCTCACGTGTTATCTAAAACAAATAACACGAAGGACAACAATATTTAATGATGACTTCAGACTAAATCCATCTAAGCTTTACATATAATGCCTTTATTCTTAAGTCCAAGTTTGTGGGTTCAGGTATGACTGAAAAAATTTCGAGAAAATCCAAATTAATTGATTCTGAGCGATCAGCAGCAGCGTTCAAACTTTTGGGACACTTCAGAATGCTTAGAAAGGAAATCATTTTGCTCTTTCTGCATCTGTTACATCCTTTACAGATATCAAATTTTTTCCACATGAAGACTGTCGATACCAGCTGAAACGGCACTCGAATGAATTTGTCCGAAGAGGACATACTTAGAACCACAAAAAGATACGAAACACCAATTACACTTATTTGGTGGACTGGATCATGTCGTAAAATGACTCTCTACTCAGGCTAAGAGATTTTGAGACCACCCAAGCTTCATGACAACAAGGAAACGTTCCAGATAATCAAGTTTACAATTCTGAATTAATTTTATAGGATCGGAATGCTCACTTCGTTTATGAAGTCCTATCGTTGGAGTCTTTACATTATTCACGTCAATAAAACAACGGAAAATTTGGAGCGCTACCAACATGTCAATGAAGTTGTAGTGCTCCAGTGCTTGAATGGCTAATTCTTGTAAGAAAGAATGATTTAAAAGAGCTGAACTTTTCTATGTTCCATTTGAAGCCAAAGCTTTGTTCTACAACATAATTATGTGCCATTTTTAAGTGTCTTGACTTTTCGATATAGTAGAGTTCCTTGATATCAGACAACTTTCCTAGAATGGAGTTGCTATAATTGAATCAACTGGGAGCAAAATGAATAACAAATTCACCGGATTTTAATAAGCTGTTGTGCAAGTAGATGTTCTTGATATTATGTGATTCCAAATTCCCTCTTCAAATTCTCGAATATTTTGCAGCCAATATTTTCCCGAATCTTTCAGCGTGTTTTGGGAAGCAATGAAATGAAATAGTATGATCTTGTTTTCTATTTGGGTTCTACAATTTGTGCTACAACCATCGACAACACATTTGAAAGTCACTTTGACAAAGTATAATCGTGATACTCAACAATCAACTGTCTTCAAAACAGGACTACTAATGTATGTAGATATCGGTAGTGTCTCATCCCGATATACCATACTACAGGGTGCGAGAAAAGTCCTTGCGGATTTTTGTCAACTTTATATTTTGCTATTCAATGATCAAATATCATTTCTTCAGTGACCAATATGTGGCAATGCGTTTGTAGATAGCTCTGTCACTCGACTATTATGCATGCCAAGTCTTCAGATTTAACACATAGTGAGCTTTATGCTATTCAATCAACAAAATTTAAATTGATTACTTTCCATACGTTTTGTAAACTCGGCATTTCATTGTGCTATTTTCGATGCTTTAAAAAGCTATGCCACTTGTTTTTCCTGAGCTCCATGGATTTCACATTTGAATCTAGCTACGAGATTTGATCTCACTTTAATCAAATCAACAAAGTTGTGCTTCAAATAGCTATGCCACTCGTTTTTGCTGAGCTCCATAGATTTCAAATTTAAATCTAACTTCGAGGATCGATCATTAAATGACGGACTAAACCATGGATGATTAACCTTAATAAATGTTATGCCTTGAAAAGCTATGCCGTTTATTTTTGCTGACCAGCATAGATTTCACATTTGAATCTTACTACGAGATTTTTAATTTTAATCAATACATTTTATACACTGTGTTTATAAACTCGAGACACTGATGGATGTGAGTAATTTGATATTGTGATGGAATTCTCAACAATAGAAAAAGTTTATTGCACATCGTGGGCCATTTCTTTCAAATGTGAAGAAAGTGCTCGTCAATTCAGAGAGAAATTTAACAAGGAACCCCCATCGTCAAGAACAATCTTGTGTTAGAAGAACAAACTTCTTGAAACCGGCAGCCTGTCCCACGACCGACCCAGAAGTGGCAGACCCATAACAGCATCTGGAGATGAAAACAGGCAAAAGGTAATTGAAGCTGTCACTGAAAATCCTTCAACTTCGACAAGAGCGATATCGAGGGATGTCGGGATCTCTGATTTCACTGTCCGAAAAGTTCTAAAAGCCGAGTATTATCATCCATACAAGCGGCTATATTCTCAATTTCTTTGTGATGGGGACGAAGACCGCCGCTTACAATTTTGTGAAGAAATGAGGAGAAAATCGAGAGAAGATCCTGCTTTCCTCCGAAAGCTAACATTTTCGGACGAGTGTGTCATGTCGTTGACAGGCAACATCAACAAGCACAATGTGCACTTCTGGACTACGACGAACCCGAATATTAGAATGACTAACCCAGGCAAGACTCCTAGCCTCACCGTGTGGGCCTGTATAGGCTATTCCGGACTTCTTCTCTACGATATCAGTTCAGAAACCATGAATGGAAAGAGATATTCTGATCTTCTGTTGAACCAAGTCGTTCCTTATTTCTCTCGTGGCACTGGAAGAACCCTTCTGTTCCAGCAAGACGGAGCGCCTCCCCATTACTCTCTTTCAGCGCGTCAAATTCTAGACTCATTTGTCCAATCGCTGGATCGGCAGGAGAGGACCTATTGAATGGCCAGCAAGATCGCCGGACTTGACACCCTGCGACTTTTGGTTCTGGAGTCACCTGCGGCAATTGGTTTATCCTCCAGGTTTTATTTACAGGAACATTCAGGACTTGCGGGAAGAGATTGAGCGACAAATGAACAACATTGCTCTCTCTTACTACCGTGATTCGTTGAGGAATTTTCAGAAACGTTTTCTGAAGTGCATTGAGCATGACGGTGAGCTATTTGAAGAATAAAAATGTCAATGAGTACATTGAATGTTTAGTTTTTATTTCTAGATGGGTTTGTTCAAAGAAAAATGAAAATAAAGTAAAACAATTCACCATACAATAACTAAATATAAAGTTATCAAAAATCCGCAAAGACTTTTCTCGCACCCTGTATATAGAAATCCATGATATTATTGTGCGTAATTGAGCTATGGTACAATGTGGAAAAAGAAAGCAAACAATGTATCCCGTAATTATGATCAGTGAATGTGAAAGACACCTTCGAAATTTCAATCAAGCTACAGGGTGATCATAAAATGACGCAAGTGGATAAAACTACAATTTTCTAGATAAACAAGGTCCCATTTATATTCAATTTTCAGTTAGAGGGGTTTAGAAGAACACATTACAAGTTAAAGAAGATGTTGAAAATGCCCTCCTTTCTGAGATTTACAGTAATGGGCGCGCTTTACGATATTGAATAACACATTCATTAGCATGTCTGAGTTAACACTCTTAATACAGGACGTAATGGCACTTTGCAAATCATTCAAACTTTTGGGGTTGTTGGCAAACACCTTATCCTTTACGTAGCCCCACAAGAAAAAATCCATTGGTGTGAGATCCGGTGATCGCGCTGGAAAGAGTTGCTTGTCGATCAGTCGCTTTCCGAATATCTGAGTAAGATGTTGCGTAGTTCTTCGAGAAGTATGGGCCGCTGCATTGTCTTGCTGGAACCATGCAATATGTCTTTCGTTTTCAGTTAAGGTCACGGCGAACTGATCGATGAATGAACAATACTCGTCACTGTCCACTCGACCTTCAAAGAAAGAGAAATGAATCCGTTCTCCAGTTTGCAACCCAGACACCGATTTTCTGAGGATGAAGTGAGGTTTCGACATACTGATGTGGATTCTCCGACAACCAACATCGCGTATTTTGTGAGTTCATGTATCCAGAGAGATGAAACCAAGCTTCATCACTCCAAAAGCATGTTTTCAAAAACTGAGGATCATCATTGGTCACGGCAATAAGCCAATCACAAAATATCGATCGCTGCTCATAGTCATTCTGCATCAGTGTGTGCATCACACTGGTCTTATAGGGAAACAGATGCAAAATTTTTCGACAAATCTTCTGAACACTGGAGTAGGACATGTCGATTTGTTGGGAAACTTTTCTGAGCGATTTTTGAGGACTGTTTATAAGTGCACCTTGAACAGCTGCGACATCTTCATCATCGAAGGACGGTCTTCCACTGTCTTCGGTCATGCACGGATCCCGTTTCTCGAAATTTATCGACCAATCTCTTAATTGTTGAATCGTGCGGAACAGGAGCGGATGGATTGAGTTGAAAGAGAGCACTCTTTGCTATAGAATAGCTTCCAGAACGAAAATAATTTTCAATCAAGCACACTCGTTCAGCAACGTTGTAAGCCATAGTGAGTGACGAGGTGAAATGAAGTGAAGCGAAGAATGATGTGTCTGACGCATTCGTATGTAGATATGCTAAGCCTGAAATTTCAAATGTTCATATCTATGTAAAAGTTGATCACATGACACAATCAAGTAGTCACGAGACAACCCGTCCTTCAAATGCTCATATCTATGTTCACATCTATTGTATAATCACGACAAATGATATTCGATTCAATTTAAACTCAATTAAACTCAAAATAAAGCATTTTCTTCACTTGCGTGACTTTATGATCACCCGGTATATCTACATGTGTATTCATAGCATTGCTGCCCGTTTCTTTCCTACATTGCTGCCAGTTCATTTCAATTACGCACAATAGTATAAACATAGATTTTTTCGGGCAACAATGCAAGACATTTTCAGGCGCTTACGCGCCCTGAAATGTCCTACATTGTTGCCCTCAAAATTTCATGTTTATGTTATATTGTGCGTTAATAAACTATGATATAATGTGGAATAAAGAGGGCAACACCTTCCCTTGTGCATTCTCATACTTCAGATTTGGACAGTAGATATTTCTAACCCTGCAATTGCTGAATAGAAAAGTGATATTCAAGAAAAACATCTGTATGATAGTGTAGAAATGGAGTTCGTCATACAGGCTGGATTGTTGGCTGTTTTTGCTTCCTGGTCCGCAATATGTTCCTGCATTATTATCCGTGTATGAGTTGGATAACGATATGTACCTAGATGGTAGTAAATTTCTATGAAAAGACTGAAAATCGCGTTTCTGACAAAATATGAAACGCAAAATTACATTGACTAGATACAGACACGTTTCATTTATATTAGATTTTATCCGATGCTATTTCATGACACATTTCAATATCGTTGAATAACACTTACAGAAAAGTGTAGTTTCGCAAAAATGAATGTTGTTCAAGAAGCTACGGTAATAACATAGCGTGACCACTGGTGAACTTAATACGAGAGGTGAACACATTGAAAGATGGTCATATACTTGCCTGCTATTGCAGATAGTTATCAATGACGTAATTCATTTTTAACAATATTAACGTTGATGTCACATGGCTCTATCAGATTGTAGAGTACCACACGTTGCTTGTATTGTGCAGTACGAGCTCGCGAACTTTTGGCATCCGAATTCCGAACACACCCGGCAGTTAACAAGTCACCTCATTCGCTTTAGCTTTTATGCGAATTGCAGCATTGTTTTTGAATGCATGTCAAAATGTTCTGTACATAACTTAAAAATCAAGAATAGGAAGAGAAGGTAGAACTTAGTTAACATAATTTGCAGTCTTCCTTTACCTTCCGCTAATTTGCTGGTAAACTGTGCTTGGCCGAAAATAAGTTCTTGAGAATTTACTTCGAGTCACATTTTGTAGTGGGCAACACTTCGCATATCAAATACACCATGGCTAGTTAACTCAACGCTCCCTTCGTTCGTTCTTCATCTCGCTTGCAGATACCCCTCTTGTAACTTCTCTAGAGACGTCGCTGTAAGTCCGTTTTCTGTTTGATTTCCTATCGTGTTCTTCAGGCTCGTACATTCCAACCTGAACTACTTTCGCAAGTTTACGGTAGCAATCTCCTGCTGTTGATCGAAGTGCTGAAGAAGCAGATTACAAAACATATTCAACAGGCAGAGTGAGAGATCCAGTTCCAAGCGGCTGTTGATTGTATCATACAACTTTATGTAAGAATTCCTGTGTTAACCTTCAAGACTGTTGCGGTCACGCGCAGTTTAATGCGTGACCTCTCCACCCGCATTGCAATGAGAGTGTTATGAAATGAACCAGCAAAATGTCAAGATAGTTTACTAGATGAATGCCCTGATGATTCTTCAGCGGTATGAAAACTTCCTGAGTAGTGAATCATGTTCCAGCAAGTGAACAGCTTCCACCGCTCATCTTATTGTGCTCTTGAAGACCCTACAATGTGGATTCGGTGGAGAGCACGCCTTTTATGAAGAGGATTGAGCAAATATCAATACAAATTGCAATTCAATTTGAAAGTGCTCATACATGTAAGTTGAGTGGCGGCCTACCCGTTAGCCGATGTCTCCCCAAACGTCCGGCTGCAGTAAGTCTGCGGCTGACGTAATTAATCCGGGAAACGTCGGTTAGTCTCTGTCAAGTAGCCGCCGAATAAGACTTCTTAGATATAGGCAACACGAACACCAAATGATGCTAATAGATGCTTCAGATCATTTGACTGTCATGCCTACAGTTGAGAAGATCAACTTGCCATCCATGTGCAGTATGCCATACCAACACAGCAACAAGATATGCAAATTTCGCAGTCTGTATACTTGTTTATAATTGACAAAAAACCGTTGCATGGCAGCTTCTTAAATACTTACCTCTAAATTAATAATATTTGAATTATCTTCTGATTTAATCCATTTCTTTATCAAACAATTTCAAAGCTATGTGAACAATTAACATAAAGATTTTACTAGTTACACGAACGTAAATTTATTAGCTTGTTTTAAATGTTCACGAGAGCTCGCAATTGATCGATTATGGAGATTCGCAATAATTAATCGATTTAATGTCTAAGAGAAATTACAACCACAAGTCAATAAAAGACACCAACACCCTCGATCTCTCGACCGCACTTGCCTGACCTAGGAATCGTACCGAAGTCCACGGTGGAGACGAGCTCGCACCTTCTTCACTAGGCCAAGCCAGTGGATTGTGGAATCAAGGGTTTTGGGTGTATTTTACTAACTTGCTTGTTGTCATTCTCTCTAGACATTCAATACCATACAACAGACCTTCGTTTATCAATTGAATGATTGTGACGAAAGTGATAAATTTTTTAGCGAGCAATCATTGGTGATAGCCCTGTACATGATACAAACGTTGACATTTCACATTTTGTTGTCAACCGCAGGGATAAGCCAAATGTTGAAGTGTAGCACATTTCTCTAATATTTTATCTTGGACATACCCCCTAATAGCTGACTTCAGACTGAGAATGTCCGTAATGAGCTTCGTTTAGTTATTTCCATGAAGGCGAACTTTCAGCCTTGGCCGGTCATCGACCAGTAGGCCACTGTACATAATCTTCGTACTTGAAGGCCATGAAATCAAAATATGTACATTCAGAGATACAAGCTTGCATCATTCAAATGCAAATTGTCCGTAAATGGAGGCGTGGTTTGTCAGATGCTTTGTGTTGATCAGAGACAACATTACACGTGCACTGCGTGAAGTGTGTAGGTAGCTGTTTACTCCATCTTGGCTGACTAATATGGCCAACTTTGAATTTTGTTTCGAAGACTGAAAGCATTCAATAATAGGCACTTTTCGATGTTTGTTTTGGGATTTAATATAATAGCGTGGAAATGCGTATAATCCAGATTAATGTGTTTGGAATGTGTTTTCATATCATTTCAGTATTTATGGTTCTTAATTTTCCTTTTTATTCGATTTTGTGAATTTAGAATGCATTTCAATATTATCTCACTTTACGCATCGGCTCTATACGATTTCATGAATAGGGCCCGCCACGCGACCCCGCCCGTCTGAGTTTGAGCGCTCAGGTATTTGGGCCGAAACGCAACCATGCTTTTATTCTTTAGTGGCTTTAAGTAACTGTTACAAAACGTTGCGAGCATTGTGGTTGTCTGGCTACTGTTCGCAACCGACGGTTTTCTCGTGTTTGTTATTGTGTTGCTAGCTCGTAAATCGAAACTGATAACTGACGAATGAATCTCTTGTTGAAGGATCATGTGCTTGTCAAGGAAGGGGTTTACAATACAGCTCAAGAGCGCCAGCTATAGACCCCTGTCCTCCGCAGATCCGGTCTTGATTGGATCTAAAATACAAGTAGAGCTAGTCTGGTCCAATATTTATGAGCCTTTTATATCTACCGGTGGGAGCGCTCCACCTCTACTCTGAAGGACAGTCAGTCGTTGAAATTTGATATAAGAATTTAATAAAACTGCATCTTACTTTAATTGAAATATTCGGCATTAGGGATGTCTTAGTTTCAAATTCATTGGTTTGAGGTCGGCATTAGCAGTATTGAGCTTTTGACCGTTTGAAATGGACAATACAGTGATGAGAAAAATGCCTTATTACTCAGAAAACTTATCTATTTATGCTCTACTTTCTCAACTTCCAACCCAAACATGAAAATTATAATTTCTGCCTTTCGATAATTCGACTTTTGCAACCACTGATATGAAACCGCTCATATAACTCAATTTCTCACGAAGTTAGAAAAATAGTGTTCCCTCAGGTTTTACGAAGATTTTATCTATATTTTGCGACGCATGTGGGGAACTTCCCTAAAAAAAGCAAAACATTGACTGTAAACTGAGAGAGCGATGCTTTTTCTTACGTCGTGGAATATTGAATCATGAACAAACTCTAGTACAAGACAAAGAGAGAACCGCTCTTATAGCATTTGATATTCAAAATCAGCAGGTAATGATTATTTCTTCAGCCAATGTTCGAGCAGAAAATGTTGCCGGAAAATAAGACAATTCATAATTCATTTTCTATCAATCATTCAGGCTGAATTTCATTACCAATATGAATTCTTGAAACGTTAGAACGTGTTAGACCATGATTCACCGAAGTTCGATTAAGTTTTCTGCTCAACGATGATAAATGCTCATTTCGAAGGTCAAGGCTGCTTATTATGCATTCAATTCCACACACGATGGTGAAGATCGTGAATAAATGTCGAAGACATGTGGGATTTTTGAATTAAGCAAAGTAGACTTCAAAATGAATATTTGAAAATTTCTTCAAATTTGTTGTTTAAATTTAGAAGTTTGCTCTTTTCAGCAACAAGTACGATCTGGTAGAAATGGATAACACGACTGGAAAGATCATTGGCTGAATATGTCAGAACTTGAAATACACGAGGATTGAGTTATTGGAACATTTTATTAAGAGAGTTTCCCCTTTTCTAACAGGCTTCCTTAACAGCGAAAATGTCCCGTTATAACCCCTGTCCATCGACATCGGGCTCTAAATCTCCTCGAGATCCAGAAGGGATGCTTCTCTAAAGTGTTTCACCGGGTCACATGAAACGTAGCCGTGCAACATGCAAGCATTTAGTGTTTGACCTGTCTAGAGGTGATTTTCATTTGCAACAACTCGATAACCTCCGTTCTACATACGAATAGCAACTAAAAAATGAAAATCAGTAACTTTGACAGACTTTTGACTTAGAGATTGCTATTTATGACGACAGAGTGGTTGAATGTAGGTAGAAGTTACTCAGGAGTTTAAGAAGAAGAGATTGATGGAATAGAGCTCTGTGGAAGATTTTCCTTCAAAAGCAGCCGTTCCAATGTATTTATGAAATGACATTCTACAGTTCTAAATAACTACAAATGTGATTGTTGAGAAAGACGCCTTCGATATCCAAAGATATCAAGTGATTGCTTAAATATGCCATTACTGCTAAAAATTAATAAATAGTAGTTACATGACATTTGGATTTCCAATATTCTATTCGATGTCTATGGTCTAGTAGATGATCATGATGTGATTCACTGACTCATATTAATAAAAAACTTGCTCATATTGAAAATTGATGCATTTCTTTGAAAGCCATCGCACAAGATGTTTGCAAGAAATGGTATAATTGGGCATGCGGTAAATTTGACGCTCTATCGGGTCAAATCTAACGATTTTTGACGCAAGGCTTGATAATACGCTGAAACTAAAAGTCACAAACGCGTAGATCAGACGGTTCAATTTCAAGTGAACTTTGACCAAAGTGCGACAGACGATCCGAATGCACCTTTCCATGGATTGGAAGGTTGATGTAGCAAAAAAATGTTGCGACCATTTGAAGGTGATTGCGTTGCCTTACTTTGGACAATTCTATCATTAATTTGACGAAGGAGATTCGCTGTTTTCCAGCTTGCCCCACAAGTAGGCCTACTCTCGTTGTGAGAGTTTCAGGACCATCAGATGGCCACTACTATAAATCCGATTTGTGTATATTGCATTATATATTTATTCCGAAGGCATCGATCAGCAGATGGTTCGTCGAAACCCTAATTTGCAAGGTGAATTATTGCGACACGACAGTTATAATTAATACTCGTGCATCGCGTTTCCGTGGAAGTCAGTTCACGCGTGCGCACTTTGTGACGTCATTTGTGAGTGATCATCGCCGTCAGCCGTCAGTTCCTAGTGCTATGATTGGCAGTGGTCACATTCGATTTCCGCAAAGCAAGACGTGCTATGGTGCTGGCGAGGAAACTAGAAAAGAACCGAAGTTTCGCACCACTTACCCGTGTGTTCTCTCCATCTACTGTAAATTCATTTAATTCATGTAGTTCCATATTGTGAGCCGAATTCACATCACACAATTGTTTTTCACTTTCTAAGTTTTTCTTTCAATGACAGATCAGTTAAGATGCAAGAACAGTGCTGCTATTCATTTTAGCGTTCCGACGAAACTGCTTCCAATAAGAAGGTAGGAAAGCGCTTGCAATGTTTTCTTCATTTTGCCATTTTGTTCTTCTCATTGGTGTTGGAACTGCGCAGAAATTAAATACTCGTATTTCCACTCTTGTGTGGATGGCCAAGTGAAATATTCTTCATTGAAAGTTCTGTGCCAAATTTCTTATCCACTAAAATTGTATGATTGTCATCAATATAGAGTACAGCACCAAGGTTTTAGAATATATTTGTGAATGTGATCAGAGGAGTCCTTGTATGGCTAAATACTCAATTAAGTCAAGTTTATCAGGAGTTGATATAACAAAGTATTTGAACGATACAAGGGCTTCTCTGATCACGTTCATCACACAAAGTTTCAACCACAACTGGAATATGACCAGTACTGAATAGATGTCTCATTCAGCGTCCGCAAACTTCTAGTAAGCTGCTTTAAATATTCCACGAAATCCACACAATTGTCCGGCGCTCCTTTCTAAATATCGTGGATGTATTTTGGTCGTTGGAAAATGCAAACTGACAACAGAACAATGCCAATATTTATGTACAACTTATCCTCATATGGAAGCCACTCTCGAATAGAACCCACCCTTCTCTAATTTGAACAGTCCTCTAATGCAACAGTCCTTCATTTTGTGGTGACTCAGCATCAGCAACTGACATTTTCTTTATTGGTCTTGCATACACAAGGGATACAATCCTGTACACAACTTTCATGTCTGAAACGTTTTCGTCATAGACGTATCGCACATTACAACATGCATATGCACTTTTTTACACTTCTTCAAACAATTGCTTATAAAATCAAAATTATTTAAATCATAAAATATTCATTATTTCATGTTTTTGAGATACATGCAGGCCTACAATTGGAACCACCTATGAATTTTTTGAATTTTGAATACTGTCATTTTTCATGTCATTTGATGCTGTTAAGGTCGACAGTCATAAAGAAATAATGCCGGGTGTTTTTATTTTAGTTTTAATTTTAGAATGATGAATATCGAAGACCTGACACTTTCTGCTGATTTTCGTTTCTTCAACAATGTCAAACTGCAATCTTATTCCTGTTCACATTGTTTCTTGCAACTTCCGAATTTATGTATTGTCATTTGAAGCAGCCAAATTTCATAATTCAAGGGCTAATATTTCTGACAGTGGCATCTTGTCAAATGTTCTGCCTTTCTCTGCCAATTAATGATTTGATGCATCAGAGGTCATGCATGTCAGCTGTCACAGATGAAAACATATCACGTGGCATTCAATGAAAACTATTATTATGAAGCATGTGATAGATGTGTCAGTTCTGTATTGTCAATACTACAGAATTAGATTGTTTTATCGTATCACTTTGCTAGAAGTGCAAACTGATTCAAACAGATGGCACATGCAGGAACTTAATAAGTGGGCAAAAAGAAATTTTTAATACCTTACAGAGATAGGAAAAATAGTCGTGCGTCGCTTGCGGATTGCTCTGAATTCCTTCAAAATGCTCCGATTGCCACGATTCCTTCAGATTCGAAGAATTCAGATCATTGCGCACAAGTTTTCTCGATAATGTTGGGTCCTCCGATCATTTCAAAAAAAGTTAGCAGGCGCATGAAAAAACGTTCACAAACTCCTCTGTAGAACTTGACATCGTTTTTTTGCTGTGTGATCCGGTTGATAACAGTCACTGAAACTTTGCACAATTTGGCGTGTTTAATGTTGAACTGGCTGCTTATTGTTCGATTGCTATGGTATTTGGTCAGGAGATCGTGCCATTTCAATAACGTTACATGTTCCAATGCTTCCCTTCTAGTCAAACGGCAGAAGAGACGACTCTGTGGTCAATGCCCTTCAAGTTCGGATTACACAATCGCAAGCCAGTCCAGTTAACCTAGAGATAAATCCTGACAAATCTGGTTGCTTTGAATTGCATCCGTCGGCGACCATTCCTCTCTGATTTGTCGAAGTCCTATCAAATTTCCTGTATCCAAATGGGTCATTCATAGATACACGCTCTGAAAAAAAATATTTTTTTACCACTCCACCCACCCTCATTCCTTTGCATGACATTTATGCATCAAATGATTGTCAAGCTGGTGATGGAATTTTGATAATTTAAACATTTCCGCCTGCTTAAGCTTTTGTCATTTACCGCTATGGTTTGGCCTACATTTTGTCACCCCAGTCCGACAAAACATTTGATTTTCAAATTCTTTATTTCTTTATTTCATTTTTTGCATTTTCCTTCTTAGGCGAGGTGGCATGTATCCAAGTACCATAGCTAGCGAATATAGCTACGCAATCTGGTGTCAATGGAACTGAGTAATTTGATGCCATTGAGAACAAATGATTCCCATGACTTGTTCAAAAGATTAGATCATTGAATATCTATGTCAAAGGAACTAGTAACGGTATAATCAACCGACATGTTTGCTCTATATGACCAAATCCTTCATAGGATTGATGTTGTTCAGATTTGAATTCAAAATGTTTTTTTTTATTTTTGTTATTTTAATTGGGTCTCAAGCCAGATTAACAGAATTTTTTAGATTTGTTGCATTTCTAGAATACGAAAATTCTAGCTTATGTCGATGCACACAATCCGTGTGGAAGCTGATGACATCAGCTATCATCTTCAACCACTTACATAGTTCATTTGTAAAGCCTGGTTTACGTGGCGTGCGAGCTTCGGGATCTTCGGCTGCAATGAGCTATGGGGCTAATACTTCAGTGGGTAATTGATCTCGACCAATGAATAATCAATGAAGATAAAATTCAATGTCAATCTTTGAAACACACGTTTCAAGTACTCCTGGTTCGACTTTATTAGGTTATATGATATTGACATTATGACCGACAATCGATTTTCATGGGGAGATGTTTGGATTTTGCAGGAGGCTGACAAATTAAAAATTCAGAATTATTTTCTTAGATATACAGATTGTTTCATAAAAAATGGATCACCCTTAAACATCGCCTTAACTTCAACTTTGTCCAACTCCGCCAAACTTGAACGAATTTCTCTGAAATTTGGAAGATATGTCAGTTGTGCTTACTAATATCATTGTTGGAAATTTCAAGCATGAATATTGAGTTGTTTTCCTGCTATAGATAAAAAAGTAGTAGATAATTTGATCTTCATTTAGCAATGTTACACAAAATCATACCTCACTCTTATAAAATTACATTTGTTTCCTTTGTTATGTAATATGTTGTTCTACAAACCAAAAGCTATCAAGCAAAACAAAAATATAGAAAATCGGTCAATCAGAGCCAGTATAGCACCATTATTCATCAACAATAATGTAACTGCTACATGTGATTAACTAGACTTCATGTTCCATAGCTTCCTGACTTCGTTGCGGTGGTGTTGGCAGCACTCCTGATTGCTTTCAGCTAGAAATCTATCTCTTACCGGTTGAAAACAATACAAAGCACAAATGAACAATAACGAGATCGCATTCACAAAAGGAAAAGTGTCAGCCTTGCTAGAACTAGGGTTTTCTTTGCTAGCTACAAGCAAGCAACTAAATGTCCCTTACACAAATGTGCATCGATGGCATAATGATGATTTTCGACTCTGTCGTAAAGAGGACTCTGGCCGTCCACGCAAAACATCCAAACGTACAGACCGCCTAATTTTGAGATTTGTTAAAGTTGATCCAAGTCTCTCGTTAGCTGAGATGGCTGCACTAGACTCGTCTATTTCTAAGTCCACTATTCGTAGAAGACTTATTGAGTTGAATTTCAAGAGCTGTAAGAGGCCTTCTCAGATCGAATTATCAGATCAGCATGCAAAAAGACGTCTCAGATGGGCAATGAGTCATTGTCACTGGCGAAATCAATGGGATCGGGTTGTCTGGTCTGATGAGGCATCAGTCTGTCTGTAGGATAGTGATGGTCGATTGAGATTATGGATAAAATCTGATCAGGAAATTCCGAAACATTTACATCGTCCCCGGGTACAAGGTGGTGCGACTCTACTGATTTGGGCTGGCATTTGGACCAATGGCCGCTCTGAACTTCACATACAGCAAGGAACCATGAATTCTGAACGCTATGTGAATGTTTTACGAATGAACATTGGCCAAATGACAGATGAACTTGGTGATCCATCGACTTGGTTATTTATGGATGACAATGCTACGTGTCACAGGAGTAGTAGAGTCAACTTATGCAAGTCTCAATTAGGGCTTAGTCACTGTTAAAAAGAGAGTGGAGAAAGTTAGATCAGTCAAAAATCAACGATATCATCGAATCAATGCCTAGACGAATTGGTAATGTCATTGACAACAAGGGTAGGGCCACAAAGTATTAGCTTCTTAAGAACCGTTACTGTATCATAGCTTATCAGATTATATAAGGACATTTAAATATATTTGAGACAAGAAATAACATGAAAAATGCTGTCTGTATCATACTTATGTTTTATTTAGTCAAATTTTAGGATGATCCACTTTTTATGAAACGGACTGTATAACTCATAAGTCGGCACAATATATTCTTATATTGATTCCAGTGATTGGGTCTTTCAAGTTACTACAATAAAGATCATTTCCGTATTCCGGTTTGCAGGATATTAATTTGCTCAATTAGCTTTAGTTTACCTAGAAAAATCTTGTCCGTCTACATATTCAACTCAAAAGGTTCTCTTTGGTAGGATTAAGTCCTCTCTTGCTGAACATAAACCAGTTAAAGTTTTGTTTAATTCCACTTTTTCCTATCATTGTTGCCTACCCGATGTGCAGAATCAGCAAATCAAATACTGATTATTGCGTCCAGAAATCAAAAGTTAACAATCGGTCCTGCATGACATAGCACTAGACCAGTGGGTCTCAATCTTACATGGTTTGTGGCACCCCACCACATTTTGTCACCCCAGTCCGACAAAACATTTGATTTTCAAATTCTTTATTTCCTTATTTCATTTTTTGCATTTTCCTTCTCAGGCGAGGTGGCATGTATCCAAGTACCATAGCTAGCGAATATATCTACGCAATCTGGTATCAATGGAACTGAGTAATTTGATGCCATTGAGAACAAATGATTCCCATGACTTGTTCAAAAGATTAGATCATTGAATATCTATGTCAAAGGAACTAGTAACGGTATAATCAACCGACATGTTTGCTCTATATGACCAAATCCTTCATAGGATTGATGTTGTTCAGATTTGAATTCAAAATGTTTTTATTTTTTATTTTTGTTATTTTTATTTTTGTTTTTTTATTTTTTTATTACCCACTGATTTGCTGATTATGAACAGGATAACTTATTATATTTGGTCTTCTCGTGGCCCCCAGTCAATGGTCTTGTGGCTCCCTATGCGTGTGGCCCTCGGTTGAGAACCACTGCAGTGGACTATGGTTTTCAAAATGTCATTTTTCACGTGGTAAACCAAACGACGGGAGATCATGTTGATAGCGAGGAAAGTAAAAAGGTAACTACCCTTTGTTTTACAGTCGAAGTTCTATTAATGAAGTTAAATTTCTAAGTCGCGACAGCACTTTGGCGTCCCGCGCCTTCAAAGGTCGAGAGAACTACAGTTGGTGGACATAGCTCTATCGACATTCGAAGGCGCGGGACGCAGAAGTACTGTCGCGACTTAGAAAATTTTACCTTTATTAATAGAACTTCGACTGTAAATCGTAGGGAAGTTGCCTTTTTACTTCGCTCGTTTTCTTTTACAATGAATAGACTAATGACAAAGTAGAGACTTTGTCCTTGAAAATTTTTAATCAGCAACAGATGGAAGTAGCTAATTGTCCCCGGTCATCATTACTGGAATTACATATCACTACAAACTACACATTGTGTGTGAACCCATTACTTTATTATGTAGATTATGAAAATTATTTATTTTGCAGACCGATGAGACGAGAGATAAAGTGGGTAAGAATGACGATATGGACAGGCATGTCGTTCCGTAATAACTCCCGGATAAGCCCTCTGATTTTGTGAATTACTGACCTTCGTCGTGACCCAATTTGCCATATTGATTCATGCTAGGTTCTCAAGCTTGATTGATCACTGAACGGAATGCATGTATTAAATGAATTTGTAGAGTTTGCTTATCGTTAAACCAGCAACTTCAAACAGTGTATAACTTTGAAATAATAGTAAGAAAATAATTTCATTGAGTTACTTAAAGTGTAGAATCAACTCGCATAAACAGTCTGATTTGACTCGGAAGATACATTACTTTGAACACTCGTCGATTAACATTTATGTTTTGAAATCAATGCAGAATTGGCAGATTTTAGAAATTTGAATTTCTACATTAAATGAGCTACATTCCCAAATAAGTTTAAAGGTAGAAGGATTAGTGTTTTACAAACTTTTCTTATAAAGTTATCAAATCCAATAGAAAATTGACTCATTGAAAAGAGTTGAGCAATAGAAACCGACACGAAATTACCCGAAATGTGAGTTCAGAGCTGTCATGATTCGGACGGAGCTATTTCTCCGTCATTTGTCCCGAAATAAATGCTTTAATGAATGATAAAAGTTTGTCAGCGTCAACGTTCATCGTCACAAACATTTGGAGGAGGCACCTTGGCGGCCATTCCGAGTTCATGCTCAATGAGGGCATTGTCTTCACAGTCTTCCAAAGCGGCTAGCAGACGTGCCAAGCGTTTTCTTTCTTGAAACAATTCCATGAAGACGATCGATTGGGACTTGCACTTCGGTTTGTAGACGGTACCAAGTGACTTGAGAGATCTCTCCAATACTTTGATGTTCTCTTGAGACTGACTGATACAGTTTTGGATTTCTCCACGCAGACTTGGGTCGATGTAGACCGGGGCACGCAGAGTTTCACAGGAAACGCTGCTTGAAATGCCTGGAGATCTGGGAGAGAGAGCGCGGAGCGCTGCTTTGCCGAAACGTCCTACGAAAGACGAAGACATGTTGGTCCCCGAACGCAGCTGTGTTGACAAGAACGCGTCGAAGGGCTTGCAAGTACACGAGGGGAACGACTTTAAATAGCGCGATCTGAAGCGTGCGGCTAGACACTGTGATTGGCTGTCGATCCAATTTGCGTAATGAATGGATTGTTGATGACATCAACGATGCACGATCAGACGCATATGATAGACTGAAGCCGAGTGAAAACTATTTACAGTTGCGCAATTATTTCCACGACAGATTAGAATATGTCCTTCCAAGCGCTCTTTCATAACAATCCATTTCATTCATTGTACTTTTGGTGACTCGGCGGCGTCAATTGGATTGAGTCAGAGACTCTCAATTATATTGTGACGTTTATTTACCACTTTTCACTCTAAATACATGTGGTTCGACGTTCTATCCGGGGTTTGTTGATAGACGGATATCTATGTTCTAAGACCAATAAGCACTTAAAATCACTTGAAGGAATCTCTGATTTGCAAATCAATTGAATTTCAATCAAATGAATCATTTTGTTGCCGATGATCAAAGTGGAAAATCGACTGAACATGAAACTCTTGCCTTCATCATCCTCATTCATTTGAGTTAAGTGGTATTCCACACATTTTGCAGATCTTAGGCAAACCTCATTCACAGCCGAAATCCAAAGTAATATGAATTATAAGCAGGGATATTCCCATCATGGGTGTGCGAGTTACCTATACTCGAGATATTCGGTGGTTTTGCCGGTTCGAAACTCTATACTCGACACCCGAAATTTTAAGCTCACACTAGCTACCCGCTACTTGATGCTCTTCGAGCACCTTGGTGCTCCCTTACAGGGTCACGCCTATTTGATACTCAACTGAAAAGTGAATTACGCCTACGCTAAAGGGGTCTCACTCTTATACTCTCTGTTCTCAGTTCTAACTGTGCATCAGGGGTGTGTGAGTACCTGATACCATGGATGCGGAGTCCCGGAGTCCTATCAAATGATAGAACTCCGGACTCCGGCCCATAACTAGACCCGAAATACGTACAAGCAAATTATTTATTCTCGTGCATATAGCTGTCACTGTCTTGGTGTCAACTTTCTCCGTAAAACGAAAGTGCAGAGACAGCAGTGCATACAAAGCTTATAATAGTTGTGGGAATGAACCGTGATAGTGAAAAAGGATTGTTTTTTCACTCGGTGATATAGTAGAGAAGAGAAGCCTTCCTATCCTCTATCACACCTACGCGCCAAAGGTCACATCAGAGACAAAAGTGAAATACTAGTTTGTTTGAGAACATTGCCTCTTGTTGCCACGTTAATCGTGTGTGATGGCTCCTCTAAAGCGCATATTAAAATCGAAAGTGTACTCATAATTTTTGGAGAAGGACGGTGGATTTTGGAGGATTTTCCTGCCTGGTAGAGACTGGAGAAAAACCGCGTGAAGCACACATCAAGAAGATGGGAGGAGCCGAGTCGTATGCATCCAACTGAAAGCGACATTTGATCAACTATCATCGAAAATGATTGATAATTGATACAGCAATGATCACTAAAGATAGGTTCAGGTAAGCCTATGATGTATGTTACTAGGATCTATGATGTAGGTTACTAGTTAATTTTTCGAAAAACCACCCGGAGTCGGAAAATGATAGGACTCAGCATCCCTGCCTGATGCTCGAGATATTCGAACTTTCTGACAGTTCGATATTACATACTCGACACCCGAAATTTCAAGGTCATTCCAATAAGTCGATACTCGCTGCTAGAATTCAGAAACAGATGCTTACATAGCGCTGATTCCTTACCACGGCTGTCATCTCTTTCAAATTTTGTCGCTTCGATGTGAAAATGGATATAGATTATTCCTAAATTTTCATTTGTGTGACTTTCACAAAATTAATGTGAACCTAACTATTGAATATTTATGAAGATATAATGTTCTTATGCAGTCATATTCATTATAAGAATGCAGCTGAAACACCGCTGTTTTCATCACCGCCTCAGGCGTTTTTACAAACATTTGCAATTCATTGTCCGGTTTTTAATTCTATGTTTAGTTCTAATCCGGCTAGGCATCTTAACCAAATTTCATTGACGCAATAGAGATGGGAGAGTGGAATTCTAATAATATTCAACACTTTGAAGCATTGGGTCTACTTGATAAAGCACTCTTACGTTGATTTATCAGTTTTCCTTGTCCAGGAAAAGCTGAAGGGACCGAGTCATCGCTTGTATTTATGACACAGGAAACATTACCTGTTTACAAACTCAATTTCGTGAAGAGACTGATTGCGAAACAACCTTAGTTATTATGTAAGTTTCTAAATTAGTATACTTGTACAATATGCAATTCTAAAAATCATCCCTTCCCGAACTAGAATCTGGGCTTCTCTCCTGATTACAAAGTTAGTATGCTCATGTTTTAATGAAATGCATCGTTAAGAAAATCAATTCATGACGTTGATATTATGGATTCAAGTAATTTAATCATAAAAATCCATTATTACGAGACGACCTGCTGTCGAGACCAACGAGCATACTTGAACCTGTTGAAAGAAAGATATTGATTCATTCACTTCTACACCTTTTCCAATTCATCAATGCAACTTCTCAGTTCAACAAAAGTAATTTCAGATCAGTAATACAAAATCTCAGATCATTTGTGCGTGATGTCTCAATTCAATAGTGCAACATATCTCAAACCAATTAGGCTAATCATATTCTCAGTGATACACAATGAAGATGAATTATAGAACAGTGAAATTCCATCATTGTATTCTTCAAATTCGATCAGTGGGTCTATCATTGATTTTTTTAATGAACAAACATTTTTTCATAGTTTCTTAAGTGATGATTATGACTCGCGTTGTTGCTGCTCCCATTTTCGGTCAAAAACAACGGAATTTATTGAAGCCTCCTACTTTTAATACAAGTTAAGGAGTTTATAGATGTACGGAAGAGCATATTTTGTCCAAAAATGCGAAAAAAAATTGCTGAAACACGAGGACATCAGGTATCACTAAAACAGAGCTGAACCCGTGTGAAAATGATTTAAAAAGATGCCTGTAATAATAATAATCGTATCTTATATATCGTCGCAATAAATCCAAATAATTGAAAAAATCTTTTCTGTTTATTCAGTCTAAAAATTTCGCTTTAAGGGCACGAAATTCCTTATGCTTTGACTGCCTAGAACATTAAAATCCCACCGGAAACCTCCGAGATGTTGGAAATTCTAGTCACTGTAGGAATTGCCCTCGAAATAGCAAAATGACATGATAAAAATGAGTTTGAGATATTTAAAAGCGACAGATTATATGACTTTTTGCACTTACGCGCACAATTTCAAGGACGAATTGTATGTGACGAATTAACCGATGTTAAGCATGTGAAATCAAAGTAAGTATCTGTGTGAAATGGATAGGAGTTTCGGAAGTGAATAGCTTTAGTATCGAATTAACTGATTTCAATTCGTCAAGCTTTATTTGATGAAAAGTTTTCCATTCCATAGTGACATCAAAGTGATATACATAAGATTCCAGTCTTTAGCTGCAAAGTATTTAATTAAAGGAATATTAACCTCATTAAGAAGATCACGTAACAAGGGAGCTATATGAGACAATTCACAGATAAGTATTCTGTTAACTATATTCGACAAGGATTATGCTGCAAATAGCAACCTTAACATCGCATCATGTCTTGTTAAGTAGTGAAAGGTTTTTCATAATGTTTCAGTTTAATGTTCACCATTAAGGGCGTGTCTCATCCGACATAGGTCGCAGAATGAATCATGATGCTTTTCTAGCCATCAATCGAATGAAATTCAAATTTGAGAGACAATTTTCATGTGATTTAGGCATATGACACTACACATGACACCAGCCACGCGGTTTTATTTGCGCACCGGGTTGTCAAAGTCAAACTCTTGCTCCATATTGACGACAACGAGTATGTCGAGCAGGTCAAAGGTTTCGCACTGATTTGCCGGTATCTGAACCCGCCCACTGTGACGTCAATCCATAGCGATCTTTCATCTTCACCGAAATATCAAAATGTTCTCGGTACAGCTTTACCGACGAATTAGTTCAGAATGACGCACTGAATCATGCATGCCGGCACGTGTAGCACTCCATGAGAAGTTTGAGTGCTTTCAATATCTATCACAGGACTAATAACGCATTATTAACAGACGTCTGAGTCTGACAGGATATCATTTTGGTCTCTTTGCTTTTCATGCAGACATCCGACTATTGTACATTTCAAAAAGAACTACACTTCGTTGCCAACAAATTCAGTTGTAAGGTGGCACAAAAGCAGTGAAAGAACGGATAGCAGAAGTTGCATTCGCGAAAAAGAAAACATAAGATAACATTACTATTTCATAAAAGATAACAGTGCCAATCCTCCTGAGCACAGTATAGAAATATACAACTTGAACAATGCTCAAGCAATTTAAGGATTATCATAAAATTTGAAATTGTGCCCCAGATCATCATTAGAACATTATATCATTACAAACAAATATTTTTGAACATCAACGAGAAGCGATTTCAAGCAGTTTTTATAGCTGGATTGAAACTGATCTCAATGATTTTGCAATCTCATTCTCAACAGACTTTTTTTAGAAGTATCTGTTGAAGGATTTGCAAGATATGGCTACATTTATGAATATTGAATCTTGTTTTCTTCATGATGGAAATGCATCTCTTCGTAAAGGTTAAATACATTTTCTTTTGGCTTTTTCTGATAGATTGTCATCAACTCTCCACATAGAGGCCCCTTTTGGCATCACGTCTCCTCGAAAGGGCCATTTTTAGGTGTCCTTAAAATGGCCACCTAAAAATGGACTCAGTGTGGTCTCCGTGGCACAGTGGTTAAGTGCTTGGCCTAGCGATCTTTTGGTCCAGAGGTTGAGCCCTGAAGGTGTCATTGGAAGTCGGCAGGAGGGGCATCCGGACTAAAAGTACTACAACGCTCCATAAGTCTGACTATGTCAGCACCGCCCAAGCCCCAAGTATGGGGAGTAGTGACGTAAAAGCTTACTACCTAATGAAGTTTCCTGAATTAAATACATTTGCCAGCATGAGGTCATTTGTAAATTGAATAATGCAGAATATGAACTTTGAATTACTTTAATTTCAACGATATTTTACAATGCATTGCTTCGGAATGTGGAAATGATGTGTAGAAATAAAATCGGTAAAAAATAGACTAAGTTTTATATCCTTTTTTACAGAATTTTCACCCCTAGCACAGCTATGAACCATGAACGAAGCTAGGGGTTGCTCAATGAAAAGTAACAATTTATATTATTTTAAATAAATAAAAGGAAGGCTGTTCTCACGCTTCTTGAAAGTATCAAGATTGCATTGGTCAGGGAAAGTGGTCTTGGGAAGCTGATTCCAAAGCTGTGCCGTGTGAACAAAATAGCTTCTCGCGTTCTAAGCTCACATGATAGCATGTAAGTGCATCAGCTGTGCGAGAACTTCTAGAGAAGTTTTATGTTTGGGTGCGCACTCATTTAATGCAGAGCTGCTTACATCGAAATAGTACCTGTAAAAGAGACTGAGTGAAGCGACATCCCGTCTGACGGAGATCGGCTGCAACTCGCTAGCAAGTGTTTCACCATACGATTCTTGACACGTTTCTCAACCCTTTCTTGGAGGATAAGATGTGTTTGTGGGGCGTCTGCCCACAGATAACAACAATACTCCATCAGAGGACGAATAGTGGACTTGTAAAGATAGCAGACAGTCTGTGGTGGAAGATAGCTGCTGGCACGATAGAGACTACCAATGCGTTGAGCTGCATGCTTGCTGATGGACTGGTTGTACGGTTTCCATGGCAAGTCTTTCGTAACCGCCAATCCAAGGAAGGAGATGGAATCTTGTTCTATGATCCCATTATCAGACATATGAATGCTATGATCATCATCATCTTCTTTAAGTCGTGAGTGCAGAATACTCTGAGTTTTTGAAGGATTGAAGGAAGCAAATCAATTGGCGCCCCAGTCTGAGACCCTACGTAAGTCTTCATTAAGAACGTCGCGTAACTGCTGACGTTGCTGAGTGTTCCTAGCAAATCGCTGATTAGAATTGAAGAGTGTCGTGTCATCTACATGCATCACCAATTTACTCACTAGGCAGTATGGGAGGTCGTTGATGTACAGCAGAAAAAGAGTGGGTCCCAAAATTAACCCTTGAGGAACTCCTGCATTAACAACCTTGGTGGAAGACTTTTGGTCATCTAAGACGACAGATATCTGCCGGTCACTAAGGAAAGAAGCAAGAAGTTTGTGGAGTTGATCAGTAACTCCATAGGACTTAAGCTTCCTAAGGAGTCCCTGATGCCAGACTTTATCGAATGCCTTGGATCATTTTTTAAGATCATCTTATATTAAAAAATAGAAGTCATACTCATAGTTGATGATTGTATCACACATCATGTCAATTCCCCTAAGACCTGTTTTACCTTAATTTGTTTGCGAATCTAAATAATTTCGATGCATATCACTTATTCTGATGACAAGATGCTTACTGTTTTGTTTTCAATTATTTTTTTCAAATTAGGTGCAAAAAACGTATTTATTAGCATTCATTTCTTAACTGATTTCTCAAATTGTTCTCGGCAATGAGAACATTGATTGAGGAAATAAACCTCTCATTACACTCTAGAGGTAAAATCAGGAAGTCATATCACCTCAACAAATATAAAATTTTCGGAATTGTGTGTCTTTGGATTTGATTTGTTTGTTTTCAATGTCATGTTCAAGCACATAGTTAATGGATTCTATCAAGCGGATATTGTCACCTGTTGTAAAAGACAAAATAAATGGATGAATCCAGTCATAAAATGTGAATTTTAGCAGACACATATCTGTTTGTTTCATTCAAGAGAGTATTTCTGCCATCAAGTACTCATGCGGTTGCTTTAAATATATGTGATGCGTGGGAGAACCAGTTTGTCCACCTACTCATCATCCGACTGCGCATTAATCTATCGCGTTTATCGACGGACTTAGGCCGGTTTCCATTGCATATGAAAAAGAAATTGCCGCTACTTATCTATATTATTATTTATATTTCATTATAATATCATATTATTATTATCGGTATATATCTATATTATCTACATTGCCGCCATTATTGTGATTTTTTTCAACGAACATTAAAGTCGTTGATTAATTCTGTCATTGCGGCGAATGGCTTAACACTTTCCACTTCTTAATGTGCGCTTAATGTTAATAAAATGTGAATCCCTTCATTTTAAAATGTTCTGTCGTCAGGTGATTTGGAAAGATCTGTCAAATGAATTGGCAAACCTCACACACATTTCCACTGTCAAACACGTACATGAGAGCTAATCTACTGCTCAGAAGAGTGGAGCGTAGTGAAGTGACCGTTCTCTGAAACTTCCTAGTCAGAAAGATTGAATTGTATTTTTTCATTAGTGAGGGGACCGAGAAAATGCGATCATTTCAGCTTCTGCGCGTCATAATTTGCGAGGCGTTTCCCACGCATCGTCAGCCCATACTGAGTCATACACACAGCCTGGCGAGGCGGGAGGACGCATCGTGAAATTTAACGCGTAAAAGCTGAAATGATCGCATTGTCTCGGCCCTTTCACTATTTTGAAAAAATGCATGGTTAAGAAACTATGCCTTAAATGCATAGTCAAGACATTTATAAAATTTATGGAGTACCGCATATGATGAGATGGAAAGAGGCAAATTCAGCAATTAATGTGAAGCGTCTATCAAGGCTGGTTGTTCAAGAGCGGAGACTGTCACATCCTCTGACATGATTCTGCAATTTCACATTCATTTTGTTTCCAAACAACAAAATCTCTCCAAAACTGCAACAGTGTATCCAAGCTGAATGTTATTACTTTGTCAGATGCATTTATTCGATAAATATTCGCTAAAAACCCACACTGTGATAATTGTGGTAAATAGACATTTCATTCTCACTTTTCAAAACCAGAGTTCGACTGGTTTGTGATGCCGACCTGGCTGACAAGGCAAGATCAGACCGGTGGCCGTTTCCAATCCCAATATAGCATTCACTGTATATCTTCTCGTAACCTCATTATTACATTTGAACAAACTTACGCATGGCTCATGTGAATGCAAGCCATTCAGTGTGCATTGTAAATAGACTACGTGGGCAAATTTATGTGACTGTCTATAGCATTCTTTACCAAGCACGATATCACAGCATTCATGCGAAATCTCATATTTTCCAAATGAAATTGCATGTTTGTAGAATACATAGACCTATTGACCGTAAAAAGGAAACGTAATTCAGCAAAAATTAATTTCGGACCTGACAGGCCTGCACCATAGAATAAGTATATACTCTGTCCCACACAGTATTTGTATTGGCTTTGTTAAGATGCTTGAGCAGCATGCATAAATCTCGCACATTTGTTGTGAAGGATTCAATACCATTAGGCGCACTCAGTGCAAAGCATCGCTAATGTCATGAATTGTTTTGTATGGTTTTCTTAACCTCTGCATGCTCAAGTAGTTCAGCGAATTAGTTGTAGAATATAAAGTCTCTCATTGACAAAATACATGTTACAAGGGATATGCAAATACTCGTATATTACGATAAAATAGTATCAATTGATACTCTTCAAGTGATTCAATTCACTTTCTTACAAAAAGAAAGGCTTCCAGGCTTGTGGAATTTGAAAGCAATTCATTTTGCACGAATAAAATTTGTAAATGAGTGAAGCTTATTGATAATTTATTTACACGTCGATTTTCTTAATTCATAAATCGCTGTTCATTTTGCAATACAATAAAAAACTGTGTTACTTCCTGATTTTTCTAAGCAAAATCAAGTTATCAGCTACATACCGAAAAATTCACACAAGCTTGGACACCCATTCGTTTTGATGCAGCGAAAGCAATGTAATTTGCATTTTTTTATTCAGTAATTTGCTGTTTGGTATCTTAACACATACAGTGTTTGGATGTATGGCGCATAGTTTCAATTTATAATCGCAAATAGAAACGAATGAAATAAATAATAGTGATATAGTCAAATACTCTCTCTCTCTCCCGAAGTATGTTTAACTTAAAATTCGCTCATTGACAGGGACTCCGAACTAGAAATATCCGGCGTTATTCTACTTTTGCATTATGTAGGTAGAAAGATGAAGTGAAGTGAGATGTTTGAATTCTTTAATTGCAGCTGCAGCCTCCCAGGAGAGTAACTCAAGTAGATGGTCTTTCTCGGGATTTTTGTCCGGTATCTTGCGAATGTCAAATCGGAACGGATCTGTCATCCACTCGTCATTATTCAACTCGGTAACGACAAAATAGCTCGATAATGATTTGCTGAAGGAGTGGATGAATTTTGCCTCCAGCAGCACTTTGCACTTCCTTACCAAGCCGTCGAAAATCAAGATTTCCTTTCTCATGTCTTTTGACGGGATAATGAAATGCAAAGATACCTGCATGTATTTTGCCAGGATGTCTGGAAGCCACAGAATTAGACAGCTGGGCTCCGCTCTCTCATTGGTCCTAGAATTGATGTTTCGTATATCGCACACTATTGGAAAAGGCACACTCTCTCTGAAACAATAAGCTTTTAGATGCCATCTAGTGACTGGCGTGCGTGTTGTGATACAACTTCGGACACACAAAACACACATCGCTGTCTTGTTACATTCATTGTATGCAGTGAGGAATGATGAGAAGAGGTTGGTGAAATCATCAAAATTCAAAACGCTTTATTTCCAAGTTTAACAGCGTTGCAGGTTTACACGGCTGAGATGGTAAAATATGCACAGATGAAGATATTCAAATGATGGTCTGTCTGAAAAATTAATGATGATGATAAAGTATTGTGGAAGAAGAGGATGTGGAGTATCAATAAATCCTAAGCAGTTTGTCTGTAGAAGTTCAGCAAGTTTTAATTTGCAGCGCAAAGAATTTTAAGCTCAATAAATATCAGGTGTTTTATGATCGATTCTTTTAGTCTACTCAACAATCGCTCCATTAATAGGTTTATGTTGAGAGCCGGTCAATATCACATGAAGATCACCCAGATATGCAACGGAACAGTATATACCATCAGAAGAACTAATTTTCGTGCGCCTGCTGTTTTCTTTAATAATGATCGGAAGGACCAACATTATGAAGAAAACTTGTGCGTAATGATCTGAATTCTTCTAATCTGAAGGCATTGTGGCAATTGGAGCAGGCTGATTCAGTAAAACCGATGCACCTCTCAAGCTACTGTGGTATTAGACACTCCAACGAGGATTTGTAGGACGTCGACGGAACTTTCTGAGTCCCGAATTCGCTCTGATAGACGAAGGGGCGCCGAGAAGAGACGCAGGAGAGAGGACACGCGCGGTAGTTGAGAATATGTAGCATAGTTGTAGGAGGTGTCTGTTTACAAAAGAACTAAGCGGAGGAAGTAACCTTTCCGGGCGAGGAAGGAGAGGAGGAGGCCGAGGTGATGGGAGGCGGAGGATGAGGAGGAAAGCGCAGCGTCCGTCTGATCGAAGACTATCTCCAGGAGACGCAAAGCCATGGCATATGATCGAGAGTCCTCGTTCGGAGGCAGCGAACTGAGTTGGCTAACAACGATAAAAAGAAACCGTCCCAATGGAAATCGAAATTCAGACTTATCGTGGCGCAGCCATTCATCCAAGTTGGGGCGGCACGCTGGCGATACCAGAATAGTGCATAATTGGATCAACTGCTGAGCATCAGCGTTCAAGTTATAGAAACAGTTGAGAGATCTAATCACTGACATAAGGTTCATCGTGGATGCACTGCCGTTGCAACATTCCTCATATAATCCGTCGAACAGATCTCGTGTGTAACGTCTCTGTTGAGATCGAGAGAGTGAGCCGCGCTCGAATGACTGTATCGTTGTCGCCGCCTCGCTTTGAAGTCTCTGCGTCTGCCGCTTCTGTCGGTCTTCACGATTTCTTCGGATAAGTGAGGCAGCATCTTCCGTTCTGTTAGCGCCTCTGTAATCTTGAATTAATTTAGATTTAATGTTGACCTTCAAAAAGAAAAGTTGCCATTACCACATTATTATACACAACAGATTTTGACTTTAACTTTAATATCCTACACCGAGTTTCTCGAATCAGCTGACAAATATCAGTTTACAGTAATACGCACGCACGACTTTTTTCAATCTCCGTCAGGTATTAGGAATTCTTTTTTGCCCACTCACTAAGTTCCAGCATGTGCCATCCTCTTGAATTAGTCCTCACTTCTAGTCAAATGAAAGAGTTAAACAATCTAATTCTGTGCTTGAAACCAAACCCGTCTGCAGATAATCATCGCTCGTACCCTCTTCGGATCCAGAGACCCCTGGTTGGTAAACACTGATTCATAGAGTCCTTTGATTTCATCCCTTGCAGTGAATTTGGCCGTAGAATTTCTCGTTTTCATCTAAAATCCGATGTCGTGTCGCAATGATTTGGGCCTATGAATGGTTGTTGAACAGAGAGAATGGCGAAAACAATGGATTGAGAACAGGTGGATAATTGCATTTTTATTGTTATGACTAAGTGACTAAGAGACAGATATCTGCTGATTCTGATATCAAGTTTCAATCTCAGTCGTAATTCCTTCATCCTTCGTCAGGTGCATGAGAGGATCCTTGTTTTTATACTTCGCAGCGTGGGAATGAGGGTATTAGAAAGAGCTTTACAATGTTCATCCTTCACCTCAAATGTCATTGACTTTTCTATCTACTACATGACTCTTTCCCTCTAATATTTTACATAGGCCTTTGCTCAATACTTCTCTCTACGGAGACCAGTTGTTACAAAATGTATGGCGTTAGATATACATAACACATATCGCTTTTGTGCAATGTTATGATAAACATGTTTCGCAGCTAATCCTAGAAACATGAATGAATGGACCGTGCATTTTGCCAAAGCGAGGCATGACTTCCACACTGTGATATTTAGATATTCGTTTTTATCTTGAAATGTAATTCTGCTTAGAAAAAACATTCATATATGCATTTGTCTTTTGCTACAGAAGTACTTGAATTACGAGTACTTACTAAATATCCGCGGTAGTGTGCTGTTTAACTCAGTTGTTTGGATATTGGTTTCTACATGTATGTTTTGCAGCTCGTCTTGAGTTGAAGGTGGATTATGTCCCCGCCTCTTGACCTCTACTGGCTGGACTCTGTCCTTCTTTCAAATGCCTGAGGTACATTTCAGTCAATAGCGACTCTATTTTATTTTTTTTTTGATAGATGCTAATCTTTCTCTACTATAAATTTAATTTTTGAGGCTGTGCATCATAAATGTACAGGACCGCGCTTGGTCGGGTTTGAGCGTTCAGGATTAAGCGGTCGAAACGCGATCGTCCTGACCAAGTTCCTGTTGATGACCTCATTAAAAATAGTCAAATAATTTGCATGCATATTTTGTAGAATTTTATTTCACGTTTTAGCTTAAGGAACTAATATTAATTCTCCTGTACACCTGGTAGATTTTAGATAGCGTAATCCCGCTGTGTTAGCTAGATCTGGTATTTTGATTGGAAGCAGACCTGTCCTCTTATCATCTGAATGGGCAGACTGTTAAATAGAATCTTTTCAATATATAAGTGATAAACATAATTTTGAACAAAACGACTAACTCGCCAATTCATTACACATGAGGAGAGGTGAACCGTTGTTTGTCCTTCTAGTAGGTATTTTTAAAATTTTTAGACATTTTAGGATATAAAAATTTTCTTTTAAATCATATTTTGCACTTACTAAAAATTAGCTAGTCATAAGCTTGTTTTTTAAATTTACCTTGACGCACTTTGCTACGTTGAATTAGCATGGAAGCACAAAATTGATAACTTTTTTTTCATGTATTGATCTCATTGGATTACTAGACCGCAAACTTCGGCGTCTTCAAAATTGCTTCATTAGAATCACGTAGTCATATTCCGTGACGTCCAGCTTCTTTTTTTGCACTTGAACTGAACAATGCACTTTGTAACGAAGTCCAACAGCAGACCAACTGTGTAGTTGGTAAATGCACGTCATGGTAGCCTCCGTTGCAAATTCCGAGAGTTGAATGTACCTGAGTTGTGTCTGTGTTGTTAAAAATAATTATCAATTTCCCTGCGATAAACGACAGTAATTTTAACTCCATTCCACATTTGAATCCAGAATCTGATATTGTTGCTGTTTTTGCTCCTAAGAAGACAAGCAAGTAACATGTGTAATTTTCGAATGAGTTAATAATATTCAGGTGTTCAGAATAATAGTTTTACTCGGGAGGGAGTTGTGATGAATACTGTATTTCCTCTAATATAGGCAACCTTCTAATATAAGAGCGGATGTAACGATCCTGGTGGCCCTAATATAAACAATACCTCTATTATGAGCACTCTTTTATTTGAGAAAAACCAATTAAGGAGTTGTTAGGTAAGAGATTAATCCCGTAGGGTGCGCCGGTTACGTTCTGTTGGTCTTCTAACAAACCACTAAAGGACCAAATTCAGCTGCGTTATCTTCGTTGGGTGGCGTTTGGCAAACACACATCTACAGCTAAAGGAAACTCGAGGGTTCCGTCAAAGAGCAACTATTTCAGTGAATGGTCGAGGCTTGAGAAGAAATCCCTCGAGATCTGATTCTCAGGTCCATGAAGGCCTGTGGAGTCACCAACGGAGAAGATGGTTCTAAAGTCCATCTGATTCATTGCTTTAAAGAAAATGAGCCAGCCGGTCTATCCGCAAGTAAATATGTTCTGAATCAACGACGTCAAGATAATCAGGACTCTTTGGAAAGCAGAATCACCGATGACGGCGAAGAGGTCATCATGGAAGCTCATAAATTTGAAGTCCATCTTAAGGCTTAATGAGTGTAAGTTCCGAGAATTAGCAGAACTTATGCTAATAAAAAATTCTAATGCACCTTTTAATTACTTGTGATTTTCAGCAAAATACAAAAGGTTGGCATTAAAGCATATACCACAGTGAAATAAAATAGTATTACCACAGTGTTATAAACAACGCTTCTATTATAAGCAACAAGATCGAAAATTAAGTCAAATTTTACAGAAATGGAGATGTTTATATTAGAGGAAATACGTTAGTTCAATGTCAATATATTGCTCGGAGAATCTCTAATAGACAGAATCACCACTCTAATCGTCGTCGTAATATTTTCTCTAAGATGCTGTTACTAACGTGCTTTTATCAATGAATTTAATGTTTTGTAGAAAGTTTCTTTCACGTTCACCAAATTGTTTTTTCCTCGTTTTGTGTGCCTGTTGTTCATTCTCAAATATTGATGAATACCATCGATGTTTAAAAATGCAAATATGAGTTGATCTGGGATACGCAATTAGCAATGAAAAGTTAACTAACACATTTAATGATGCTAAGTCATTAAATGCTGCTCTTTAACATGCCGGTGATGTTTGGTTGATGCTCCTGCAATGATTTGTCTGCTTACACTGTTGCTTAAGAAGTAGCATTTATTAGTTATTGAAAGTTTATTGACGTAGGCGAAATGTCAGTAGTGTATTAGAGCAATTGCCAGAGGAATTCAGATATAAAAAAACAAAATAGCTTTTCGCGTTCTAAGCTCACATGATAGCATGTGAGTGCATCAGCTCTGCGAGAACTTCTAGAGAAGTTTTTATGTTTGGGTGCGCACCTATTTACTGCAGAGCTGCTTATACCGAAATAGTACCTGTAAAAGAGACTGAGTGAAGCAACATACCGTCTGACGGAGAGCGGCTGCAACTTTTTAGCAAGTGTTTCACCCATGAGATTCTCGACACGTTTCTCAACCCGTTCAATGAGGTCAAGATCAAAGATGCGTTTGTGGGACGCCCGACCACAGATAACAACAATACTCCATCAGAGGACGAATAGTGGACTTGTAAAGATAGCAGACAGTCTGTGGTGGAAGATAGCTGCTGTCACGATAGAGACTACAATTGCGTTGAGCTGCCTGCTTGCTGATGGACAGGATGTACGGTTTCCATGACAAGTCTTTCGTAACCGTCAGTCCAAGGAAGGAGATGGAATCTTGCTTATGATCCTATTATCAGACATCTTAATGCTAGGATGATCGTCATCGCCTTTAAGTTGTGAGTGCAGAATGCTTTTAGTTGTTCAAAGTTCTTGGCTGAAATTACAAGCTTTTATTCAATTTTCATCGGCATGATTCACTAAATTTATGTTTCATTTCTTGATTGCAATGTGCACCCATTTGCATCTTTTAAAGTTAATTATGCTCGTTCAGTGGCAGGTAGTTTGTAATTTGATAACGCTTAAGATTTGTTGGATTAGTCTATTCAGATGCTAATAATTGGAATTAATTTTTAACTTCCTTCTGCCATTGAATTCAATTGAAACGAACAAAAATCACCAAGTCATGACGACAATGAATCTCTCTAAACATGACTTGCACTTTCCGCGTTATTTTCCCAGCTTCTAAACATAGACACAGAGCGACAGCGGAATGGATTCTCACGTGACGACACAGTCAATCCGATGACCTTTAAACAGCGAATATGACGTCATTGCAGATTTATCGACTTCCATCCAGTCAAAGCGGCTTTAAACTGCTTCATTCCAGTCTCCAGGTCATTCTTCTTCTAGTTTGCATATTTTTCTTCTTGTTTATAATCTGCAAAACACAATCAGTCATCATAAAACTTCAGATACCAATTATGAGTGCATTTTCTATCCACAAGCAACATGTTATTCGCGCAGACTTCTAAAATGCAGAGGACAAATTCACTACAATAATATAATTGATAGTGAAAAAGGCTAATAAGGGATCGTGAGATCGTAATATAAGTAAATCGTGACTATGTAAGTTATAAACGTATAAGTGACAATTCCTCTTGTCATCGAACGGTCTAAAACGATGCATAAGCGCGAAAACGTTTCGATGGAGGCATCGCAAAGTCTCATCAGAAGCGACGTATCTTTCCTCGACCTTTATGCCGATTAGTGTCAGTCTCTTAGAACGTATCTTCATTTGCAATAAAATTTTGTGAATATCCGTTCGCCATCAAGTAGCTGATATGTTCTTTGCTCATTAGATGAATGCATATATTCCAAATTTATTGTCCATTAAAACTTATAAGTTATCACCGACGGAGAATAATGCTACTCTCTCTCTCTCTCTCTCCCTCTCTCTCTCCATCTCTCTCTCTCTCTCTCTCTCTCTCTCCCTCTCTGGTCTATCTGTTATCAGCCCTAGATAATGATTATTGCTCATTGCATTTAAATGCGGTAGGGAGAGGGAGAGAGAGAGAGAGAGAGAGATGTACAAAAAAATAAAAATTTAAATGTTCTTACAAAACTCTCTCCACGTAACATCGCACATTTTCCAAATTCTGCAAATTGAAATATTAAGGAAATGGACTTTATGTAAGCCAGTGGTGGGCAACCGAGTTGGGATAGCGGGCCACGAAAAGGCTCGCGGGCCACCAATTTTAAATCAGCATTAGACTAAAAATTATCTGATTCCGTGCTTCTAATAAGTATACATAAGGTCTGTCGTGTATATATGTAGTGCATGGGCTCCACAAGCGGTAGCCGTGCGCTAATGCCAATCGAAAACCAAATTTATTGGTGTATGAGTATGCAAATGAAATTCAGGAAAAATATTTGAAAAAATGTCGGCCTGTCAAAATCATGCGGTTGGAATTCCTTTACACGTAGCCTATGTCTACCTAGTATAGCATATCTATATGTTCAAACTGAAGCGTGGTTTATTACGTAGTGAAGCACGCTCAACAAGGCATCGAATACCATTTGTGACTTAGCAAATAATCTCACAGATGATAGCCATTCTGCGCTTATGTGAGAAGATATTCATCACGAAGGGAGCATGTTTGGATTATTTGAATGTGAATTTTTGTGCCATCATGTTGCTCATAAGTATAACCATTTATTAATAACTAAATGCATTTAATTATTAATAAATAGTTAGCCAAATTCTAAAGATGATCTCTCACTCTTAGAAGCATCTCTCAAAGGTCGAAGTCGGAGTGAGTCATTTTCACATCATCGATTTAAATAATGTCCGCTGGCCACTTTAGATATGAGAAGCGGTGGCGGGCCACCCAATATGTCCCGGTGGGACACGCGTTGCCCACCACTGATGCAAGCTATACTCATGAGTGAGTGAGAAGTCATATACAGAAAGTTCGTAGAGACGTAAGATTCTGCGTGTCTGATTAATTGGACTGCTCTAGTTGAATCGGCTAATGATTCAGAATCATTTTGTAAAATCCCATCCACCTCTGTAAGACCAATGAGACCATTGCAAGCTACATCGGAATTCAGTTCCTCTACCGCTCCTTCTGCTACTTGGAAGAAGGTAAGATGCTGTGGATGCCCAAGCTGCTCACCTCGAAAGCCGAGACGAGCAGGAAGCCGGGAAATCCACACAAAGTTAGTGACGAAACCTGTGATCTTGAACATTTGTCAGATGTTATTTGGATCGGTGAATTGTCTTGCCTTTTTTAAGTCTGTTAACGAATCGCTGAGGAATGTTACCGTTGTTCTCATTCATAAAGTGGGTGATCAAATGATGATCCAATCCTATTTACAGACTTACTCTGAAAATAATCGTAAGAATGAATAAATTAGATGAGTGTTTGATCTTGAAGTTTGCATTTAATGCAACTCTGTGCTGGCCGACCATGCCACAGAGGAAGAGTGTGACAGTCGAAATGTCGGGACTGTGTGCTGTGATTTTAAGTTTTTGAACATTTTTTGGCCAAATTGAAATCCGGGGAGACCTCAAAACCAAAGAAGATCAGATGATAACCAGCAACTATCGATATAATTTTGAACTGCATTGACCTTTTTTGTGATAGTAACTTAAGGAAAGTAAGACTTTAGGTCAATAAATATATTAGCGAAATTTGCCGAATTATCGTATGACACTATGAAGGCAAGGGCAACAGAGGATGCAACGGTATACATACAAGTAACACAAAATTCAGAACTTAGATATTAGATGAACTGAAATTAATGTTAGTCTTCAAAGTTATGCATTCAACCCCTGGTTTTTCCCGATTTTCCGGTTTTTTTCTTGGGTGAATTGCAATCCCTGGAATGAACTATTGTAAACATTTTTGATCTCTTGCGGTTTTTGCTACGCAGCATGCTCCATAACATTCAAAATGGAAATAGGCCTCCTACTATTGATTTGAATTTTTTCCTCTTTTTTTGACTATGCGAGATTCACTGAATGATTTTGTGAGCTATCTATGATTATTAGATAGCATCGTGAAGAGCAACATGACTGTTGATTCGTACTTAAATCATTTGATGTATAGATTATTAACAGCAAGCTAGATGGCTATGTCCTCTGATCCAACACTCACTGCTGCACACACCTGCCCTTTTACTAGAAGATTTCTCTCGAAGTTTGTTTGCTTTTTTGACACATACGCACGATGAAACAAATAAACAGACAAGACATTTTGTGATGAGCGGGACATACGTGCAGCTGTATTTCTATTGAGAATCTTATTATAATTCAACTGTATTGTAAATTGTAGTTCTTTTTGCCTTAAGTCATGCTGGACTAATTCAGTCTGTAATATAATCAACATATCTGTATACTAGCGTATAGTCAAATATATTCCTCCCCTGATTTCGTCCTAATAGTTGACCGCGTTTATGATAGGTCTCGTACGCATCGAGATTTCCATTTTTCCAGTGTTTCAGTCGAAGTGATGCGAAAGTCAAACTTTTGTTTAAAGAAGAAGCGAAGCTCCGCATGAATGATTTTGTTATACAAATTGTGCGGTTTGAAGTCATTGGTGTGGAACTTCTATCTACTGTGTCGAAGTAACTTGTTGAAAATATATTCTTTTTCTATTTCTCTATCCTATCGTGGGAGGAACTTTCAGACATCCAGCTATATCAACTTTCAATTAATTACGTAACATTTTCTAATGAAAGAGCACGCTGAAATTGTGAGAAAAGTAGGTTTGGGAAATGAATGTTTGAAGTGTTATCAGGAACTAAACAAGTTTCATTCCTCATGTTATGACCGTGCCTTGAAAATGGCCGTTCGATTTGCAAACCGAAAAATCTTTTCAATATCTCCACATTAAAATTGAATAGTTTGCTCTGCTATTATGATTATTTGATATATGATTTTTTCTTGTCCGTCAACTGCACGAAAGATTCAACAACAAAAAGAACGACCTTTACTTTGCATTCATTGACTTAGAAAAAACGTTTGACCGTGTACCCCGTGAAGTCATATGGAGGGCTATGAGAAAATTGAAGATTGAGGAATGGATTATTCAAGTAGTTAAAGGGATGTATAAGGAAACAAGGTCGAAAGTTAACATCGGATCAAGGTACAGTGAAGCGTTCAACGTCGAGGTTGGTCTCCATCAAGGGTCTGTGCTAAGCCCCGTTCTATTCGTTATAGTTATGGAGGCTATCTCTGCGGATTTCCGTCATGGTTGTCCCTGGGAGCTGCTTTATGCAGATGACCTTGTGATCATGGCTGACTCGCTCGAAGCATTAAAGCTTCGTTTCCGGTGTTGGAAGTCAAATTTGGAAGCGAAAGGTCTAAAGGTTAACATCGACAAGTCAAAAACGATGATCAGCAATTCCAACCACGTGGAGCATCAAGTGGACAAGGGGCCAAGTATCCATGTGGAGTTTGCATGAAAGGAGTTGGGAGAAACTCGATCCTATGCACGTACTGTGACCATTGGATTCACCACAGGTGCACAGATCTCCCCTCCCTTCGAAATGCCAGAAATTTCAAATGTAAAAGATGCGAAGGTAATGTGACTCCATCACCAGACCTGCCATTTACCATCAACATTGGCGAAGACTAATTGGAAGCTGTGACATCATTCTGCTACCTTGGCGACATGATTGATCAAACAGGAGGATGTTTTGGTGCGACAACCACGAGAGTCAAGTCGGCTTGGAAAACATTCCGTGAGTTGCTCCCAGTGCTCACCAATCGTGGCATCTCCCTCCGGCGAAGAGGATATGTTTACCAAGCCTGTGTCCGAAGTTCGCTACTTTACGCCTCAGAAACGTGGGCTGTAAGGACTGATGATGTGAGCCGACTGGAAAGAAATGAAAATGCGATGATCCGATGGATCTGCTCCACGAAGTTAAGTGAGCGGAAATCGATGGCTGAGCTAAGGCATGCCCTAGGCATCACAAACCTTAAAAGCGTTCTGAGGTCAAGTCGCCTTCGATGGTTCGGGCACTTGGAACGTATGCCTAACTGGCTATGGCCAAAGAAAATTATGACCTTTGCCTGACCTAAGTGCCTGGTCCGAACATCCGAGGAGGCCAGAGGAAAAGATGGATTCACAATGTGGACAAGGACCTCCGCGACCTGCGGCTCGATCGTCGAACTGCACAGGATCGTGGTGCATGGAGGAGCGCTATCCGTCCTCAACATTGGAATCGGCATGGAATACCGTCCAACCCTCAAAACTGGTGGAACCAAGGACGTAAAACCGGTCAGTAAGTAAGTAAGTAAGTATTATCACTCTGTTGGTCTTGAAACCATAGTCAGAAGAGCACACATCTCATCATCAACGCTCTGAGGTCGCGAGCTTACATGTCAGGCATACTGATAGAATATTGCGGGAATAAGTAACATCGTGTTTTATAGATGTTTATGCAGACACTCAATGCTGATGGAAAGAGATTAAATAGTAGCATATCAGAATATCAGAACGTTTATTCTCAAATTTCTTGGGGTGATAAAATGATTGACAAAGAAATTCGTAAGTCAATGAGGGCACTGATGATATACAGTATAAATAATGATGAGTGAGATGAGAACACATACATGTAGATCCACATGCGTTATTACAATGCGCAAATAGTATGGAATATTTACAAATGATGTCGATGTGTCATGAAAAGATGAAAACTATGGATGATGAAATGCTGGAAGGAGAGGACAATCAATGGTTCATGTATTTTAATGAATAAAGTTAAATCACGAAACAGCATATTATAATAATTATAACCACAGTAGCGAAGGCATATATATAAACGGCATGATTTTATTCAATGTTTTATTAATGAGTGGAATCCCAGATCACTTTACATCAAGCTGTTCAATCCTAATTATTAAGAGACCCAGAACAGAATGTTATTAATAAATTAGCAATTCATGTATGTCATTGAGCACCGTACATGCATCATGTCAATCAGCAAGGGCGACGCATCGTATTCTAAAGTGTGGGGGACAAGCTGAAATTGACATGTTATGTAATATATCATGTAATGCGAGTATATATGTCAAGATCTATCACAAATTCCGACTGAGGATTGAAAAACATAGCAGCATTGACTAATCTATTATTCTTTTGCAAGATACTCGTACAATATAGGTTACAGAGAACCTACCATAGCCAATCATTTTACCACTAGATTTAACCATTATGCAGAATAAGAATCATATCTTTTCAAACTTTGTATGATGATTATGCAATATGATAATATATAGTTATAATGACATAATGAGTGACCTTCGAATTGAGGTTACTCATACCGTCGATTTTTTCAAGGGTCTCTAACTCATTCGTCTCTAACTTTAAAAATTAGACTTGATATTTTAAAATCTATCCAATATCTCCAGCTAATCCAATAACGGAAAATTGGCTTTTAATTTAGGGTTTCAACTCACTTCGGAGATCGTAGCTGTATGTTATTTTCCTTGATTTGAGTCTCGGAGGAGCAAAAATTATGCATGAACCTCTGAATGATTATAAATTGATCGACTTGACCAAAGTGACGAAGAAATATAAAAGCACTCATATTAAGGGATCGAACGTGCGATGTCGAAGACATGAAACTAAATGAACTGATTCGATCTAGTAAAGCCATAAACCAGGGGATGCAGCTCCCATGGCAAATTTGGAGATGATTATTATCCTTTCAGTCAAAAGTCAAGAAAATTAGCCAAACATTTCACTTCAGAAACAAAATGTATATTTCTTTTCTGAAGCAATCGTCTTAGAAGAGAGCAATGAAACACATGCTATGGATTATTCCTTCAAAACTTTGAAGGCCTGTCTGCCAGATTCATTATATAAGAGCTAATTATCTTCTGACTGAATGAATTCCGAATTTTAGTCATTATTCCGCTATGCAGTTCTTGGTACACACATGTGGACGTCACTCGTCAAGTGTCCGTCACATAGCAAGCAGTAATTACCAGGGATGCGGAGTCCTAGTACTCCGACTCCGACTCCGGGTGTCAAGTATATAAAGCCTTTTTTGAAAAAACTGGTAACCTACACCATAGATCATTATAGGCTTACCTGAAACTATCTTTAGTGATCATTGCTGTATCAATTATCAATCATTTTCGATGAAAGTTGATCAAATGTCGCTTTCAGTTGGATGCATACGACTCGACTCCTCCTATCTTGTTGATGTGTTCTTCCCGCGTTTTTTCTCCAGTCTCTACCAGGCACGAAAATCCCCATCTTTCTCCAAAAAAGATGAGTACACCTTCGATTTTAATATGCGCTTTAGAGGAGCTATCACACACGATTAACGTGGCAACAAGAGGGTAATGTTCTGAAACAAACCAGTATTTCATTTTTGTCTCTGATGTGACCTCTGGTGCGTAAGTGTGATCGAGGCTAGGAAGCCTTGTCTACTCTACTAAATCAGCGAGTGAAAAGACAATCATTTTTTCACTATCACGGTTTATTCCCTCAACTATTATAAGCTTTGTGTGCACTGCTGTCTCTGTACTTTTGTTTGACGGAGAAAGTGGACATCAAGACAGTGACAGCTATGCACGAGAATAAATAATTTGTTTGTATTATATTTCGGGTCTAGTTATAGGCCGGAGTCTGGAGTCTTATCGTTTGATAGGACTCCGACTCCAACTCCGCATCCCTGGCAATTACTATCTAATACTATACGCCGTAAGAACTTTGTCATCAATTTATGTTTACAATTTGCAATACGCGATTGGATGAGAGATTTGTAGGGATCGCCCCATGTTTACCTGTGAATCACGTTAGCAAAAGTTAGTGAAACATCGACGGCGGCGATAGCTCTAAAAAGTGAAATATGAAAAAAGGCGATTGCTGATATTTGCGAAAATATTCGAGAAGGAAAGTTTATTACACTATGTACGAAGATAACGGTCACATCAATGATGATCACAGGAGAAAGAAATGATGCATTTGATTTGACTGAAACGATTACTTTAATTGATGTTAAAAGCGTAAACAGTCTCTTGAAGGAGATGGCGTTTGAAGCATTATTTGCATTTCCGATTATCATCCCATCATTGCAGACCTATCTCTGTTGCAGACCTGCAAGTTAAATCCCTTAGCCTTGTGGCCATGCCTTATTCGACATTGATTGTAATAGCAATCTTCCTTTCTTGATTGAAGCCCTGCTGTTCTCAACAACTGTGGCTTGTGTATTTAACCACGGACTTCTATAATAAGCATATTATAGCTTATTATAGAAGTCCGTGATTTAACGTTTCAAGATCTGCGAAGTGCATGTATGCCTGCTGGCTAACCTGCTTGATACATCAAGATGGACAAAGAGAAGTCAGAGGGAATCAAGAATTAAAAATCATGAAATATTCTGCCTAAGACGATCATCTAGTATTTTCTGTAACAATAGAAGAAAATGTTAGAATAATGTTATAAGACGGCTTACAGGTGTGTGGGACAAAATTCAACGCTCAAAAAATGTGGGTGATAATCACCACTGCTTCAAAAAGTGCGTGGGACAATGTCCCCCATGCCCCCGCGGATGCGTCGCCACTGTCAATCAGTAGTAATTGATAATGCAAATTATCTTATCTGCAAAGGATCGCAATTTATGGAAAACACGAAACGTTAAATTGGTGATGTTCCACCTCGGTGACTTCGTATAGGCTTCGCAAGCTAGACTGGAAATTCTAGTGGGATGTCTCGCTCTTTGTTACTGTTGAACCGTATTTACTTGTCATTCGATGTTACAGCCAAATTTTTATGGTTGCCAACCAACATAGCTTTAGTTCTGACGTCATTTGCTCCTTTGATATAATTATTTACTTGACTGAGCAATGCCTCCAACATTCAGTCTTTGTAACAAGCCATAGAAATTTTGCTTCGAAACATCAATAAGAAATGGTATGTAACGCAATCTGATATCATTATACACTGAACATTGACAAATAAAATAAAATACAGTTTCGATTGTTGTCCACAGAATTAGATTGTTTAATCGTATCACTTTGCTAGAAGTGCAAACTGATTCAAACAGATGGCACCATGCAGGAACTTAATAAGTGGGCAAAACGAAATTTTTAATACCTTACAGAGATAGGAAAAATAGTCGTGCGTCGCTTGCGGATTGCTCTGAATTCCTTCAAAATGCTCCGATTGCCACGACTCCTTCAGATTCGAAGAATTCAGATCATTGCGCAAAAGTTTTCTCGATTAATGTTGGCCCTTCCGATCATTTTAAAAAAGTTAGCAGATGCATGAAAAAACGTTCACAAACTTCTCTGTAGAACTTGACATCGTCTGTGTCCCTTTGCTGTGTGATCCGGTTGATAGCAGTCACTGAAACTTTGCACAATTTGGCGTGTTTAATGTTGAACTGGCTGCCCATTGTTCGATTGCTATGGTATTATGTCAGGAGATTGTGCCATTTCAATAACGTTACATGTTCCAATGTTTCCCTTCTAGTCAAACGGAAGAAGAGACGACCTGTCTAATTCTGTGGTTCTGTCATTGCACAAACTGCATATTCTTCCTTCATATTCTAATCTATTTCTATAACTTCCTTTTCTAACCGCTAAATTATAATTTCCGCACATCATTTTTAACAATGGTGCATTTTTAATTCATGTAGTAAATTTAGGGTCAGATAATGTTTGATTGAGCAATCAAATTGTGCTGATTCCAAATAATCGCTTCCAGTGCATTGATCTAATCCATATGCATTGATTAGGCTTATTCCTTTTCATTTCGATGGAATAATAAAAAAATTCATGATCTGAAACAAAGAGCAAGTATATAGTAGATATTGTCGACTCAAAACAATGTCGGTTTACGGTGAAAATTTGTATACCAAACGATGCCGTTTTTTTGCGGAGATTGCGTTCCTGCGGTTTAAAAAATATTTAAGCTTATCAGCTTTCAAAGGGAATGGGTATTTGGTAACAAGTATCTCAATTAGCAATGGTGTACGCCGCAGAGACAACAACAACAGCCATGTCCAAGGTAGCAGTGGCCCAACGACACATGGAACGCATTATGCTAGGCATAGCACTCCATGATCGCAAAACGAACAAGTGGATCAGCAGAGATCAGACGAAGTTGAAGGACATCATATTAGCCATCATGAAAAGTAAATGGCAATGGGCTGGTCACATAATGCGCATGATGCACCTGGAGAATAACCGTGTGGTATCCAAGAATTGGTTACAACGTAGGAGACCTCCAAGACGGTGGGACTATGAGTTGGTCCAATACTGCAACCAGCACTGGCGACAACATGCGATCAACCGACACAGGTGGACGACACTCGGGGAAGGGTTCCTTCAGCAATGGAGCGATTAAAACCCCGTCAAGCTAATCTCAATTAAGCGGAAATTAGACTGAATTGCAATGAAATTTCATGAACCACATTGTAAAATGCAAGTTTTGATGGAAAAGCTGATATCTTGTGGTGATTCTTGGCGGAATTTTCAAGTTTTTATTCAATTTTCATCGGCATAATTTGATGACTTACTGAATTCATGTTTCATCTCTTGAATCTGAATAATAACCTTCTTATATCTTTTGAAGTTAATTTTGATCATTGTCTTTGATTATTATTATATTTATATTTATTATGCCATCATTATTATTATTTATTATATGTCTACTATTATTCACAAAGTCAATAGAAATTCCTTCTGTATTGCTGTCATGATCAATGCAAATTTGTGCAAATGTTGAAATTTGCGTATCTCACATATGTACCACTGGGTCTCCTCAACTCAAGTTTATTTAATGAAATCGAAACTGTGTACAATTTGGAGATTTGATCAATGCTCAAGTGTTACTCTACCTAATGTACTTACCCTATGATCTGAAAATTGAGGTACTGATCCGTGCATCGAGAACGTCCGACATTTTCAGCAACTTTTCTCAAAATCAAAGACACTGAATATTCAAGTGTTTCTCCTTCAAACTATGTAACTTCAAGATTGTGCGGTAGACTTCATGTGCATATTTTGACCCCGCATTAAAGTATCGAATGTACGTCCGAAAGATTTCTGAATTTCGCAACAGATTCCTGTAAACGAGAGGTGCTGCACCTCTTTAGTCTTCCGCACCATATCTCCAATCTTCCACAGTTGCCTTGCAGTACCCCGCAGTCCTAAGCTTCGCTGATTTTCAAACCACCAATCCTTTAGCATTTTGCAAAACTTACTTGAGAAGCTCTGGAATTCCTGTGTTTGGCTACTTTCTGTGGCATTCAATAATGAATTTGGAAAACAATCACTCTCTGTAAACATTGCTGATTGATATTTGCACTCATGACAGTGAATACTCAAAAATTCACGAAATGTTCGAAATTCCAATGCTCCTGACAGTAAATCAACACTTGAAATGAAGAGCGAATTCTCCCGACACTACTGTAGTTCGATGGAAAAATGTTTCACAGTGAGAAGTAATTGAATTGTTGGTGTTATTTTCACAGTCCGAATACCGTATCGGTGAATTTCCATTCGACTGCCCGTTAGACACTCAGTATGAAGATTCTGTGACAAGCAAGAATGATGTATTAGAAAATATTCGAGCGGAAGATATGAGCATTTGCCCTAAATGTTATTACTGAGCAATTGGCAGTCCAGTCGAGGTCTCAGGCTTGCCCAGAGCGGGATTTCCCAGAGCAATGTGACAGTTGAGCTGAATAATATTTTCGTAGCTCTGCTGTGCGCTTTCTAAGATGTTTTACAAAATGTGCTGAAATGTCCTGCAAGATGTGAAACCAATGAATTATCATTTCTAAGGAAAATGTATTTTATCTGACTCTCTTAACAAGCGCTACTGCAACAGAGACTTAAAATTTTTAATTGAATTGAGCACTTGTGAGTAATATGTGTAAAATAAATAGCTAAATGTTAAGTAAACGATAGTACAATTATCAGCATGATGATCGATAAAAGTGAGATTGTGTGGTGAGTGCTTTAGATGTGGATAAAAGTTTTTAGATGTGATATTAAATGAGAACATGCCAAGTTGGAATATCTGCATTTGATCCTCGCCCATGTAAATGTTTTAGTCTATTTTCAAATACGAATGCATGTACGAGTACTTACGCATATTGTGAAGACCTGTTTCCATTCAGATTGACGAGGTACCGGTGTAGTTCGAATAGTATGCTAGAATAATAGTAACTGCTAGCTTGGCTATTCGAAATGCAGTTTTTCAAGGTAGTCAGATATTATCCATAATATGAAATATGATATTTAGGCCTCCTCATGCAAGCTATCAAATATTGACTTTGATTATATAGTACAACCAGCTTTCATGACGTGTCATTCACTAATGGTTAGATGGATTGCAGTACCATTGAAAGCACAAGCAAGAATGTTCATGACGATAATGGATTGCAGAGTTCCAATCCACCTGTGCATGTAGATGTACTCATGCTTGCTTAGTTGAAGCACTAAAATCCCAGTCAGTATTAATTGTTTCCATTTGCATGACATGCAAATGTGACTTTTTCTCCTAAAGTTGAAAATAGCCCTTTCCTAAGACAGACTAACATCGTCCATAGATTCAATTTCAAATCTGCAGTTACTATTAAGTAATTCAATCCTGTTTGGCAAAAATCACCTCATAAGTGTCACCTCTGAAAACTCGATTAAATCAACAGCGGGACAAATTTTCGCGAAGCTTATCACGCCAAAAGACAGGTGGTCAACAGTGACATAAACTGCAATGCCACCCACCTGAAAATGCAGGCACGGTGGTCAGGAAGGTCGCGAAAGTTCGAAAAAATTGGTGATCATTTGTTTTGAAATTGGGGGACGATATATTTTCTATGCTTAACAAAACAATATCCCAGTGACATAAAGTCAGTTAATTGAATTCGCCCAATTGGTATTTAAGGAGCTGTAGTGAGGACATAGCTACATAATAGGCCTACTCCAACATAATAAATGCAATACATGTGTCAAACATTCACATGATTTACTCTGTAAGGGCTCGATGGATTTGTATAGCTCAGCGTCTGAAGTAACAAGCATGCAGATAAGTAACATGTGACACAGTGTTGCGATTCGCGCGTGTTTACACGCGCGCGCGTTTTTTTGACAATTTGCGCGTGTAAGCGTGTTTTTTTCCATTTTTATTCATTTTGCGCGTTTTTTTTAAGTTTTCGACTTCTATTTTTAATTTTTGATAATAGAAAACTTTGGTTCTAAAATATTAAAATCAAGATATCAAAATTTCAAATTACATGCAGTTTCTAGATAAGCCACATGTATAGCCTATCAAAGATCATTTAGGTTCATTAACATCTCACTCAATGGATAGCCTATAGGCCCACTGCTCGTATGCATCTGCCACTTAAGGCACGTGTGTATTTGACTTGTCCTGAAAAATACCAAAGCTCTTACTATCTGATCTGCAAATTTAAGCTTTGCAAAAATTCGTTTCATCAAATATTAGCGATCATAGTTGCCATTTTGGCTTCTTTGTAAGGAAATACATGTGCGCGTGTTTTTCGACCTTGCGCGTTTTTTTTACCCTACGCCAAGAATCGCAACACTGATGTGACATCAAACAAGTCTGCCCAATTCTTATTTGCAGCAATTTCCACTGATTTCTGGCAATATTTAGAAAAATATTGATTGATCAAATCGATAATTATCGATTTTCTACTAAAGGGTTCGATAAAAATCTCAAAGTTATGACTTAATTTAGCAGATGAATACAGTTTTATAGTTGTTGTCCAACGTTCACCCCCAATTTCAGTAAGTGCGCTAAAATCACAAATTATTGATTTCCAATAATTTATCGATTTTTAAAAATCAATAAATTCGATTTTCTCGATATGGGCTCGATGAAAGATTTTCTAATTTCTTTTGAATAATTTCTCTTGCTCTGATAAGACCATTTTTTTAAAAACAAATCATCCCCCATTTTCTCGAACTTTCGCTACCTTCCTGACCACCGTGCAGGTCGATCGTCCCTAAAAGTTTGCCATGCGGACGATGGGCGCACGATAGGAGGTGAGTGGAGATCACAGTTGTCATAATGGAGAGGATGAAACACAAACGGAGACGATGAAAAGTTAAGTAATACCACAACATATATTCTAAGTAAATGGTTCAAAGAGGAAAGTGCACACACGGTGAACGCATCCATACACATGCACGCAGAGCCCCACAACTTCAGCAAGTTGCTGATAAACTATTGAGAAGCGCCAGACGAGTAGTAAAGAATTTGTTAAAGCAATTGAAGAAGGAGGGTCGATTCACATAGATGCGTCGGTTGCGGAAAAGAAAATGGGGAGGGTCATAACTTATCAATTAAGAAAATTGAATTTAGGTTAGAGTTGTCAATTGTGATTACTTCTTGCTGTAGCACCATCCAAAGTTGATCATTTCATCATGTGATTATACGTCTCCTCAAGACCCTTCAGGTATCCGCTGAGGTAGATCTCATATTCTTTATCACTCATATTCGTTATGTCGATCATTGTCATACTGGTCAATCTGATAGACCGGCAGTGTGGAACCTCCTTGGTATTCTATCGTCTCCACCTATTTCATCGCCTCCATTATGACAACTGCGATCTTCACACCCCTCCTATCGTGTCCCCATCGTCCCCATTGCAAACTTTTGGGGACGATCGACCTGCATTTTCAGGTGGGTGGCACTGCAGTTTATGTCACTGCTGTGGTCAGACCGGGCGTAATCCTCGTAATCACTTCAATATGCGGAAATTGATGAGTTTACATTGGACCGATAACTATAAAATTCATTCTTTCATCTGAACGATCTCTCTTTTAGCTCCATTATTTGTAGCTAGCTATTGTTCTAACTACATGACCATTCTAGCTACACGATTCTACCTAGAATTTCATTTGAGACCTTTTTGACATAATCAACTCAACTACGAACTGCAATATTACTGAATCATCTCCAATATTCCTATCATTCATTTACTTATTTCATGAATCACATATCTGTTTGAAAATTGGGCCTCGATGAACGGCAGCTATGTTGCGCTTAAATAGAGATTTTGTTTCATTTTATCGTTGTAGTTACGAGCTAGTGTGAACGTGCCGTTACTCTAATTTTCGGAATTACTCCAAATTGAGAATTGCTTTAACACTGGGAATTATTCCAAATGGAATAACTAATATTTGCGGAATTGCTCACGTGTTTCACTGATGAATTAGGAATGTGAAACTGGGTTGTCTTTAATCAAAATGGTTTTATCTTTCCAGATTTCATACATTGAAACATTGAAAAGAGTTCTCTCAAGTGGCTCACAAGAATCTATTATCGCTATGACTGATTGGATCCTTGGATCACAATGGTCTGGCTTTCTTCTGCGTCTGTGGCATCGCCTTCTTCTCCTTCGCATTATCACTGAGAGTGGACAATGGCAAGATGGAGACAGCATCATCGATAACCTTTTTCAAGACGAGAGACAGCGCACTGCCGTTGAAGAATGGACCAAAGAAATGTTGGAGACAGTTGGATGGAGAAAGCACAGCATGTGATCAAAAACTCAGCAAATGGTGTCTTTGCTTGAGATCTCAGGTGCAGCACTGCTGACGAGCCAGAAGAGTGGAGACGGGTTCAAGTCTCAGACACAACTGTGACAAGCATGACAGACACTCTAGTTTCATATTTGAAGAGGTAGTAAAATGAATAGTAGAACTTTATTTAATCATCCACTTGGAAAGTTATCTTCAATGAACCGCATTATCGCATTGAAAGCAGCATTGCCATATGTATTGTAATGGCCGTTCAACAATTATGGATAGGGACCAGAGTGCTTCGAAATAATAATTTGCAATTTTGAAAGAGGCTGGTGCATCTATGACAGCTGTCTTTGATGCTGCCTCGATCTAGTCCAATAGGCAAGTCAACTCATGCTGAAAACATGTTTTGACCATAAAAATTGACTTCGGAGTTTTTTCGTCAGATACTCATCTTCAAGTGTCACAGAACTTCTGGAATGAAAAGCTTTATCATTCTTCCTTGCTTGCGACAGGACTCGAACATTTCCGTGAAAAACCGGATTTTCAGGATTAGAATTGCAATTTCCTTAAATTTTTCAAAATGTTTGAATTTCTTTACTGCTTGCATTTTTCTGGCTATTAGCCGAATTTTCACGCGCCATGATTTCGATCTCTGGCTTAGTAAAGGTTATGAAATGGTCTGAGAATATGGTTTGTTTGCACATTGCAATTAAGAAGACATTGATGAAAAGCTGCGTTTTATTTCAAAATCACAACAAAATATATTTTCTCAATATTTTCGGCTATTAAGAAAACAGGCATTCTCAAGGCTTCATACATTCTAAAAATATAGTTGGTTTGAAGATGACGTTGAAGACGACGTTGAATTGGTTTGATAATGCATTGTTACGCCACAACGAATTTATCCACAGCGAACATCTGAAGTGCACATGGAAGAAAACTCACCAGTTCTGAGTCCAGGCATGACGGACATAGAGCATTGCATTCACTCTTCCCTTTTTATGTCCTTGTTTCCAGAAGATGCTGGGTCACGGTTTGTTCTTGACCATCGACCTCCATTTCAGCCGATCGTGGATGTCCTCTTCCTGTCATTCACTTCCAAAACGCGTGAGGTCTTCTTTCACCACGTTTTCTCCTGGTCTTCTTTTGTCCTCCCGCTCCTCTTTTACCATCCACTCTTTTCCATATGATCCACTCTATCTCATTTTCTTTTGCCATATGATCAAACCAACGCAGTCTTCTCCCAGTGCTTTTCTGATACTGTCATCCGATTTTTTGTCTGATAGCCTGACACACACTTATCCACCTTACCACGATCAATCATCCTTTCAGGAGGCGAAAGCAGTGGCCATAACTCGCAACCATGAAGCAGTCTGTCGCACACAGGCTTCATGGACGACCCCTCGTTCGCAAAGACAGTCTTTTGGGCGTCCAGAAGGATTCCAGTTCATGGAATTGGCACAATCCGCATCGATTTGACGTCCGTGCTTATAGTCTTTTTCGGCAAACGAAGTTGGTAGCTACACTCAGGTTTCCCTTCACTTTACTGCATCTTGCATGTACCCACCTCATACAGGAAGTGCAATGAATAGAGCTGCGTTTTGAATCAGTTATTGTTGAACGGTTATTGAATCATTTTGATTCTATCTGAAATCAACAAGAGCTCTTGATACAGTTTGAAGAATTGGTCACTCCGGAAAAATCTCCGTCTATTAAACTACAATTTTAATAATTGTGATCAACATTGTTTTTAATTATTGTTTAACATGCTTGTCGAGGCATATCAACATTGCTAAAATGACTGTAGAGCATCGTGCTTTTGATGGCTATTGCAAAATTAGACTAGACATTTTGATCATAGCAATCACACTTCAGTCTAACTTTCTGTGTTATGCAATCGGTCGCTAGTTTAGCAGCTCCAGAATAGTATCAAGATCATCCGCACTAAACGACAGTTTTCCTATATGACTCTGCCTAAGCTCTGGGAATGTCACATAGTCATGTCATGTTGCAGATTTACAGCATTTCTGCATTCTAAGTGTCACTGACATTTTCTCTTTCTCTCTGATGACGAATTAGTTCAAGAAATATGCCAATTGTACTGTTTGATAATAAATATTCTCCTTTTTTACTTGTTGTTTTGATTTTATGAAAATTAGTATCATGAAAGCATGATGTGGGTAAATCCAATTTAATCCACAACATTTAACGAAAATGTGTCTTTGATTTGTAAAATCCATATTTCTGAACCGATTTCAATAGTTTTTTTTATCGAACCGTAAAGATCTCATCTATTATGGCATGGTTTTTAAAAAGTCACAAAGCCAAGACCTTCTTCACAAGTTGCCGTTTTTTGCTGAAAAGAGACCAAAACGTCATGTCCACAGTTACAGTATTCTCACTTCAACACGGATTTTCGATCAGCTACATTAAAATATACCCACTAATATTTATATCATCTGAAAGAAGAAGATCAGCTCTTTAAGACAGTCAAAATTTAAATATTGTAATCAATATTAATCATTGAATTTTCACTGAGTTTCCATTGTCCAATGAAAAAAATGTCCTCTGACCGAGACGTTTTCTGTCCTCTGACCGAGGTACCTTTTCTCGAAGAATATTGAATTTTCCATCAAACGTTTTGCACCAAACGAATCCTCTAGTGTGCTAGTTTATAAATCCGTAAAGAAAATTCAGTTTGATGCCGTTACAAGTGTGCAATTTTGATTTAAAAATATTATCCGTTTTTTGGACCAGAGAATTTGAATATTCCCAAAAATTTCATATGGATGCTGAAACCAGAAATTTTGTCAGGAATCGATGAAATTTCACAGCATAGGCGAGATATATGCCCTGAACATCTATGCAAAAGAAATTTTTTATTTATATCAATTAACCCTCTCAAAATCTCCAAAAACCACGAAAATGTCCTCTGACCGAGACCCTAAAAAATCTCGGTCAGAGGACATTATAATGTATGTAATTACATTTAGATCACTTCGTCTTACGCATTCAAGTATTCTCTCTAAGTTCCCAGTCTCATGAACCCAAATGCACAAACCGAAGAGTTTCCTGTTCGACATCAATTTGTCCTCTGACCGAGATCTTAAAAATCTCGGTCAGAGGACAAGGTGGGTCACGGTCAACGGACATTATATGCAATACATTACATTTTGGTCACTTCGCTTTACGCATGCAAGCATTCAGCCTAAGTTCCCAGTTTCATCAGCAACCCAAATGCAGAAGCCGAAGAGTTTCCTATTCGACATCTATCTGACCGAAATCAATTTGTCATCTGACCGAGATGTAGAAAAAAATGGCTTTTTAAAAGTGCTAGATTTCTATGGAAAGTTTTTATTTGGTGTGGTCGCCGCTAAGATTTTCGTGTTCAGCGTAAAAAAATGAGTATATATGCAAATTTTCACGGAAATCTGAGACCCAAAGTTGAAAAGACAGAAATGTTGTGGAATAAATTGGATTTACCCATTTACGGGCATGCAAGTAATAAGTAGACTATCTAAAGGCCTTCAATCATGCCCCAATGTCCATGCTGGAAATAAATAAATGAATGAAGCATGAAATAATTAATATAGATCTCAGCTGAAATGTGTATCAAATTTTTGGATTAGAATCTATCTATCCAGCATGTGAAAACGTAGGCCTTCTAACGGCTAAAATATAAATTACACTTACTTTTCAGAAAATTGAGCCTTTGAGTGTCTGATTTAATTCATTGTGGATGAATTTGTTTGATTAACGATCTGCCTTTATCTGTTATCGTACAAGAGCTTCTTATTAACCCATTTGTGCCCAGAACATTTTTCTCTGAAAATTCGAATTCATAGTAGTAGTAGCGTATATATTGTAGGAATGAAAATCACAATATACATTGAGACATATGCAGATTATACAAATTGGCACAAGGAAAAAAAGAAAAGTAAAGTAATCAAGTAATTCATTCAAGTAATCATTGTTTCCATCACATTAATGAAAGAAAGAGAATACTGTAACCCACGGGAAAAATGAATTAGCACGACGAGCAGTTTTGCAAAATGGTACTCGAAACTTTCTAGTGAAAGTGAGTTTTTCAGGTACCAGATGATGCAGCGGATGTTCAGTGAATGATTCTGCTCGATGCAGTAGCCGAAAACCAACGTGTTCAAATTGCACATTTAAAGGAGGAAAAGCATCACAGGTACAATCAGATTCACAGATCAGCCGGTGTGCTCTTTTCTGGAAACGCTCTAGCTTACTTAGTAATACCGCTGGTAGCTGCCCATAAATCGGTGACGCATACAAAAATATAGCTGTTATGATTGAGTGATATACCAGTTTCAATTCTCTAGGCTGAAGTGTCTGCTTTAAGCAGCGAACAACATGAAGTCTTTGTGAAGCTATCCTTAAGACACACGAAATTTGATCATTCCATTTCAGTTGGTCATTTATGGCTACACCAAGTATCCTAGCTGAGTGATCAAGCATGAATCCGGTGTTTGCGTTCTCAACAACATTATTTCATTTTCTGATACACAGCTGCTTGCACTTTCGCTCGTTCAGCTGTAGACCGTGACTTTCAAACGTAGATTTGATAAAGTTCATAGTCACACTTGATTGCTTGCCAAGTGGAACACGTTCTACAATAGTGACATCGTCGGCATATTTGATGCATAAAGTGTTCGAAGATGAAAAGTCAACTGAGCCCATAAACGATGCAAAAAGAAAAGGTCCTAAGACAGAGCCCTGTGTCACCCCGGAAGGGATATTAATCTCTGGACCATATTGATGCATCAACTTAACTTTCATAGTTCGCGAACTGAGGTAAGAGAGCAACCATTGAAGAAAGCCATTGTCAAGATCACATTCGTTCAAATAATTTATCAAGCGGTGATGATTGAGTTTGTCGAATGCTTTAGACAAGTCCAAGCAGAAGATATTCACCACTTTGGTATCATTTACATCAAGAAAATCTGTTATGACGTCATGAAGTTCCACTAGTGCTGTTGCCGTAGAACCATATGGTCTATACGCATGCTGATGTTGCCCGTAACATTTGATAAGCTCACTTTTTACATGATTCAAGACCACCCTTTCAAATACTTTTGAAATTGGAGACAGAAGGGAAATTGGACGGAAATCACTAAGGCTGGGAGATCTTGTCTTAGGCACTGTGTATACATACGCACGCTTCAATAATGATGGAAATGACTTCGCTGAAATTGACGCGTTGAACAATATCGGAAGGGGAACACACAGGAGATGAGCGCCGATATTCAGCAACTTTGGTGGTATGTGATCGGGTCAAGCAGCCTTCCGTTTATTCATGGTTGTAAGCTCCTTAAAAACACAGTCTGGTGTAACATGAAGATTCCATGCGGCGTCTGGAATATCATCGAGATCAATGTCATCCTCATAGTTGTAATTATTAGAGAACTCATCACTCAAGCGATCAATCAGATTATCTCCATATTCTGCCAAAAGAGAGCGCCATGGGTCGGAAAGCGACTTGCCACGTATCGTGTTAACAATCTTCCAAAGACCCTTGGCTGACTTGCTGTGCTTAGAGGCCCATAGTTGCTTTGCCTTTACTATCTCGTGTCTAACTTTTTCCTTGTAATGCTGGTACTCAGACCAGTTTCTCGTGCGAAAGGCATGCCATCGTTTATTAATGAGCAGCTTCAATAGAGGTGTCATCCACTCTTTGTCGCTGTCAGATAAAGAAACTGATTCGCATGGAATGGTCGAGATGCACCATAGAAATATGTCATAGAAAGTCTCACACATCATGTCACACATCATGTCTCACTCATCAACATATATCCATCTTACTTCCTTGAATAAGTAATAAAAAAGCTAAATTTTCATAAAACCCGTGATTCTGTCATAGATATCAACATGTTCCCAATGGACAAATCAGTAGCTTTTCTGAATGTTCCCAATGGGAACAATGGGCGCATCCGTAGATTTTTTTCGCAAAATAATGAAAGTTCGCAGAAGGCTAATACAAGTGCGATTGATTATATATGCGAGTCATGTCAAAACTTTGAATCTGAAGGATGCAAGCTTGAGACAGTTGATTATTACGCATTTTTTGCTAATATTTTCAAACTTCAGATGTGTTTGGCTAATTCTTGTTCAATTTCGGACTCTCAAGCTGTTTCATGATAAATCCTTCTATTCACTTATTCACTTGTTGATCTAATTGCACCATAGAAATCCGAATATGCAATGCAAACTGAATCTATTTCTTCATCCAGGGGGAGTAAGCAACGCATAACAGTAGCAAGATTGATCAAATGGATATCTATGGATATCTATGGTCTAAGGCACTTCCAAATAAGAGATCATATTTCTTAGATAGAGATCATTGAATTTGAAATTTTCTTTTCCGCTCTCTCGTCGCTCAGTTCGCTGATACTCTGCAACTCATGGCGCATGTCAAGTGCAAAAAGAAATTTCTCACATTTAATGAAGCCGTCGAAGAATGCGTTAATGATAACAATAATTGCGACACGATAATCATTAATCCACCGGATCCTACTGGAAGTGTTAACGATGAAGAAGAAGAGATTGAAGACTATAGTGAAGGAAAAATGCCTGTAGATGTCAGTAGTACCTTGGAATTATCAAAAAGCTCCAAAATCAGACGTAATATAGTGTGTGACGACAATGGCGATGGAGAGATCAATCGTGAAGAATGCATCCCGCCGCGTAAATCCAGGAAGCGTTGGCCAAACAAAAATGGTATGAAGGTGATGGCGCATTGGAAATTCCAGATCTTGAATTTCCAGAAGAATTCAAACAGCAATATCCTTTACTGAAGCATCACAGTCCATTGGAAATGTTTATGCTTTATTTCGACAATGAGATAGAAGAACTATTCGTGAATTATACAAACAAATACGCGAAAGAAGTGAAAAATGAAGCGAATTTTGCGTTTACACAAGAGGATTTGTGGAGATTTCTGATCATCCTGACAGTTTAGAGTTATAACGAGCGACCTCAATACAAACTTTTTTGGTCGAAAGACGAAGATGTTTCATGTTCACTCATTGCTCAATTGATGAGTCGGAATCACTTTGAACTCTTGAAGAAAATGATTCATGTGTGTGACAATAACAGTCTTGATCCTAATGACAAGTGGTGTAAATTACGTCCTTTCATCACTCTCGCGAACTCTAAACTGAAACAGTTTGGAGTGAATCGACAACATTTGTCCATTGATGAAGAGATTGTCCCCTTCTTTGGACATCATGGATATAAGATGTTTCACAGAGACAAACCAATTCGATTTGGTTTTCAGAACTGGATTATGGCCGCTGACGATGGCACTCCGCTTCATTTTGAGCCATATCAGGGAAAGTGTTCATCTTCTGAGACTCTTGACCCCCTTGGAACGAGAGTGGTCAATCTATGTGTGAACGAGTTGGAAACTCCTGAAAGACACATCGTATTTTTTGACAATTTGTTTTGTTCCCTTCCGTTACTTGAAGACTTCAAGTAGAGACAAATCAAAGCGACTGGAACATTGAGAGCTAATCGGCTTCAGAATTGCCCTTTGCCATGCGTCAAAGATTTCATGAAGAAAGGTCGCGGAGATTTTATGTCGGTATCCACCAAAGACGTGTGTGTTACGCGATACAAGGACAACGGTGTGGTCACAATTGCAAGCAATCATGAAGGTGAGTCTATAAACTATTTTATCTTGTTTTTATGTATAGCCTATTTCTATATTATTGTTATAATGTTTTTGTTCATTACTAAAATTTCATATTCATTAGAATTTAGTATTGATATAGATATTATCATTGAGTGATAATTAATGATAAAAATTATTTTAATCATTGTGAAATCTGTTATTTCTTTTAGATTAATTTAAATTTATTATATTTTATGTGATATAGGCCTATTTATTACCGGGCATTTTTTTATCGACCATTCATTATTTTATATTGTGCTAACTTTACACAAGTTTGATAGCATGCGTCTATCAAAGTATGATTGTCAGTAGACTATATATGTATTTCATAGTGCGCCAATAATTAATTCGTTTTCATCCTTCTAGGCACTCACCCGGTACGCTCTATCAAGCGAAGGGTCAAAGGACAAAAGGAAAAGGTGGATGTCAATCAACCAGCTCAAATTGCAAGTTATAATGCCCATATGGGTGGTGTCGACATCCTGGATGACTATTTAGCAAACCTTCGCCCATGCATTGGTGGCAAAAAATGGTATTGGATGCCACTCATCAACATCATTAGAATTTTACAAGTGGCCGCTTATCTCACGTATGTTGCTCTTGACCATCCAAAAACTACTCAGCTTGGTTTTCTTAGACAGATTGTCGCAGAGAAAGTTGCAAAGTTACAACTTAGGACAGAAGCTCGAACAGGAAGGAGATCCTCACTGTATCACTCGTCATACCGAGGGCTCTAACAATTGAGCACACACCCATCCCAGCTGAAAGTCAGGGACGATGTTCAGTCTGCGGACGCAATACGCGTAAGAAGTGTTCTGGGTGTAATGTGCGAGTTCATGAAAACTTCCAGTGTTTTGTACAACTTCATCATACTTGTTAGACGCCAGTCACCAAAACTCTGTTAAAATTCTTTGTTGAAAATCTTTGTTAAGCTTTTAGTTAAAAATATTTGTTGAGACTCAATTAGTTCTGTATTATCAAGATTTGATATCGGATTTGCCCATTGTTCCCATTGGGAACATTTTTTCTTCGGGCGCCTGTAATTTTTTCTGAGTTCAACGAGAAATCAAAATAATATCTCATCGTAACTCTACCAAATGTTTTGTTGACTGAAAGATTTATACTTCCGACTGATTGTAGTTAACACGAAAGTGCAAAAACATGCGACAAAATGTGTCAGATAAAAAAAATAACGACATAATTTGTAAAGTAACTTTCAAAGCCCGAGAACGGATATTCAGGTCTCATATATTTCATGAATACGATATAAGAGAGTTGGTATGATATCAAATGAACGATACAGATAATAAAAGTGGACATAAGAAGTATTTAGCATAAATTTTAAGTCATCTAATTGCACTACTCATGATTGTTCCAAATGGGAACAATGGGCAGAAATGGGTTAAGACAATGTTGTTTGACTGTAGTGGGGTAAACCAGAGGCCTATTGCTGAAAACACCTTACTAGGCGAATTTTTTACGTCTGCTGTTATCTCAACTATATGTAGGTAGCCTACAGTGCATCGTTCAAGAAATTCTCAGCAACTGTTTATCCGAAGGAATGGAAACACCAAGTAGGCCTAGGCTTAGTAATTTGCATGATTCTGCCCATTTTGTACGTGGGATCTGCTTCAAATCTATTATGTGCAAATTTTAAGTTCTTGTGGGCCAAATAGGAGAAAACTCGGATACGATATCAGGAATGCGTAGAAACTAACCCTTCGAGCAAGTGGATATGCGGGAAAATAAATACATTTTATATAGGCATAAAACAACATTTTGGGCAACTTTTGTCTTTTCAACTTTGCAACTTCGCTTTCTTTGAAAATTTGCATTTTCAAATTTGCACGAAATTTGCGAAAATTCGCTTTCGTAGTGGCGACCACACCAAATGAGTATTTGAACAATTTGTGGTATCTGTACTACATGTATGCAACTGCAGAGGTGTCTTCTGACCGATAATTCTGTGGTCTCGGTCAGATGGACACTTTGGACGGTTTACGAGATTTTCAGAATGATAATTATTGTCTATCAAAATAGCTTCGCATGCATGATTATATCATGATTCTTTATAGTTTATAATTACGTGAGTTTTTATGAAATCCGTATAAAAATTGTATTAGCAATATATGAAAATTTTCAGAAAAATCAAAACAAGTTTGATCGAAAGAAAACAGGACATTTTTAAATTTCACAATCGCTCAATTGTAGTGATCCATAATTGATTTTTCCGTTTGGTGCAGCAACTAGATACACAAATGTTGCACATTATAGGCGTACAAAGAAAATAAAGACATGAAGCTGAGATATGTGCATCGGTCAGAAGACAAATTTTTGGGGCCAAAGACAAATTGAAAAATTCCCAAATCAATGAAAATGGAATCCTGAATTATAGTCTGGTTAAAAGTACGGTTCATGCATTATTTGTATAATAAGTAGGCCCTAGATCACAACGAAATTATACCGAAGATAGAATACCTATGCTTGGTACACGCTTTTTTTAGTACATTTATGCCTTGAGCTAAATTTTTCATGAAAAAAGTTGTTAGATTGATTTGAATTTAATGACCGAAAAGAGGAAATCATAAGGATCAAGACGAAAAATATATGTAATTGTAAATATCAGTTCAGAGCTAAGGATGTTACGACGAAAGACACATTTTTTCACAAATGTTATATAAAATGTATTTACCCATCTGATCAATGTCCACCTTTTATGCTTTCTCCAGATATCCATGAATCTTCACGGTTTAAACGGGTGCACCCCTCAGTCAGCAGGCGTTTGGATGTCCAGTCTTTCTCCGGGGATGTCCTACAGAAATATTCATCTATCGAATAATTATGCGGACACTAGCGGATATCTTCATTGAGATGTCCGCAAGTATCCATGAAATTGTGGATGCTAACGGATATCTTGATGATATCGCTATACTATCCGTAAATTTCCAATTCACATTTTCATTCTATTGACAGACCCACATGATTGCTATCCGCGAGGTTTTATGGACTAAAGCAGATAGCCATGTGATGATGTACGCAACCTCCTACTGGGAGGGAAAGTCACAAAGATAGAGTCGGAAGTTATTATAGAACATAATTTTTTAGAAATATCAGAAAAATAGATGGAGGTGGCGAGCTCCATGGATGGTGAAAAAACAGTGATGTGGAGTCGGAGTCCCGGAGTCCTATCATTTTTGCTGGAGTCGGTGTCCTATCAAATGATAGGAACGGACTCCGGCTTATAACTAGACCCGAAATATATAATACAAACAAATTATTTATTCTCGTGCATAGCTGTCACTGTCTTGATGTCAACTTTCTCCATCAAACAAAAGTATAGAGACAGCAGTGTATGCAAAGCTTGTAATAGTTGAGAGAATGAACCGCGATAGTGAAAAAGGGATTGTCGCTTCACTCGGTGATTTAGTCGAGAAGACAAGCATTCATAGCCTCGATCACACATGCGCACCAAAGGTCACATCGGATACAAAAGTAAAACAGCAGTTTGTTTGAGATCATTACCTCTCACCCAACGTCAATCGGGTGTGATGGCTCCTCCAAAGCGCACATTAAAATCGAAAGTGTACTCACATTTATTGGAGAATGATGGAGATTTGCCTGCCTGGTAGAGACTGGAGAAAACCGTGTGAAGCACACAGTGATCTGCAAAGTTGATAAACTTTCATAGAAAATGATTGATTTCATATAGCAATGATCACTAAAATCAGGCTCAGATAAGCCTATAATGATCTATGATGTAGGTTACCAGAACTAGGCTTATATACATGCACTTGACATGTACCCGGAGTCGGAGTCCTATCAAACCCCGGAGTCGGAGCGGAGTCCTATCAAAATTATGGGCATTTCTGGAAAAAATAACCGCGGGCAAAGGGTTAAGTTATCATCGAGATATTGTTTTGAATTATTGACTTTTATGGCAGACCGTTGACTGTCGCATATGCGGTATGAAGATTGGATTTTTTGAACCCATGATTTTTTAAATGTGCTACGAGCAAACACTTTGACCATTAAAGCTACATGTAAGCATAGTAGACTATTTGAAATCAGAAGAGATCCTGTGTGAAACTAGTTGAAGACATTCAATTGAGTTAATTTGCAAGCAGAATCTATTGCTACCAAATTACGCGAAGATCAGCAAGACAGACAAATATTGTGTTTAAGAGTTGATGAATGCATAATTTTGCAAAAATCACTGCAGTGGTTGAATTCTATCCAAACAATAACAACAATGTAGACAGAATTCCATTTCTCAAAGTTGTTTTATGCGAACACGAATTTCAATTACTGCACGTCAACAGGAATTGACACATCCGGACTTCATGCTGCAACGGAAGTGGCTATATATAGAGTGAAGTGATAAAAATAAAAATTCTGTTGACATTATTGCATTACGAAAAGGCTATACATTGAGAAATGCACTTCTATAGCAAAGCTTCTGGACGTGTTGAGAACTTGATTTAGATATGATATTAGATTTTACGAAACGCGATGCCAATAACAGGCATTTTAGAACTTTTAGACCGGGTTTTAAGATTTTTGGGCATTCAAGACTTTGTAGACATTCTGTCTGTCAGTATATTAAGTGATATTGGTTTGCGATAAGACTTATAGCAGGCCTATTGTCTGAAAGTGTCAAATTCAAACCAAGTACAAAATAGACAGATAATCATGCATGATTCACAATGCTTTTGAAGCACTTGCTTATGTAGATGCCAGGGATGCGGAGTCCTATCATTTTGATAGGACTCCGACTCCGACTCCGGGGGTTGATAGGACTCCGGATTTTGATAGGACTCCGACTCCGACTCCGGGTGGCAAGTATATAGCCTAGTCTTTAGAAAAACTGGCAACCTATGTCACAGATCATTATAGGCTTACCTGAACATATCTTTAGTGATCATTGCTGTATCAATTATCAATCATTTTCGATGAAAGTTTATCAAATGTCGATTTAAGTTGGACGCATGCGACTCGGATCCTCCCATTTTGTTACTATGTGCTTCGCACGGTTTTTTCTCCAGTCTCTACCAGGCAGGAAAATCCCCATCATTCTCCAAAAAATATGAGTATACTTTCGTAATTAGTATTTTTTAATATGCGCTTTGGAGAAGCCATCACACACGATTAACGTGAAGGTAAGAGGTAATGTTCTCAAACAAACTAGTATTTCATTTTTGTCTCTGATGTGACCTTTGGTGTGCATGTGTGATAGAGGCTAGGAAGCCTTGTCTTCTCTATTAAATCACCGAGTGAAAAGACAATCCCTTTTTCGCTATCACGGTTCATTCCCTCAACTATTATAAGCTTTGTATGCACTGCTGTCTCTGTACTTTTGTTTGACGGAGAAGGTTGACATCAAGACAGTGACAGCTATGCACGAGAATAAATAATTTGTTTGTATTATATTATTTCGGATTTAGCTTTAGACCGGAGTCCGGAGTCCTATCATTTGATAGGACTCCGACTCCACATCCCTGGTAGATGCGATAACAAAATTTGTTCTGGTCACTTTGTAACAGAGATTCGAGCCAGTGGCGGCGCCAGCGAGCGAGTGGAACGGTTACAAATGGGTTACATCACTTATATTGTTGGTTACATAAATGATCTGAATTTTTTAACGGATGTTACTTATTTTCATGAAATTATACTCATAGATGTGTAGATGGCTTGGACATGAAAACTTTCTGTGCTCCCTTGAACTATACGCGCTAACTGTGGCGCGGACGGCATGAGTTTCGTGGCGCTTTTGGCTTCTACTGATAGGGTGAAATGTTCGTCTGATAAATGATATAATGGTGTACCAAGAAGATCGTCTTCAGCATCAGTTGGACACGATTCAATAGGCATGAATTCTTTAGTCAATAGAGAGTCAAATTTACCATCGATGTGGACGTTCGAAGACAAAGTATCTTTCTGGTGAGAAGTAGACACAGAACACACACTTTCATTTGATGTATGCGACGTCGGATCAATATCGGAGGAAAGGGCACACTGGTCAGTCGGTGAAGTAGATTTTTGAAGAGCTACACGTTTACGTCTTTCAGCTGTTTCCGTAGAATCACTAGGCGAAGACTCCATCCGTCTTTTGGCAGAAAACAGCCATTTATCCATATCTGATAATCTGGCAACACTCGTTGTTGATTCTGCAAGTGTCTGTCTCAGTCACAGAAACAATCAGTTGAGAGTCTTCGCCTGAGTCTTCTTGATAACTCGCAAGGCCAATGAAAGGGCACCCTCAATCGAACAATAAAGTATTCGTCATCGTCACTGATTGAAACGAAATGCGATCCTTCATTCGTGCACACAAACCACAGCGTTATGTGTCAGTTGCTATTGATATCAGATCCCTCTGCTCTGTGCCCTGCGTGCACATGCCGACACTGCGTCTCACAAACATTTTATTGATAGAATAAAACTGACATGACTCAGATTCTATAAGACGCACAAGTTTTTTTAATGTTGATGTAGTCGTCAAGTCAATGAGCTCAAATTTACAGAACGGTTACAAGTACGGCTACAATTCGATTTCTAGCGGTTACCATCAGTAACCGTATGTAACCCCTTGGCGCCGCCACTGATTCGAGCACTTAACTTACAATTTACATATTTTCAAACATTTCTATTTGGATTTTATTCTGCACAGCCCAGCTGACAACATTTCGAAGGAAATTCTTTGGGACAGCAGAGCACAGCAAAGTTGATCCCATAACGGCAAAAATTTGCAAAAAAACGTCAAAAGAAAAAGGAGATCAATGCGATTCTAATGGCACCACTCCCCGGCGTCGTGCGATGCTTTTCCGATCACAGTCGGTAGCATGATAATATTAATAGCCCATATGCCTATTTGAAATTACCCTGATGACTTCTCACTTAATCGGAGAAAGCACTGACGTATGTCATTTTGCCAAAACCAATTGGATTTACATGTGTTTTTCTTTGACCGTGTCTGACAAGAACAGGAATCAGGAAGATCTTGGCAGACGTACAGATTCATAATATAGCCATAGGATGAGCATCATTCTTTGAAAGTCTCACTTTCAGCTTCGCTACTCGTGCTGGCGGCCGGACTTTTGTTTCCGATCTTCTACTCTAGCAGGATACACAACTACTGCATCTTATTGGCAGGGAAAACAGTTACAGTTTCAAACCTCTTTGGCAGGCTATTGTTGACAGCGAATAGTAATTTCGACGAATGAGAATAAGAAAACAAGGACAAAATTCGTCAAGTGGAGATTCAACTTCATTTTCTAGACCCGAGTGAGCTTGAGAACGGTTTAGGATGAACAATACTACTCACGAGGATGATCATCATGACGACGAACATGGTCACGAACAAGTAGGAAACAAGATAGTTGATTTGATTTATCTGTTCTTCCTCTTCTTCATCGGTGTCTTTTTCAATGGATTGATTATGTTCATTGTTTTTAAAGCACGTGTTCTGAGGAGTTGCAGCAATTTCATCCTCATTAATTTGACAATTTCTGATATCCTCATTTGTGGTTATATCGTCCCCATTGTGACTATAAATAGAATTGTCGAACAAAACGTAATGAACTTCACTGGCTGTGTGATCAATTCATTCATTGTGTTTGTATCTATGGGTGTTTGTAATGTCAGTTTCATGTTGGTAGCAATTGATCGTTACTTTTTTATTTTTCATCGACAGTTTTATTCCGCTCATGTCACCAAAATTCGAATGTTAATCGTTCTTATTTCTGTTTGGTTATTATGGGCTTTCTATGGCTTCATAATTATGTTTGTATACCAAGGCTTTCAGTATGAGCCAGATGCCTTTGTCTGTTTCTTTGCCGATTCCAAGAATGATCTTGCCTCAGCCATCACCTTATCTTTCTTTGATTTCATTTTACCAATTATTGTTGTTATCGTCTTCTATGTTATCATTTTTGTTCGGCTTTACCAAGTCAGAGGTGCCGCTCAGAGCCATGGAGGGGAAAATTCGTCATCATCTATCAATATGAAACGTGAAATCATATTATTGGTGACCGTATGTTTCACAATTATCATCTTCATTGTTTGTTGGGGACCGTACATTTTTCATTCCTATCTTGTCCGTGCTGGGGTCACGCTCAGTCCTGTTGTTCACAAAATGATGTATTGGTTGGCACTCTGTAATGGAGGGATTAATGGAATCATTTTCTCTGTCTTACATGGACAAATTCGAAGGGAATTATTGACATATTTCCGTGGAAATAAGAGATCGGCTGTCGGTCCAGTATCGACACGAGTGACCAATTAACTAACACTACTTGGAAGAACATTCAATCTGCATTTCGAACGACACTTTATCAAAATCCAAAGTTCAGTACCTGGTCCTCGATCATACAATGTTCTTCACACACGTTTGAGATAGTAATCAATGAAAGGAAGATTTCGAACGTAGCGGGAGAAAGTTTAATTTCTGATGTTGATTCCGTTGCGTGATGTCATAGATGTTGTGACTTGCATAAACTTTACTTAAGACGGCAGAAAATCAACTGATTTTGTATTTTGCAGGCGAAATCTTCAGCCGACTTAATGAGCGACGGGACATAACCGAAGCCGACGAAAAATGTTGTCGGGAAAACGCGATATTCAATCGACTGAACTTTATTTAATGAACAGCCGCATTGCTTTAAAAACAACTTCAGGACCTGATCACAAATTGCATTAAGATTCTTTGAAATATTCAAAATTAATTTCTCGTGTTTTTGAGGACTGTTCAGCAAGCCTAAAGGTTCATAGATATCATTGTCGACAGTAATTCAGAAAAATATCATAACAATCCAATCTTTGACGCCAGTTTTAGCGTATGCACAGGCAGGCCTATCCATCTCCACTGAACATCTCTATTGAACAACTTCTTGAGACTTAAATCATCTAAATGTTCATCAGGTATGGTATTGCAATGATTTTTACCTGTTACACAGTATATGAAAAATGAATAATCCCTATCCTTCAGCTTTTGGTTTAAGCAGGGATGCGGAGTCCTATCATTTTGATAGGACTCCGACTCCAACTCCGGGGGTTGATAGGACTCCGGCTCTTGATAGGACTCCGACTCCGGGTGGCAAGTATATAAGCCTAGCTTTTGAAAAAGTAACTGGCAGCCTACATCATAGATCATTATAGGCTTACCTGAACCTATATTTAGTGATCACTGTATCAATTATCAATCATTTTCGATGATAGTTGATCAAATGTCGCTTACAGTTGGATGCATACAACTCGGCTCCTCCCATCTTGTTGATGTGTGCTTCACACGGTTTTTCTTGTCTCTACCAGGCAGGAAATCTCCCATCCTTCTCCAAAAAATATGAGTACATTTTCGATTTTAGTATACGCTTTGGAGGAGAGATCACACAGATTAGCGTGAGGGTAAGAGGTAATGTTCTCAAACAAGCTAGTATTTCATTTTTGTCTCTGATGTGACCCCATGCGCGTAGGTGTGATCGAGGCTAGGAAGTCTTCTCTACTAAATCATTGAGTGAAAAGACAATCATTTTTTCACTATCACGGTTCATTCCCTCAACTATTGTAAGCTGTGTATGTACTGCTGTCTCTGTACTTTTGTTTGACGGAGAAAGATGACATCAAGACAATGACAGCTATGTACGAGAATAAATAATTTGCCTGTATTATGTTTCGGGTCTAGCTATAGGCCGGAGTCCGGAGTCCTATCATTTGACTCCGCATCCCTGGGTTTAAGTACCGTATATTTATGGTTCTTTATGTACAGTATTTCAGTGATCATGAAAAATGCACCGTCTGTTATGAAACAATGGTACACCTTAACCTTATTTGCCTTAAGGCTTTTCTTGTCGGTGAAGTATCAGGGGGGGGGGGAGGCATTATAGCCTCCCAAAGATCTTCTACCATTAACTTATATGGCATGACACAACACGGTCTGTCTATTTTGGGCATGCTCTATCCGATGGTGGTATCAGTTTTTCATTTCAAGTTGATGTTGTAAAAAAAATTTCAAAATTCAAACAAATTTAAAAAAATCGCAATGGTATCTAAATTGTCGATAGAATTTCATGAAAATTACAATAGAACCTATTTAAAACATGCTCTACCTGGAGATGTTGTCGATATTGCATTTCAAGCGGTTCTTGTTGATATAAATAGCATATTACAATCCAAACAATATTTTTTGAAAATTTCGTATTTATAAGTAGTATGTATATAACATGCGTAATATTACCCATCACAACGAGGAAAAAGGCATCTGAGTGTCAATTGGCATAATTACTCGTCCATATTTCCTGAAAGGGCAAGCTACAGAAGTTGCAAATGGACTTAAAACTCAAAATTCTTATCGATAGAGTTGAGGATCCAAAATGTCGAAAAAATGTGATCGTAATTTTTTCATGTGGCTCCTGAGGTTAAAATATTGGGTCTACAAAAAAAAGCAGCTACCACTCAGAGAAAGCCAACAAAAATTTGGGAAAAGTCACTGGAGACCTTCAAACAATTATCCGTTCCGGGGTAAGATAAAAATGCCGAGGGGGCCATAATGCCCAGCCCCCCTGGGGCAAAAAGGGTTAAAGAATTTGCTGTGTAGAAGTAGGAGTGAAAAGAGAAAGATGAGACATTTCTCTATTATCGTTGATGAACGAACGTCACTTAGCCAATTTCATGAACATTATCATCAGAAGTATGATGCTCAAATTCAAAAATCGACTTTCACCTATCTTTAATGTAGTGGTAATAGAATAAAGTAAAATTATACAAAGTAACGCTGGACGCTTCGGGTCCAGACCAGGTTAAAAAAATGGCTACAAAACGTTTCAAAGCAAAAATCGCAATATGTTTTTCATGCATTTTGTTCATTTTTCAGACTTTTGTATCATCATCCACATTTTTAACCTGCTGCATGAATAAATGACCTGGAAGACTGCTTCGATACATGAAATATCACTTTTAATTGATATCGATGCAAAAGGTGTCGGATGCTTTTTTACCATTTCTTTCTGACGTCTCAAGTAAGAAAATCTTTGTAGTGTTATTCCTACTATTATTACTTGATAAATTCAGACTAGCCCTACTCAGTGCGAGAGCTTATTGGTTGTTAATGTTTTCTGCACTTCTCTTGTATCGTTGTTATTGCTTTATAGCGTTATTGAATGTTGCTGTTTTGCAGATATCATGATTTGAAAATATCTGGAAAAAGTTTTAAAGCAAGCCATTTTTTAATTAATAAAAAAAAGAAATAAATTCATCGTCAATGACATTAAAATTTCTTATGCTTCTCACGGGGTCGTGAGTCCGTGTACTAACAGCCTCACATATTTTGCATTTCAAAATGATTCATCATGTTACTCACTTCATTCATTGCTACATGTAATTGCATTCACGATGTGGCTTCAAATGCATTGGTGGACCGATCCCCGCCAGCGGTCACTGGACAATGGTCGGCAGTCACAATTGTGACTAAATGTCATTTTGTTGATCATAATTGCTGTGACAAATGATTTATGATGGTGACGGCTTGATACTGCCAATTGACATGGGTCGCCCATAAGTTGTCGTAGCTCACTTGGTAGAGCGACAGGTCTAGATGTCCTCGGGTCGTAGACTCAAGTTCCACCAAACGCACATCTCCTGCAAAGCAATTTCATCCATCGTTTAACTCATTTCATTTATTGTTAATATTAATTGCATATCAAATTTATAAGAAATCTGCATTACCTTTATCGGCTGCAAGAACTATCCTTTGATAGCGTCATTGCGCGTGCAGAGAAATGAGCACATTGACGCAGTGTTCTAGCACTCCTCCTTGCCCTTGGATACATTGAATTGGACTTCAATGGTTAAACTGTGGAAGATTTTAAAATTATTGCAAATATAAATTTCATTGCACCATCCTTGTGCTCATTGTCCTCATCACTTTCTGTGATTACCTTCTTGCCACTTGAATAAATTCATCAAAGTTGACTGAAAATCGAAATTTGTCATCAGTGTGTCTCTATTTTGTTAACCACTTGGTTTGTGATTGAAGCTCATTAACAATTCTGTGTACACCAAGAATTTGAGACTCTTCAACTGTGTTCAAGTGTACCTTCCATATTCAATAAATTCAGTTTTGTTGCAATGTTCATTTTCTGTGCGTCTGTCAGCTGTTCAAACTCTGTGATGTGATGTGAAATTTATTAGTGAGAAAGCGGAAGTGATGTGTTGCTCACGAATACACTTTTATGAAGGATTACTTATTGCCAAAATCATCTGTTTGCTCTTTATAATTTCCTTGAAAACTTTGTGTGCGAATTCAAGAAAAAACCCTTCCACGTGTTTGTGAATTTCATCAAGCTGAAATCCGTTTGCTCAAGAACAAACTAAACTAGTTGGCCCTCTAATAGGGAATTAGATATATATAAACGACTTTCATAGAAAATTGACAGGTGAAATATCGGCTGACAAACCTCAGTAACAATGAACATATATATTTCCTTTCAAATGACAGCCTAAATCGTCGGCGTGTGGCGCCAGACGATTTAGGCTGATCATTTGAAGGTAATATATGCATTGTTACTGAACCTAAAATCTATAACTTCAAAAATCCAAGATTTTGATCAAAAAAGTATTCAAATATATAACAATTTTCTACATAGTCCATGCAGCTCAGAACATTAAAGTATGTCAAGCTTGAAATATCTACGAGTCCAAATTGTGAACCATTGGAATCACCTCAGTGCCATTTTCGCTGGTAATGCGGAGATGAACGGTGAAATGCTCCTAACTCAATGGTATTACATATCAAATTAAACGGCCTTAATTATGCAATTACGACCGTCTAATTTGGAATTGTAGATATGTAACCGACTTTCATAGAAAATGACAGGTGAAATATCGGCTGACAAACCTACTTACTCAGTGACAATGGTTATTTCTATGTCACCATTGTAAAGCTATTACTATTTCTGTGGTAACGTAAAAATGTTCAAATAATTTTAATGGAAACAATCTCTGCGATCTCAGATGTTATCCAATATCCAAGACCAAGTTATTGATGCAAAATTATTGGATTTTATTCATGACTAGCAATAATTACCAGTCATTCTTAAAAATTCGATTGTTTGTTTGCATAGGGGAGGGTGGGGCACATTGAAAATGTTCTTGATATTTTCTCAACAGTGTGAGTATGCTAAATCAAATGAAGCAAAATCAAATTTGGATGAAAGGTTGAGGGCATCCTTAGTAATCTCTGATTTGTTGGACGTCTTTGTGACATTTCATCTCCTCACAATTTGAATTTTAAAATTTCTACTAAAGTGATTCAATGTGCCCCATCGGTGGGGCACATTGAACCACCCAGTGAGGCGCTTTGAACCACCTTTATCTATTACTCTCTTGTTCAACTTTATTAGACTTTATGTATCAGACGCATAGCTTCAGTTCATGAGTTATCAAAATCAAGCAAAATTGTCATTGTTTGAGATTTTTATTGCCAAATTGATAGCATGCTTGATATGAAAAGATGCATGCTAATTTCTGAAAGTGAAATGCAGAGTTCTCAGATTAATAGCATTATTCATGACAGAAGAGCCTCGATAAGAGCACTAATTCTAAAAGTATTGATACACAATATTACATTGATCATTTGTGATCATCAATTAAAGCATGCCTGTAGGCCTTACGCATTAAATGTAGACATGTAAGACACGAGTAGGCCGAAGAAAAAAGGTGAAAATCACCAAACACCAAAACAAGAAGCATTTAACAATTCAACTTATTTGACCAGCAAGGGAGGCTTCATATTCAAAACCACATTTTGATTGAGATAACTGATTTATATCAACTTCTGAATTAATTTTTCCAATATTTATTCATCGCTATGTTACTATGGTGATTTGTTTTCGAAAAAACTTGCAAAAACGAATGCTTCAACTGTTCAAATATTACTAGATATCAATAGCGTTCAGACCTTTTGTAGCATAATCACATGTTAATTCGCATAAATCACCTAGTTCAATGAATAAAAGAAAACTTGAGCATCGAAGTGGAGCACTATGAATCATGTTCAGAGTGACCCATCTTCGGCGGTTTAATCTGCCTCACATCGCTAACTTTTCAAAAACGTGCTCGTGTGAAAATAAGGCTGCACGCAATGAGTTTTTAATTACTAGATTGATGAATATTATGAAGAATGTTTGAGAAAAATGCTGTCTGATGAAAATATACGCAAGTTTTTGGCTATACATTAAAATAAAAGTTCTGATTTTCTGAAAATTCACTTTTGCATTGGAGTTTTGGTAAATCCTGTGAAAATAATGATGGAGATCATTTAAACAATTGAAATTATCAGAGGAATCATGTATATTTGTTACAATAAATAATGACACCATCTGTAGTTTCGGAGAAAAGGCTGATGGTTCAATGTGCCCCATCCTCCCCTACTTCATAGAAATCACTTATTTATGATTTCATTTCGATGTTTTTCATGCCAGATGCGATATAATTTCACAGGGTTATCTGCAATTGCCTATATAGACGCAGTTCCCTCAGCGTCTACACGTGTGCTTGCAGAAACAGTAAGCAAAAACATGTGTATAGGCTACTACATAAAATTCATCAAATCAAGAAATCTAAATTTAGATATTCGAAACATGTATTAGTCAAGCTTTTATTCATTAGTAAGTAGAGGGTGATTAAAAAAAGTATTTTTCTAATTCTTCTAGTACATTGCTTACGAGAAATTAAAAGGAAAGGTGAATGCATTTTTTAATACTTCAGATCTTGCGGTCTTATATGATATATGACAACCAGATATGTCATACATCTTTCGGTTCTGAAATTCAACTTCCTGCCTTGCCATTTCAATGAAGATTGATGCGATTTTTATTTTATATCTGAACGCAACTTTATTATTATTCATGGTAGTTCTTCCTAAATTCAAAGACTTTCTTCGATAAATTTCATTAGAGCCCAATGGTGCGAAAACGCACCATCAAGAAAATGCTCTACAGCGTCAAATCTTAAATATATTAGAACCTGCTTTATATACTAAAAGGACAGTTATTTACGGATGTATCTTTATATGAGAAATAATATTGGAAAAATGAGTAGGTTACGTTGACAGGCGATTTCAAAACTTACCTCTTGCGATTCGCATCCGACATCATCACCAACTAAATTCATCAGGCAAAACGAATATGTTCGAATCATCCGATATTTAAACAAAATACATGTGAGTAATATTTCGGTCTCAAATACTATATTGCACAACCGATGGGCCCAATTAATTAAAACTAGACAGGAAATCAAGCGTTTAAAATTTTGGTGCGTTTTCGCACCAGTGGGTTCTAATGGGTTAATTGCTATATATGTTCGATTTGAATCGTCATGCGCAAATTGTTCGATTTCTATTGTCTGAATTTCCACATGCCGGGTTTGAATAATGAAAAGTTGTTCGAAGAATCATTTAGAATATCGCACACGATTGAACAGCGCGTTTAGACTGCCATCTGGCACGAGGAGTGTAGGAGCTTTGCGGATGTTAGTCGATGATTTCGTACCCGTTTTCCTCGACAATCGCCAGATACTCTTATGGCACAAGAAACTTTTTACGTGTGCGGAAATGTGCTGCATCGCAATGCTGGTTCGGGCAGGCCATGAAGTACATGCTCGGACGAAAAACAAAGAAGCAGCGTTCAGGAAATCTCCGAACAGATCAATTCGTCGAGCGAGTGCTGAGATGAATTTCAGTTAATCGTCTATTTCCGTATTCTTGATAAATCCGGCTTTAAAGCCTACAAAATGAAGATTCTTCTATGCGCTATAACTAGAATCTGTCATCTGATGACCTGAATAAAATATTATTGCATCTGCCCCCACAGATCCCCCGACTTAACTCCTCTCCACTTCTTTGTATGGGGTTATCTTAAACAGGTAGTTTACACTACAAAACTATGTAATACCAATGATCTCAAGGAGAAAATTCGCCCGTTTGTTCTGATTGAAACAACACTGATATTCTCCTCGCAAAAGTGATGGTAAGTTTTCGTCGTTATTTTTCTGTCTGCCAGCATCAGAGCGATGGTTGCCACATTGAACAGGCTAACGTTGTCATAACTGCGACGTAATGATCGTCGGATTCGTGCAACTATATTCCACCCGATTTGCAGAATACAGACGACTTTTGGAAAAATTTTACCGGTAGTTTCTTTTTCTTGATATTTTTGAGAAAAAGTACATATCATACTGCTAATCATACACTACTTATCACAAACTCATTTGGAAAACTGGCTGTCATATTAAGTAACCGCATACCCTGACCGTTCTTATGGTACATAGTGTTTCACACAAAACGCAATATAAGATCAGAAATTGTACGTTTCAAAAAAATACTCTTTAATCACCCTGCACATTGTCAAAACAGTGTTCCATATCTATATTTGGTTCATCAACGTTCAAATTTCTGTAGAAGAACTTTGTAACCAGTTTGTACTAATAAGTGGAGTCCGATATCAAGATACTGCCCGATGTTTTTGTCTAACTCATTTGGCGCCAGCTAAGCGTTTTTGCTACAGCACTTTTCGGAATCAGCTGTCTTCTCCAGCTTGTGACATGTGATGCAATATTTTGATTACCATACATGATTTATTATGTATTGTTAGGCAAAATATTGCCAATTCAAAAATTAGCACTTTTTGGTGCTTATATTTGATCACGAAATTAGACAAAAACTGGGTATAAAATCTGCTTCTATACTGGAAGACGCAGTACATGAACGTCCACATGTACGAGTAATTTGCTATTCATGTGATTCGCGTGATCTAATTATTCATAAAATACCGAAAATAGCAAGCAATACTTAGTCAGATATTCATTCATGACATGGCATGTCATTTTT